>OZ012661.1:2751676-3213550 GCA_963942545.1 Oxycera nigricornis | reverse complement strand
TGCATAAATCCGTCTGAAAGTCGTAGGAACATTTCAGCGCCCAACGTGGGTTTAGAGATTTTCGGTTTCATTGATTCAAGCATTTTATGAAACTAAAATATAGAATTGCAGTTTAAATACTGGCGTACTTTTCTGTCTTTAAATGCCTAAAAAATTTAAAAAAAAACATATTCCGTTCCGCTAGTCCAAAATAGATATAATATCCAGAAAATTTAGAAAAGTCTTTGCATTCTCTTCGGACAGGAAAATTAACTTATTAGACTCATTGGTATGCTACAAAAAAAACTAACACACTAATCTTCCATGGAATTGAACCGAAATGCAACCAGAAAATCAGTAGGTTCAAAAAATACAATAAAACCCAACAAAAACGACAAACAAAGCAAAGATTTAGACCTAACCATAATTTACACTGTCCGGTATGAATTGAAATTGAAAAGTCCCTACTGGGTGTGTGCCATCTCTCCCTGTTACATAACCATTTTGTATCTATTACACGTGAATGACCATCGAATCATAAATAATCCACAAAAAGATCAGATAAAATCGTTAACAAAAAGAAAGTCAATAAAAATTGGTTACGACGCAACGACGACATCGTGGAAATTTCATGTCATTTTCGAAATGCATAACAGACACACAGAAAATTGTTGAAATTTATGAAAGAAAGGAAAAGGATGACATTTATAGGTGCACCAACAGCGCTCGAAATGGATTTTCTTCTATTGTTGAAGATATTGTCGAGATTTTTCCGCTTTCGGTAGGGATTACCCTTGTCTGATTTTATGACCTGTTTAGAAGATGACAGCAGGAGGAAGCCAGGTGGTAACGGAGTGTTGTAAATATTAAATTGGAAAACATAAACCACCCACATAAGCATGTTTTTATGGCTTTATTCTAAGGTCGTATCAGGTTTTGTTGCCTTTCTATTTTCAGGGAAAATTTATGGACGTAAAGTGAATACCGTAGGAGCTTGAAGTGTGCCTTGAGGAATGCCGAAAGATTTTTAATAGGGATTTGAAATCAAGTAGTTGGACATATAATTATAGATAAATTCTTGGAAGTCATGCAAGTCATGGCTAGTATTGAAATTATTTTTGGTTTCCTATTTTTAATGGAAGTCTCTATTGGAATGAAATCCAAACTAAACTCAATTTCAAAAACTACATATTTATTACGGTTTTTTCAGGATTAAGAATGAAATTATTTTTTAATATAGAAAAAAATTCAATTCCCCAACAATTGTTTAAAAAATTCAAACTCAAAATAACTAAAACATCTGGAACTCCTGTCCAAACAATAGATAATTCAGCAAAGATTAATTTCAATTCGAGATACTTTTATGTCAACCAAAAAAAATTGAGCTCAATATATTTTTTTTCAAGAGTCATCAAATTTGATGGTAGCCTTAACGAACCTTATTTCGCTTTTGCTCTCATGCATAATCGGCCAGTCACCACCATGAATATATGTACCATCCAAATCGGCTTCAGATACAGATTCTAGTCTTCAGATACAGATACAAATGCTCACCGCCACTAAACATTACGCATTAGATAGATTGTATGCATGTCCGACATGGGCTATTTGCCTACACGTATGCCTCTTTTGTTATAATGAAAAATTACTTTTTCGACACATACTCATTCATATGTTGTGTCTATCTATTCAAACTATCTATCTCTACCTTAGCTGTCTGTTTGGCTGAGCCTGCTACAGCCTCTAACAAATTTCAGGCGCAACAACAACAACAACTTGAAAAATTCAATCCATTAATCATTATATACATACTTATGTAGATATTTGGCTGATGGTTAGACTCACAGGGTCGGTATACAAATAATGGATGAAAAACTTTGCGAGAGAAAAAGCGAATCATTCATTTAAGTTTGGTGCAGCGAGTTTTTTTCATCTTTCTTTGAAAGAATAAGAGCTTGAATATAAGGCTTTAAGGTAGCACAGAAGACGAGAAAAAAATCGGACACGAGTACGACTAGAAGGCGATATATGTAGCCCAACTGAAAAAAGCACTGGTCGAGTCAAGGCTTCAATTTTTCATTTTTGATCTCTTGGGTGTTTGCTGATGTTCAAGCAGCTTCTGAATTTTAATGGATGATGACCAATTAAGTCAACATTTGATATGGTGGAGGTATTTTTTGGTGTTATTTGAGATGAAATGCGATATGTGCACAGTAAAAGTATCCTGGGATAGTCATAGGTATGACTGGATTTCGGTACAACATTTCAACATTTTTTGACGAGTCAATTACTTGATACAACAGAATTTGATATAAATTTGGAAATAGAGATTTGCCTTATTATGTTATCTATGATTTTTGGTAAAAAAATCAGTCAAATTTTGGGGGCAATGTCAAGTCAAAACCAAACGCTATTTTGAGTCTAGCATCAAAAGTTTGATCTGACCGAATTTTAAAACATTTCATGATTGAAAGCCTCCCATTTTTTGATTTGACAAAATATATTTCTTTAAAATCGAGTCAAACCATCAAAATTTACATTGATTCTTGCTGTGAGTTAAATCAGTATTTTTGGAAGGCTTTTTTGTGCCCTAAAAGAAAGTTTTTAAATGTCTTAAATAATTTGGCATCACTCAAAAAACTGTCAAAAATTGGTTTTTCTTGTCGAATGCCAAATTTTGACGGTATTTCAAGTGTATGTATACCAAAGATGGACTTATCTTTTTTGAATCTTTGGCCTTCAATTCATTTATTTGAATGAATTTTTAATAGGAAATGCATTTTGAATAATTGCATTTAACTCTGTTTGAAACGACTATACTAGTCGTGAGTCTTGAGGTTGTTTCAAACCATGTCAATTTTTTTGACTCAAATATGTAAACATTCTAATTTAATTTTCAGAAATGAAAGGCGTTATGTTGAATTTTCAAGCGAAGTTTATTTTAAAAATCTAAAAAAAAATTGTAAGATTTGTCGACAATCAACTTGGTTCAATATACAATAATAATACTGAAGAAAGGTTCACGCATGAATAATGAATTTTATTTAAAAAAATAATGTTTGGAGGACTATTTGCAACTAAATACAAACATTTCTGAAACATTTTTGTGTAAATTAAAGGCGAAAATCTTCATAGACTTCAGTCTGTAAGCTATTGGGACAATGTGCCGAATTTTTGTCTAAATGTCCATTTATGCGTATATGTCTCACAAAAACGACTCTTCGGATTTTCATGAAACTTGCTGTGATGATAGCTCATCTATATTTTGTTGCAACATTTTGGATTTTTTTTTCATCCAGAATATCATTTCATTCCTTCAAGAGTTAAAAAGATGTATCTCTAAATTTGAATTTCGTGCACAAAATTGAACATCGTAGAAGAAAGTTACCAGTTGCGACATCTACCATCGAGTGGCATCCCATGTTATTTTTTAGACTTGCGTAGCCGGACATATGTAAGCAGACGGAGAATGTCGCCCAGTAATTCAGAATAACAGATTTTTGCCTTGAAATTACGGATTAAATCTCTCTCAAAGCTCAAGAAATGAAATAACGTTGATAAATAATGATGACATTCTATCTAAAATCTACGTGAATGAAGTTCTGGACAATTTTTTTTTGTGCTTAAATGCATAGACAAAAATCAATTGTGATATTTGGCATTCTAATCTGGAAAAATGTCTCTAAAATGTCAATTCTTAGATATATTTCAGAATACGTCGAAAAATCCAATCGATGGTTTTTCCTCAAAGATGACCGTGCAGTTATTAATCAAAAAGGAAAACTACTCACCCAATTTCGAATAAATTTTGCCTATTGCAGTTCGATATTCAGATAATAATTTGCTCTGAAAATACAAAAAAAAAACGAATTTTTATTCTAAGATTGCAAATCAGGATTTTTTGAAAACTATGGATGGATTTTACCCAAAAGAAAAATGTATTTATAGATTTATTGGAATCTAAGAAAAATTATTTTTCTTCGGAGAATGTCTGGTAGCTAAGATGATCGAGATGGATCAAGTTTTTTCTTAAAAGAAGGTTGAAACCAAGCAGATTCCCATGTGAAAACAATCTCTTTATTTATGCACTTTTCTGAAACTACTCGATTTTTATATTCTAGATTAGATCAGCTTGAAATCATGTCAAATCCAAGCGAAACGACCAGCAAAGGTAGGCTGAATTTAAATGTTTTAAGATACAATACTGAAGTTTGTCAAAAATTATGTTCTGAAGATTGTTTGAAAAAGTATTGACGTAGAGGTTCGTACCTATTTCTCCTTCAATTGCCTATTAAAATCCCTGATTTTCGTTTAACTTCATGGAGATCTAATTAATTTTAATGCTCAAAAATCGATAGATTTACCTTCTACGCCAATTAACATCATATATCGTCATTTTATCACCCAATTATCATATAGGCTCCGAAACAGCATCACTAGATCCACATGCTTCCAATATTTCCTAGCTAATATCTACACAATAATACTTATTCGCTATGATTACCACATGATATTCCTCATCAAACAGCTTCACTATTTACCAGTGAATTGCGACCACCAAAAACGTTTCGTTAACATGATTATCACACGAAATTAGCATAATAGTTCAAATTATCTTCTTTTTTGACCTCCAAAAATGAGCTAATTGTGTTATTCCTGGAAAAGGTGACACCTAAAAAACTTGTTGATGGGCAAATTACTACGTATGTACCTTTCAAATTGCTAAATCCGCATTTTACCAATTTCGCGTCAAAAACGAACTGTTTGTGAAAAATAATATTAGCAATTGAATTACCGGACATGCTCTAAATATTTTCGGTCGATGACAGAGCCCACAATTGTGAAATGAGTAGGGAAAAAAACATTTAATTGACTGCTTCTTCAATTCAAATTAAATTGGATTTTGATTTGCTTGTTTTCAACAAAAGCATTTTTCAAGTGTATGTAAAGTAGATATTAAACATCTAATTGATTTTTTTCCTCTTATTTCTTAAATTTAATTATTACCTGAGAAAACAGAACAGATAACCATCAAACTTGTTAATTAACTTGTAAATATCGAGGTGAGTGAATAATAGATACGGAATATTTTTTTCTTCCTTGAGATATTATCGCTACTGGCTAGCAGTTGAAAGAAAAAATGTGTGTCTGCATATAAAAGATACAAATATCTGTAGGTATGCTAACAAGACGCTTGGTGTTTTTTTTATTTTGTGGATTTTTTTTCGGTATACGAAAATGTATTTCGTCTTCTTTCATTTTGTAGATGTTGGCACTAAAATATTTGTTTACACTAAACATTAAGAGATTTCAGTGAAAATATATATATATATTTAATGCATCCATCTAAAATCTCTATGAAGTCATAAATTTTCAAGCAGGAGAGAAAGATAGATCTGACAAGGCTATAAACTTATGAATTTTATGTTAGGTGGATCGTAAAAAAGATATGATATTTGGATAAGTGTTTTGCATTTGCATGCTAGTATGTATGCTTGTTTGTCTTTTTCAGATGCTAAAGTGTAAATTGTTTGTTTGGACATCGTACGTTTCTGTGATTTCTTGTGGATTTTACATATCAAAGTGGAAATTGTGTTGTGTTGGTTAACGGTTGGAGATTTGAGGACAGATATATCTAAAGATGCTTGGAAAAGTTTTCCTATTTGACTAGGATCGGTTGGAACCGAGCTATGAAGTGGAAAAGTCTGTTGGACCCCAAATAATGAAGTAGTTATTAAAATGTTTCCAGTTGAGCGGCAAATGAATTTGGGGCATGATGAAATTACGAACTCAAATATTGAAATAGAAGCTTTGCAGAAGGACTCTGTTAATTTGAAATTAGCCCAGCGTACTTCAACTGTAGACTATGATTTTCGTCGATGTATTTTTTTCTGTTTGGCAGTGTTGCGGTGTGTCGACTGGATTTTTTTTGTGGTTTTATATATTTTGAAAGTAAATATATTGAGAGTAATCTGTAAAAACTGTTCAACGGAATTCGAATTATTTACGAAGTTATATCACATAGAAAAGAAAGAGTCGTGCTAGCACACCGCTCGATACGTATCAACTACAGCTGCTTTGCTAAGTAAAAAGGATACATTTTAATTCTATTTCACTTGTTCTTGTTTGTTTTTTAGTTTGTTTCCATCTATCCTGACAGTGTCTATAATTATTGTAAAATAATGTCTACAAAGAAACCGAAGGTTTTTCACAAAGAACCGCCATTGCTGATAAGAGATGGCAAAAATTTTCCGGAGGTTTTGTGTTTCAGTATCTTTCGAATGATTTTTCGCAGAAAATTTGACTAGTGCTGCAACTGATTTAATTGTAAACAGTCAACAAACATTGTATCCTTTCTTTTGAGATCCATTTTAGAAGGATTTCTTTGCTAGTTATACAGAAAAAAATCAATTTTTTCCGGGGGAGTCATGACTTCTTCCTAGGGGGTTTGTGTTTCAGTATCTTTCGAATGATTTTTCGGAGAGAATGCGATATTTTCTGCAACTGATTTAGTTGTGTAAAATTAGAAAACATTATATTCGTGCTTTTGAGATCCATTTTAGAAGGATCTCATCGCTAGTTGCTCAGAAAACAATCACTATAACACAAAATTTGATTTTGCTGCAACTGCATTTTTCACGAAACCACTTTTCGGTGGAGCTTTCTACAAGCGATCCAATGGTCAACACCTCTTTGGTTTGTTCCCAAAAAACAAAGTAGGCTGACCATGCAAATATTTCAACACATTTCTCTAAAAAATAAAAGTTATCGTATTACATAAAATCATTTATTTTTGTTAATAATTTCTTTTTTTTTTGCGATTTTCAACGAATAAAATACCAATTTGTCAAAATTTTGAATTCCAAAGTCCAACATTTTGTTTCTTTGAATAAATGGCAAAATCTAGAAAACAGGTTTACCACAAATCCATAAAGTAGAACTGCATTAAATTTTTTCTAATGTTGGCCACTACAAGTGGAAATGTGCTTCCACCATCACCCAATAACTATTTTGGAGTAGTTTTTTTAAAACAAACAAATTATTTTTTGTATAGTCCATAGTCCAATTAAAAGTATGTAGGAAGACTCAAAGGGCTGAAATTTATTTTATTGCAACAAAAAATCATGCAACAAGCCTAAATTTTTAGAAGTCACAGCGCAATACAGGCTTAAATACTATTTACCACATTTAAATTAATGCGAAGTAGATAAACACAAAGTCAAAGAAATTCCAAAACTTATTGAGCCTCTAGTTTGGAACTAGAAAAATTTGGTTCAATTCGCATGAAACTGGGCAGAAAAATTATTCAAAAAATATTCGAAAAAATCGCTTGTAGACAGAATAAATCTCGACAAATCTGATGTTCCGAGTAAATTAGTTCCTGAAAACAGATATTCTTTAACTGTTGATTCTAAAAATAAAAGCATATAAGGATAGGGCTGCTCAGGCAACTTATACCTTCGTCGGTAGTGCAAGGTCCTTGCAGTTAACAAAAAAAAACTACACCATTAAAACCAATATCTTATACTTCCAATGTCAAAACACGTCAATCTTCATCACCAGCGTCTTCTCTCACCTGTCTTTCAACATTTTAAGTCAACATAATTATAATATTGAGCCAATTATTTTCTGCACACTTAACAAAAAAATCCATGGTTTGTGCACCAAGTTGTCGCCATCATTGTATGGCATGTGTGCCTCAATCGTTTCATCGGACAACCGTACACCATGCCATCTTTCAATGTATCATTAAAGAATTTATGATATGCAAATTGTTGCAACTTGCCTGCACTTAACGTTTTGTACGAAGTAGGCAGGGTGTCTATGTCGGACATGAAAATAAGCTCACCCCTTTAGTTGTCTCCCTTATTTTTTAAAGTTGATTTTTCTAGAGATGCGAATATTATCAAAGCTTCCAGTTGAAATGTAGAAATGTTTTACATACCATAAATTGTGACTTGTAAGAAGAGATTAAAATAGGGAAGGAGATTATTTATTTTACGAATAAGGGTAGGTAATCAGAAACTTTAAAATATAATTGAAAATATTGGACTTTGATTCTGTTCCTCATAAATTTCAAGTTGGATGAGAATCTCTTTTATAAATTCTGGTCCATCTTATGACCCAAAAACACTCTCAAATCTTTGAACTTGCAGAGTTCTCATTTGGTTGTGTTCGACCATGTTTTAAGTGGTATCAAAAAAACACCATTAACCAAGTAAATGCCAGCATACTCCAACCCTTAGCCCAGACCAACTTCCAGCCAGCCAAGTCCATCACAAGCAAACGCACAGCAAAATAACTGCCAGGTCGAGGTTGAATCAACAATTGTTGCACTGGTGACATGGTCTCATCGCATGGCATCACATCACAACGGACAACAATCACTTTGGTGATGGGGTCTTGCCAATCAAACTCTTGTCGGCTGCTCATCAATTGGATGCAAATGTTGAATGATGTCCGGGTGGAAGAAAATCGAGAGAATTTATGGTCCTGATGTTTGGATGCAAGCTTCTGACGGCATGCATGCCGAGCTAGGATGCACACAAAAGTGGAAGCATACAAAGATCCTTTTTTGTTTTGCCGATATGGTATTGATGGAACCAAGATTTCATCAATTCCACCATCGCTGACGGGAGTGTTGTCAATTCGTTTGGACATTGAGGATCGCGAGGAGCAAAAGAAACAACATTCTGGCATGGTCGGACAATAAGACAGTGATGGCGGGTACAGAAGTTACGTTAAGGGTCTGCCAAGATGCTGCTGTTGTTGGTCAGGTCGGATTTAAACGAAGAAGACATGTTGTTAAATGGTTGATTGACATCTGTTATCGGAGAGCTATTGTTGTCGTCCATGATGTGTAGTTAGTTTATGCTGTCGTTAACTTGGCTTTTGACGATAATGTAAATGCTAAGTGGATTCGTTTGGGTTGGTTGCCAATCAGCAGTTTAGATAGCTGAAAAATGTTTCGGATTATAGTCTATTTCACAACAGTAAACAACTAGAAAACTGGATATGATCCTAAGTATTCCTCTTGTTATCGTCGCCGTAGCACTACAGCCTCATTTGGGTCCCGGCTTCCTGCAGATGATGCCACCAATTGTCATGGTTCTTTGATTGCAACCTCCAATTCTATCTTTTCAAGTCGTGCAGACAATTCTTGGTTCAGTCCCACCAAAACTAGAGGTGTGGTGACTGCTGGCAGGCTGGCCGAGTGACTGTACTGGGCCCACCATTCAACTCCAAAAATCAGTCAATCATTTGCCAAGCAGTGCTGCAAACAATAATATCCGTAATAACAGATTTGTAATGGATGGCACAACATTTGTGTCTCCTCTTTCTTTCATAGGCAATACGGACAAAAATACGCCGAAAAGTTGTGAAAACACAGAAAATAACTCAGAAAAAATTATGCATATTTATTATCACAAAGTGAATTAGGGCAATAAGAACGACAAGTGTTTGTTTGAATTGTTTCAGCATACGTTGCCTCGCATTTCGCTAAGTCACGAATAACAAAATTTTGAACACACCCACACACACACGAATATCTCCTTCTTCACCACTGCAAGAACAATACTCCTGTTTTTCTTTTCGAATACTGAATTTCGGTTGCATTTTCTTCTCTTTTATCGAAATTTCATTGAGTAGTGAATGAGTTTGATGGTGAATCATTTCAATTTCAAAGATGAAACCCATTAGGAAAACAAATTTCAAAATGACTTTGGACAGCTTCGGAACAAATTTTCAGAATTTCCCAACTATTGTACGATATGATTGTCTGTAAAGTGTGTGAAGCCATAGAATGAAGACAGGAAGGAAGTTCAATGGCAATTTGTATATTTTATAAAATTATTTTGAAAACTAATTCGAAAAGAAAGGGAGAGGAGGAGTATTGCTTGGTTCCTACCAATAGCATTTTCCAAAAAAATATGAAAATGCACACAAGAATTTGTGAAATATATTTCAAATGAAGCACCAAATGGCGTCCAAAAAGAACAGTGGCAGAGAAAATTGTTCTATTTTTCGAGTCTTGTCACAATTTTGACTTTGCTGCATTACAATCTATGACAGAAAACACAAAAAAACTACCCTTCAACTCCTACTTCAACCATGATTTTTTACTTTACCTGTTTAAGTTTTTAGCCCGTCAATGTAAGATTTAACCCCATGTCGAATTGTTGTCGGCTCCCCGGTTCAAGTGAAAACATAAAAAGCCTGATGAGATAAGAGCGAAAAAATCACAAAAATGACCTGTCCTGGCGAACGGAACAAGGGTTAGACAAGTCATCATAAATCATTCATGAAAGTTCAAAAAGCATATTCGTCCCGAACCATGATAAAATGATAACTCTTCCTGATAAGGGACAATGATTCCAAAGAAAGGGATGAATCATGTCATAAATCTGATTGGAAATGAGGGTCGTTTTGACAAGGATGTATGTTTGTGTGTATTTGTATGTGTAAGAGGGTTTTAAAGAAAAATAATAATTTGCTCTTCAATTTTGGAAAAACAACTGATAAATTAGTTTTGAAGTCAAAAAAAGATATAGTTTTAGTTTAATTTGATTGCGATGGAAATCAGTTTAGATTTTTCGGCAAAATACACTAACATGGATCTGTTTCTTGTTTAAAATTTGAGAAAGAGAAGAATCTAAGAAATTTTTATAAAAATCTATGAAGTTCCTGCAGTTGTAGGATATTCAAAAGCAAAAGAGCTTTGCATGATGAATTTGGAGAGTTTCATTTAGATGTTTTGAGCACCTGAAGCTCTATTTCTACTGATCAAAGAGGATCAACTTCCATATGCAGGAATGTGGAAGTATATCAGTTAAAATATGGCTGCATTCTAAATGAGACATCCTAGAAAAATCTCTTCCACTCTAATTTGGCTAGGATTTTAATTTATTCGCCCCATCATCTACCCCAACATTTCAAATTATCAAACATTTACATTCTTCACATCCCCAAAGTGTTTTCCCTCGATTGAATCAAATCACAACCATCATAATTTGGGTCCTGAACCCTTTCATGCTTGTCAAGTTTTCTGTAAATCTATTACGCAACCACAAGGGGTTTGCTCAACCCGTTCGCAATCATAGAACTTCATTCAGTTTTTGATTTGCTTTTCTCCAGGACTATTTCCTGTGCATGTCAGTAATATGTCACGAGTGAAATTATGTGAAAATAATTTTCCAAACCACAAATTGACTCGGCACAGGAATACAAATCTATATTGAATAGTTTGACTACGGCAGGACACTGTCAGATCCGAACAGTTGGAAGAATATCACTGCACATCAGGATCGAACTCTATTGAAAATGTTACGATTTCACTTCAGGGCACGATGGTTAAATGGAAAGCAATCAACCAACGAACCACTCATCCCCCGGGTGCATTGGTGGTAGGTAGGACGAACCGTTGAGGTGAATAGTGGATGGCGAATGTGCATTGCAACCAACCCCTTCGGTGCCGATGGTGATGACGATGATGTGATGTGATGATGCTCTCTCTGATGAAGTTATTCAACCATGCAGGAGAGATACCCCCAGGCGCACTTTTATGCATACACGCCCTATGATGAGGCGATCATCGGTATCGTCTTCCTTGTATTGCCGCGTTTCGGTGCTAGTTCCTTTGTGCTGACTGTGCTAGTTTTTTTTTTGCTGGAATCATTTTCCCTGGAATCCTGACGCAGACACTTAATTCCCTTTCGCGAAAAACGGAAATTACATTTTATGGCCGCAAGCAAGACTATTATCAGATCAAATTAGTGTCGGGAGTTCTATCATGCATGTTAAGGTTTTCATTTATTTTTGTTGTAGGTTTTGATGGTTGACTCGGAAACATTTGTTGTAGAAGTGTATGTGCATGTTTGATCCCGAAAAAATGAAGCAATATTCGATAGCTTATTTCTACTCAACCTCTAACTCGTTTCAGCACCTTTGTGAATTTTTTTAGCGAGATCTGGAACACAAGTCAAGTTGGGAAAAAGCTAACTCCATAATTTTCTGACCTCATTTGCTTTCAAATACCATCTTGACGATTCTTTGCCAAGGTCCTTTGTTGGTTGAAGCACATGCTATTCCGTCTTAAGATTCCCTGTTATTGCCTAACACCGTGTCCTTTCATTTGCGGCCATTGAAGTCACCATTATCGTTCAACCTTACAAATGCCACCACAACACCATTATTTACATCGTCAATGTGTGCCTTTAATGGACACTAATTGCCAGTTGTTGATGAAATAAAAACACGACTAAACCATGTAATTTGACAAAAATTAAAGACGTGCCATATAATTGTTGTTGCCTCCTGATTGTATTCCACATTTTCTACACACCTAGCACTTCTGGTCTTGAACTATTCCTAGCCTGCAATTATCATCGCTTGACTTAAACAGAATTGCAAGCCCTCCTTGAACGTCTGCAGGACAAGGCTCGAAGACAAACAACAACTGCGTGTATTTTGAATGTGTTAAGTTCATGGGCAATTATTAAAGGAAAAGCAGTGGTTAAGGAATCTATTAGGAGTCGTGCTAATAACAGGCTTTGAATAATTCAACGGGAGCTGACTGGAAAATTGTCGGTTTTCACTTGCTCGTCAACATATTATTTGCTCGGGTCTTGTTTGCAGTGTCGTTAGACGGGCTGACAAGGTCTCTTTGTTTGATTCGGATTGCGATTGGAAATGGCTTGGTTCTTTGGTTCTACCACTTATTTCTTCGAATTCCATTTGATAGGCACGTTCATTAAAACACCAGCTGCTCCCCTCATCCGCCATAAATAATCTTCGATTATTTATAGCTCCCAACCGCACCGACCAAGCAAGATTAATGACAAGTATCTCCCTCGAGGCAGAAAGCAGGTACACATATAAATGTATGCATAACACGACATTGAAACATGATTTAAATGTCCGCTTCCAGCCATCCGCAACTTCTTAATATAACTAATAAATTGATGACACAAAATGAAAAACTGTCTATCATGAGCGCTAGCCTCCGTTTCGCCGTACATGGCCCCCAGGGAAAACCTAGTGACAGGGAAAAACAGCAGCTCAGCAACAGAAGCAGTCAGCAGTGGAAGGCGATGGATGCAACAGAAAAGCAACAAAGCACATTTTCATACACATTACCTCCGCACTCGTAAATTATGATCACTGAGTGAGTGAATTATATCCCAGCAATAATTCATGGCGTTCTTCTTCGTAGCGTGGGGGCACCGAGAAGGGTAGGTGCATACCACGGCGCGAGGAGCATCTTTTATATTTAACCTTAAATCAAGATTTTTCGCTCATATCATTTTCTGATCTTGACATCTCATACACAACATCGTCTCCACCGATGACATTTATCATGTCAACTATCCTGGCTGCTACTGCTATTGCCGCAACCCTTACTACTGCTATTGCTGCTGACGGTGCCCGTGGCAGGCGGCGTCCGTGTCGACGTTGTTGGCTTCCACATCGTTACCATCATATATGTGATTGCCAACAGGAGGAATCAGTTGGTAATGTTTCTGATTTCAGATGTTGTGGTAGTCGAATGGAAGAGTTAACCCTAAGAGAGGTTCCAATAGCCTTTTGGATCCCAAAAAGTGTTTGGGCCCAAAATTATTTTGAGGTCTGACTAGAAAATATCGAAAGCGGCAATTTTAACTGAAGACTTCTTCTGACTCACAGAATCATGTGCCCAACTCAAGTTTGAACCCAGAATGGTTTTCGACTCGATAAGACTTGGGATTGAGAAAGGTCAAAATCATCGCAATAAATTGATAAATCGACAAAATTTGAGGTCTAATTGGATTTTGGATGTAACCAAAATTTGGGCCTAACTAAGTGTTGGACCCTCTAAAATTCATGACTGGAAAACATCTAGCAAAAAATTCAAGCCCAGGAATTTTTTGTGACCCACTTAGTTTCAAACTCTTGAAGAATTAGGACTAGAAAAAACCTGAGACACAATTCAAGCCAAAGTTTTTTTTGGACCTACAAAATTTTGGGATTGTAGCATCTAAGACAATCCAGGACTGAAGAAAAAAAATTTCCAGTAATTTTTGCCCAACGCATTTTGTGGGTCACAATATTTGGTGTTTAATTACAGTTTGGAAGAGAGGAAGAAACAATCCATCAGTTTCTGTGCGAATGCCCAGCACTGTCCAGAAAGCGCATGCAAACCTTGGGCTCGCCCTTTCTGGACAACCTCACGGAGGTAGCTGATATAGACATTGGCTGCATAGCCGGCTTCATACGAGAATCTGGATGGTTCTCGTCATCCCGCAGGTTCTAGTGGCGCCCTTATTTTCTGTGATACCTATCTGTGGCCTAAGTGAGCCACCTTTGGATAAAGGGAGATGCCACTACAACCAACCAACCAGCTTGGATCCATTCCGACGAGACAATACTTGAAGAGGATGCCCGCCCTTACACCGAAATCGCACCTTTTACCCAATAGTTATGGCCAATACTCTAATGATGTATACTGTAAGACTCCGAAGTAGATAGTCTAATAAACAGATTTTCTACCAAAATAAATTTCGGACCAAACAGTTTCGCCCTAACAAATTTTCTTCCCAAAATATGTTGAACTCAACTATGTAAATGTTTAGCTCACATTCTAAACGTCGTTGGGTCCAAAAATCAAATAGATCAGAAATCTAGTTGAGCCTTAAAAATTGTTGGGCTCACGTCTCTTGTAAAATAATTTCTAGTCATGAATCGTATTGAATCGACGATAAAATATCCAACATGATCATGGACTCAATAAGGATTTTGAATAGAAAATATTTTTAAAAAAATTTGAGTTCAATACTTTTTTTAGGCTCAACTAAGTGTTTGATCTATCTGAATTTTTGAACCCAGAAATATTTAGGATTGCAAAAATTGGACTACCAAATATTAGGATTTGAAATTTTGACTAGTATTTGAATTAAGCTTTCAAGCTTCAAAATATTTGCAAAATTCTCTGAACCATAATATATGTCCCTTCACCTTAAAACTAAAGGTTAGGAAATTTCAAAAATAAATGATTTGGACCCCAACAATTCTTCAATACAGGTAATTTTGAAGTCAACTAAATTTCCAACGAATTTTTCGACTGCGGATATTTTAGGCGAAAATTGGATTTGGTGTTCAGCTAAACTACATTTAGGGCATTCCAAATTTTTGAATCAGCTTTTTTTGGGATGCAGATATATGAATCATTGACTAGAAATATATCTTCAAATATTTGAAATTGATCATTGAAAAGCCCGTTTCGTTCCTTCCGACATCTTTTGAATTCAAAAATTATTTTATAAGTGCTTAATTTTGTAAGTGAATAAAATATTCTTAAGGGACTGGCAGACATGTTGGGATTTAAACCGCCAGATGTGAGAACAGAAATCTGCCAGTCTACGCCTTCAGCCATTCGAGCACTATCCATACTGCTTCCAGCGAATAATAAGAGACAACGGTTGGCAGTGCTTTTGCTGGATTAGATTTTTTTTTATCTCGCAAGATCTTGTAGATTATTTATGATAAACATCAATCCATTATCCTAAAAATATAGTGTTAGCTTTTAAAATGTTTATTTGGACCATTTTAATTATTTCAACCAATTTTTAATTGTTCAAGTCACCTTAGTAATAGTATTATCAACCAAAGAAAGTTCTAGAAGCAATTATTTTGAATTAATAAAAAATCACTAGAGCTTATAGTTTAGTTTGTCGATGTATTTTTCGTGGTAGTCTCGTAATTCAATTTTACTTCCTACCAGGCTATTGATTTCACCACTAATTCTAGAAGGTTTCATTAGAATATGAGTTTATTTTATTTCTATATCTAGATATAGATTTAGAAATCAAATCAAGTACTAACCATCAAAACCACTAACTTCCACCATAGGGTTAACCACAAAATCCACCATTCTCATAGTAGCCCATCGTCAGTCAGCCAGACGCAGACAAACAGTTCAGAATTTATCCGGCCAACGTTGTCTAGTAACGCGTCCCCTACACGGAACAGCCACAAAACAATCAGGGAAAAGGATGATATCTTCGCGAAATCCAACATTAATATGTTAGGTCTCATATTTTATCCGAAGAGGTGAGACTTGATAAATATCCAAAAGTGACGGCGTGAAAAATGTAAATGATATAGCCCATCGCTTTCATGGCATCGCAGTCACAATTTTTTTCTTCATGTGTATGTATATTAAGCAACACGGTAAAGCAGGACGACCCCCAGGAGATTATTAATGCTTAGGGGTATGTTTGATGCAGGTGGAATACAGGACATTTGTTGTGGGTAGAAAGATGATGGCTTAGAGCTTTGAACTACGAGGGATTTAATTGCAGACTCAACTCTAGTGCTGGCTAGAAGAAAAAAATTCTCAAAAAAAGCACAGTGCACGAGAAAGTTCAAATTTTAATTGATCCATGTTGTGCTTCTCTAAATCGAACCAGATTGATTGATTCGCCAGCCAGCATGTTCAACAGATGCAAAAAGTCCGATAGCCATACTAAACCAATCTTTCTACTGTTGAATGGAGCCACACAAAAAAAGCCTCCACATTGGCGCTTAAGTGAAATTAATGATCCATGATCGGCACATTTCCTACCAATCTTGTCTTTAACCAGTACAAATCAGTGTTGTAGCCAATTTCGCCACTATCCACCATCGACGCCATCAGCAACATCGCCAGCACAAGAGCAACTGGAGCAGTGGTGGACGCTGAAGAGGAGGTGGCGGCAGCAAATGTAACCGCGATCGCCTTAATCGACAACAGCAGGGGAACCCATTAAAATAACACATCGCCCGCATGTCGATCATCTTGTATTCCAACTAATCAAACCATCAATGAAAATCGGTAGACGTATAATTTATGGACATACATCAAAACGGGTAGGTATCGTGCAACAATCGTGTAATGGCTGCAAATGCATGATGCGGATGATGATGATGGCTGGTGGTGATGATGATGACGACGACGAAAAACCGAGCACATCAATCACGCTAATAGTCCCGGCAGGTAGTTAATTAGCCCAAGAGGGTACTTAAGGTGATCTAACAAAAGCTGTAATGATGATGGTGGAATCGTTGTTGTTGAGGGCACCAAAAAAAAACAGGAGTACTTGGCGTCAAGTGTGTCGAAGAGCGTGTGTGTGGAAACTGAACAGGTTGAGTGATATCGGGGCTAGCAAAGTGTTATGATTATCTAGATTGTTAATTGGTATCATTTGTTATTCGCCGTGAGCCTTTCTCTTTGCGCCTGAAAAATTGAATCATTAACATTTTCGTGCTTTCGAAACAGGCCAATTAAGGTTTCTCGCCTCAAGGCAGTGGGGTCAAAGAATTTGTGGGTTCTGTTCAATCAGAAATACATGGTCCATAGCTGGTATTACATTCAGATCGCAAAATAGACCAAACCAAAGGCAACCTCACCAAGCAGACCTAAAAGCTACGAATGGATACGTGGGAAATTTATGATTCTTGCATATTTGGAAAACATAACTTGCAAACTCCCCCGGGATTTATCTACAAGTAAAAATGAGATACAAGGCCGTGCATATCACCCTCAAAATTATTTACTGGCGCCAGTAAAAATTTGATCCTCCCTCTAATGATTCTTTTCAAAAAGTCTTTGTTGCCCGGAGGTGTAAAATGCTATTAATTCATATCATAATCGATTCTAGCCGACAAATGGCTTCAATTTATCGTCAAGAGGTTTTTGTAATTTGAAAATGATTACCTTGACCACGACAAATAATCGGGTTCTTTTCAATGAGGGGTATTTATTAAAATTTATCTTGCTTCAAAAACAAAACAACTCATCAATTTAAGAGTCATTATTTTCCCAAAATATGAAGTTTCTGGTTATTTTTGAAAAGAATTCACCCAGGTTTTTGGTACAGAAATTCACTCAAGTGTGATAACGGATCCAACGAAGAACGATCAAAAATTATAGTTATTGGTGAGGTTGATTAAGGTTAACCACTTGAAATGAGGACGACAGTATTTTCGAAGAGTCTGAAAATTATACAGGGATGGTTAAGTTTGCATTGTTTTTCTAAAAAAACAATTGGAAAGAAATTCTGTTTGGATTTTCAAAAACACATCAGCAATAAAGGAAAACATTAGATAAATTTTTAAGATGTAAATGAAACATCTTTTTGGGATAATTTAGATATAAACCTGGATAAGTGTTCACAGGCAAATGGCAAAAAATAAAAAAAATGGTTCCAAACATAATTATGACACCAAAAACATGCACAAGTGAGTGCAAATTAGGTAGTTTTAACTTTTTTAGGAAAAAATCAACATTCAAAATTTAATTTATTTTAGGAGGAAAAAACTAATGTGTTCCACCTTACGCAGTCCTTAAAAAATAGTTCAAGAAATATTTAATAAATAATCGGAATTTTTAACTTACGTATTTGCTGAAGTCTCGTTTGAACCATTTTTAGTTCGAGAAATTTGCAATTTGAGGTTCTACCAAATTAATTAATACTGATCAGTAAACATGATTGAACAAAGTTCATATTTGGGTTTAAAAAACGAGGAATCAATTTTTTTCGTACTGTACGAACAGAATTTCAAGCGAAAAATCTCTCCTTTTTCATGATAAACTTTGAAGATTTTTGACAATAAATTTCAAAATTGGAGCTTTCCTGGATTTTCAACCAATTTTAAACCAAAGATGAATGATGCTTTAAGATGTTTTCGTTTGCACACAAAAATACAATGGATACATTTTTTCAGGTACGCCAGAAACAATAAAAACTACCCAATTATTTTTAGGTGTCGGTCCTATTTCAAATGTTTTCCCTTTTTTGGCAATATAGTACTTTGAAGCGTTCATTGGAAAATATTTTTTATTGCCGGTCTGCCAATGCTTTTTCATGTTCCTTAAAAACAGTGAGTTTAGTCTGTACTCATAATAAATGGTACCCCTGTGGCACTCATGTTGGTTATTGAAAAACCATGTGATGTCACCGTTAGCAAATGAATTGAGTGCTGCCGTGCGCAGCTTGTGGATGAATTGGCGGGTGCCTCCACTTACGACAGATTCGCAATATATCCGATGACGTCCTTTTGTACAGCCAAGCGGTGATTTCTAATTTTAATTAAGACCGCCACTATGCTGTTGAATTATAAACGCTTTACAGTGGTGACAACGTCTCGTCACCATCTGCACCCCGGTAATGTTCCTTCTTGGCGCGCTGAAATCTGTGAGGCCTAAGAACAAACACGATCGATTTGACGTCTCGCAGGCGACTAATTAAGAGAGCCTCGAATGTATGTGATCTTTGCCTGGTTATTTGCGAAGAAAATGATGTAACAACTGATTTGTGATTTAGATAAGTGTAACATCATATCCCAGCAACCATTTCATGATTTTTTTAGCGTGGAAGAAAATTTTCTTGTACGAGATAGCTATTATTATTTCCAAATCGGATCGATCGATTCGCAGAAGAAAAACGGAATCTAGTTAGTCAAAATAGACAATAAAAATGCTCGCCATCTTGATATTTGTCGTTTTCTTCCGTGCTATAAAATTGTGAAACGCTTGCATAGCTTCTACTGTAGATACTTCGTCCTTACTGATCCGGACCATATAACAATACTATTAACTTCCCTCTCTTCACATCGGGCCTGCTTGAATCATCATTGAAACTTTAATTTAGACTACAAAATCAAGGACCGACATAGTAAGTTTTCCTTCAGGTAGATAGCCTGGTTGGTTCCACTTCCTTTTCCACATGTGATCACATGATCTCATCTCGTCTACTTCTTAATACAACATTAAAGACAATAACCGAAAGCAAAAACCATATGATTGACTTCTTTATGGCTTTTGTCGGTTTGTGTGCTAATATAACTACATCGACTACCTTCACAATTACCATAACATGACGATATCTTGCTTCTTCCCAACTATAAATAACCAAATGATTGACAGTGTTGACAGTTTTGATGGATGGTCATCAGTGCAAGTAGACAAGTAAACGAACCATTCATCCATCCATCCATCCATCTCTAACCAAGCAACCATCCATCCGTGCGTCCATCCATCTCGAAACATTCGCCTTGGAGCATTTCATCAACAACAGCAGCAGAGCAACATCGGCAGCAATAGTAGAAAAAATATCCCTCGTACATAAATTCATCAATGTTATTATCGTAGTCGAGGAGCAATAAATGGATAAAAAATTCGCACAAAACAATAAATTCCGTACGAGAAGGAGTAGTTATCGGGACGAAGAAGCCTTAACTAGTTTCGCCGACAGCACGATAAAGAAGCAAAAGACCGTTTTCGGCATTTTTGTCATCGTCTAAGTGGACATTCAATCAAGGAGACCCTTAAAAGTGCATCGGTTCTGAGTCCACCATCATATTTACATACAATGGTCGCGTCCATTTACGATGACAATGGTTTCAGCAAATGCAAGGCTGAAGATGTGCCCGATTGACATACAAGACATTCCCGAGATGGATCGCCATCCGAATGGAATTCGGTCGGTTTGATTGAAGCCATCAGAATTTGATATTGGGATGGTTTTGGTCCTTTTTGGAATCCATTGCGGCGTATTGGCGATTTGGTGTGGAATTCAATTTTTCGGGTGAGACAGGGCGATTTCGATGGGGCATGCATTTTTCTAGACAGTCTTGGACGATCAAAGTTTTCTTTCCAACGAAACAAGGGGCGAAAATTGAAGAACTAATTATTTTCTAAAAATAAAATGATTTGTGATAGCCGCATCATTTGAGCTAATATCATCAAATCTACCTTTGATATTGTAAGCTTCACTTTGGCCTGAAAAAACTAATGATATTTTCAACCAAAAATAGATTTGGTCCATTTTTTTCAACCCTCCTTTAGTTCATCAAAATCAGATGAACTTCGATCAAATATTCCCTTAGAAAAACAGCAGTTTATCCAAGCCAAATTGAAAAGAAGTTGAGTACTATGGTAACTCTGATGTACCAAACATGATGTAGAATTATTTAATTCAGGATCAGATATCAAGTCGAATTGTATTAACGTCTCCTGAGATAACATGTCAGCAAATGAACATACATTATGGAATTATTCATTGATTTTTAAATGATTTTGATTCGCCGTCAATATATGATATATTGTCAAAAAGAAGATTTATTTTAAAGCCACAGACTTATACAAAAAGGATAGCTCATCAAAGGAAGAAGCAATCGCTTATTTATTGGCACAAGCTTGAATTTCTTGGTCGAAGTAAGGCTACAAACGAGTAGATTATGCAACTTACATGTTTTTTCAATGCCAACATGTATCTTAAGGACATCCAGTGAATATCTACTTATCCGACTGTAATATTTTGATAAAAAAGTTAAAGGGCAGTCTCCAAAAAGGATATTTTGACTGCTTATCGGGAACAAGAAAAAAACGTCCCCATAAGGGACGTTGGTCAAACGATGCCGAAAATCAACCAAAAAAAGAGAACCAAACACCAAACAGACAAACACTTTGAAGTCGTTGTATTAAATTTTGTTGGATGTAATATTTTAAGAGGGAGCCCTTCAGTTTGCAAATCATGGTCAAGAAATGGAGTCCACTAAAATATTTTTGGACAAGGCTTCTCAGACTTTCCAAGCTCGGAAATTCATCAATAAGAATCCGTTTGCAAAAGATATGATACCACTAAAAAGGACTTTGAGTATTCATACCATAGTCTGACTTGCGATTATTTTCAAAGAAGTTTAACTGGATTGAGAATAAAGCAGAAAAACAGTTGTCTGAGTTATTTTTTGAAGGTCAAACTGTTACATAGTTTTAAAATATGGATGGCATAGTTGATAATTTATCATCCCTTCAGCCAAGCCCGAAAAAAAACCCAAAAGTGCCATTCAAATTACACCCAATTTATACTTAACGAAGTCATTTGTAAATCTGTTTCCACGCCGTGAAATATGAAAAATGACATCAATAAATTAAATGGCAAACACAAGGATAAACCCGAACTATGCTTACGGGCGTTGCGCCAAAACCTGTCGCCTGTCAACCCTTAGCACAACGTCACTGACTAGCAAAATCCAATCCCACCAAGGGCGAGACCATATACAAAAAGAAAATTATAATAATAGCCAGCATAACTCTAACAGCCATCGCACACCGCAAAACTTTAAGAATAACAAATTGTCTGTTCATTTTTCAATGTGACAGGGTGTTAATTTATGACAGAAACAACACACCCTCCTTGTACTCATTCCACCCCATGGATTCCGGGTGTCGTATGTGAGATATCTGTTTTATGCTATGCGACCAACCCCCATGGCGTGCCCAACTAAGGACCAAGCCGTCAGTAGTCCACCTTGTTTCGTGGAGGCAATTCCAATACGGTCGCAATAAAGAAATCCTTGACTGCAATCCGGGCCGAGCCTTTTTACAAACCTTCTCGGGGCCGAGTAAAAATGACATTTGTTGAAAATAAATTGCCATGCAAGTCATTTTTCAAAACTGGAAAAAAAATTATGAGTACAAAAATGGGTGGAAAGCCCTCGTTGGGCTTGGCACCCCTAACGAGTGAGTGGTGTTGATGCATTAGCTGGGCAATAGGCAAAATGAATTATGGGCGGTGGTTGATAGTCACCCGGAAATAATTGGCTTGCTGGCGTACAGCTGGAAACTGCTAAAGGATATATAACAAGGAACCATCAATGTATGTTATCTGAGGGAAGAATCTGCTAAGGCTGAAAATTAAATGCACCCTTAACGAATTATCAGTTTAAAAAGGCGATTAAGGGCAAATATTAGTTTTAATGATTCTCCTCGCTAGTGCACAATGCGGTGTGCCTTTCGATAAGGATAAAATCGGGAAGGGATTGTGTTTATGTCTGAAAACCTTCAGGAACGAATTGGCATCTGAAATGGTAGGACAAACTCATCAGCTTAATCAATAACTCTTCTTCCACCACCATTAAGCTTCCTTTCTAATATGATAACACTTCCGATACTGTACCAAAAAAAACTTATAAAAGTCAGGACTACAAATAGATTTACAAACCCTATCTTTCCACGGATCAGCTCAACAAACAGATCAACTATCCACAAACTCTCCTCATAGTCATTTCTGAAGTCAACAATATTGGCGAATAAGGATATTTTCAGTATGGTCACAAACTCCAATGACTATTATAATATATTATGCGGACTATGGATCGCAATCGAGAATGCCAACAATTCCTGGATTTTGAGGTTTGAAAACGGTTCGAGTCTATGAACGTGGAGGATTGGAGGACACTACGGGCGCGTGGAAGTGTGTGTCGGTCGCTTCAATAAAAATGAATTATAGGATCATAATTTTAACTCTACGAATGTAATTCAGCGATAAGGATATGTGATTTTTTTACAGTCACTGCTTCGCCACAGCTACCACCAAATCGTCCTGGCATCTTTGGCAGTGTGCTAGCGGCAAATATAAATTATGGGCGACCAACTCGCCAGTGTCAAATTTTATGAGTTCATAAACTATAAAAAGGACGACCGGATTGGAATGGTTACATTTATTTGTGTTTCCCAGTTTATTTTCCTCTTGAAAATGTTGTTTTTAAATGTATGTCATTTGATGGTTAAATAAATGACTATGAAAGTTTGGGTGATGAAAATGTGAACAGTTGTGATAAATTTGATGTGTTTGCCCGAGATAAATTGCCAACAATATTATCGGTAAATATTTCTTTCAAAATTGGTAGTGCAAAACGTTAAAACGTGTGTCCAAAGTGACAGTCCTATTTATATTACATTTAAGGTAAAAAGGACATTTATCAACTTTTTTATATTTTTTATATATATTTTATTTATTTTTAAATTTTTTTTATTTTTTGCAAAAAAATCTATCAATATTTTAAAAAATATTTTTGACTTCTAAACAAGTCTAAAATTGATTTCCCAAATAAATTTTACGGTTTCATATGATCTCTGAAATAGGCAAAATAACCATTTTTTAGTGGTGGAGGGGAGAACCCCCATAAGCACTTATGGGGCCGCGACCGACGCGAAATTTTTATGCCATAGTAATAGGGGAACCCTCTTTCGATCCCTCTCCCACACTTCGGGAAAGGGGCCATCATTTAAACCTTTATCCAAGACTCAATTGATTTTTTATAAACGATTAAGAACTCGTCAAAATTAAATATAAGTTTATGAAAAATGATTTTAATCAAAGTTGATGTCACAGTTTTGCTATTAGAATAATTTTTTTGTAACCAAACGGCAGGAAATTTGCACAATTTAAGAATATTAACAAACAAGAAATTATTGAGCCATTCTTAGTGAAAAACAACAATTTTTTCTGCCTTTTAAACACATAAATTTTCATGCGAAAACGTAATGCAAAAAAAAATTTATGACACTTTTTCGTGACATTATTGTTCCACTGAAAGTTTTACCATTTTTTTCACAGAAAACGCGTTTTCGTACTTATTTCGGGATTTTGTTCCTTTCATGAAAACATTTTTTTAAACGCTAACTTCTCAACATCCCGCAAATTAATGTTTCTTCGAAAAAAATTCCCCAAAAGTTTTTCCGGAAACATTTTTTCTTCAACATGATTTTTCGCAAAATTCATTTTTATTCGCATTTTTCCAATAAGACTTTTTAACGCAACATTCTCCAAGTATTTTTGTTTTTGAGAAAATTTTGAGTGTTTTAAATAAATGTAAGGAAATATCAATAATTATTCAGATATAAAATTAGCATTTTAAAACATTGGGGTAGACACAAAAACCATATACATATAGTCCTGTAAAAGTATATTTTCGAACGAAAAAATTCTTTGATGATTCCTTGTGTAGGAGAATTCATAAAATCAAAATTTTCATTCTTTTCCCTTTTATTTTTTTCAATAAAAATATTCAACATTCTTTCCCACCAACAAACTTTATTAATTTGAAAAACCTCCTCGAGTAATTGTTAATTAAGTCCCCCAAAAAAAACTAAAACATCTCGCATCCCAGCTAATTTCAACCACAAAATTCAATTCAATTTTTGTTCACTAACAAACGTATCCTTGTTCACTAGACTTCAATAGTCCATTTTATTCTGATTGTCAACCACATAGGACCATACACAATGCCCAAATGTATGTTCGGAAACAAACTTGAAAACAGAAAGAGATTGTCCAGCAGCATTTGATCCTTTTCAAGGCGACGGTCAATTCATTGTCACTTAATAGACCTACCAACCATACTAGAGAGTCCTTGCAACCGAACAAATAGCAGCAGCAACAACAACAAAACAATTTTTCCCGAGGTGAAAAGGTTTATAGGAATGTCCGAAAATCCTTTTGTTGCATGACACAACCTATTTGTAAATACAATTGTGCCATTAACAACAATATGTCCTTTTCGAAGTTCCATGAAATGGGCATGGCAGCTACTAATATGGGTGTGAGTGTTCAAAAAGGAAGAAGGACGAAAGATAGAGAGAGAGAATGTGTGTGTGTCGGATGTTGATAATGAAAGGACACAAAAGAAGCATCAAAATGAACATGTTTATTAAAGGGATATGTGCAAGGGTTGTCATTATTGTAGATATAGGTACACACAGCCTGTGTGTCGAGAGCATATTATGTGGCAAGCATGTGTGGTCCTTTAAGTACAGTGATGACACGAACGTAAACATAAACGTGGGCATCAGGTTGACCACATAAATGTACCACAAAATTTGCATGCCTTTACTTTTGCATGCGGACAGATGATACGGCTGAAAGGATACGAGGATGTGTGTAAATATGGAGAGTGCATATTTTGTGGTATGTGGAATTTCGTGTGCTTGCAGAAGATATGAATGAGTTGCAGAGGAATTTATCGGAAGCACAATGCCAAACGAACCTTCGAGCTAAGATATCCACAATGGGATGGTTCTAAAACGAGTCTTGCTTCAACATCTCAATCTCAAATCTCATCAGGCTATAATTAAGATTCTGTCATGTTTTCAAGAACATATTTCAAGACCGACAAACATCTCCGAAATGTGCAACTAATTCCTTAGGCTGTCAGAACGCTATTAACACAACGGCTGACACCTAATTGTGTTAATGACATGCACTTTACTTCTCGTATGTCTCGATATGTGTTCATTTGCGCTCCAAATAGACTTTTGTAGCTCATGTCTTGCGATCGTGACAGGACGACAGACAGCCAAGACAATCTTTTCATACAAATTATTATTATAAATATAGAACCCGGCCATGGTTGGCGCAACACAATCTATACTTATTGTGCTTACCATGCATCCATGGATTAGTTGATCCGGGAGCTAAAGGAGGTGAAATAAGACAAAATATGGCGGAACATCTACAGAATATTATGGATAATTGTTTACATATGCATTTAGAATAGTAACAATAATTCAAAATCATCAAAGTGGTATTTCTTAGATGTTTAGACGCTAAGAGGCCAAAAAAATAAGCAAATTTTTCATCTTTTCTGCGTTTAACAGAAAGAGAAATATTTTTAGAGAAAGACGAAAAAATAAAATGTGTAGGCTTAAGGGAGGAAATCACATTAGACGGTTCAAAGATCGACTTTTTTTATTGCAGAAATCAAACTTTTAGCTATTCAAGAGTATGCTCAAAAAGTTTAAGATCAATATTCGAAGACCTTCAATTTTCCAAATTTTCACTAAAATTCTGGTTCACCGAAGGGTTACACATAAAGATAATAAAAAAATGCTTAGATTGCTTACACATTAAACTTGTGGACTCCAGCATGCACGGCAGTGATGACGGACCTTCATGAAGAAAAGCTCCTAACTTTGCGAATTTGGATGATAATCACTTGAAAAATTATGAAATGTAGTTCAAAATATGAATGAAATAGCGTATCAATTTGAATTAGTTCAAATCATATCTTCCTCTCCAAAAAAAATCACGAAAAACGCGTAAAAAAATACATCCTAATTTGATTTTCCTCCTCAAGGAGGGTGGATTATTAATTTAAATAATTTAAGCATATTTTCAATTTCTTTTCAAAAAAAACTGTAAATATAAATTTATTTCAGAACAAAGTACATAATAAACTAATTATTCAAGAATATTCTCCAAAAGTTTGGTCCGAAAATATTAATTTTTGACCCACTGACAGCAAATTTTCGTAGACACCTCAAAAAAATAGTTTTGCGGTGCACAGCATAACTCATCACTCGATCATCTCATGACAAAAAATCAAAAAGATTTCGTTAGTTTATGAGTTTCTCAAGATAACCATTTTGAGATATATTTTTTTAAACAGTTTTTCAATTTTTAGTATCAATTCTAAATAAAAAAAAATGATTTTTTTTAAAAAGAAATTATTAAAAAATCGATAAATTTGTTATTATAAAACAAATTATAATCATTAAAATTAAAATATCTCAATGTGGTTACCTCGTGATTTATGTACAGAATAAGTGTGCAAAATGTGAAAAGGATCGGATAAATAGATTTTAAGTTAGAGCGTTCATCGACTGTGAAAAAGCCAAGTTTTGGAAAAACGCGTTTAAAAAAAAGAAAAACAGCCGATTTATAGTTTATAGCGCGTCAAAGAGTAAAGTTTTAAAATCTTGTAGCGCCGTCAGTTTTGTTCTAACCGACCTAAAATTGAACTGAATAGTCTTGAAGAGTTCTACTATCGAATAAAATTATAAAAAAGGCCAAAAAATATAAAAAATTACCATACTCCCTTAAGGCGTCTTTTTGGTTACAAATTTTGAAAAAATCCAAAAAAAATCACGAATTTTCAAAAACATGATAAAAAGGTTATAGAGCGGTTATTAACTCTAAAATTATTTTGAAGCGTACATAGTGAGGCGCAGTGAAATAGCATTTTTCGACGCTCCACTGTGTATTTCGGTACTCTTGACTCCCCACTTGATTTTAACATCTGCTTCGATTTCATTCGCTTTGTACTATGAAGTATTATATTATATTATAATATAAATCGATCTAAATAAAATACCATAAGGACATGACAGATGAAAACGGTATATAGTTTCTCTAAAAAATTTCCTTAACCAATCTTTAAAAAAACATAGCGAAAAATAGCGAATTTTGTTGAATTTTTTTCTCAGCTCCTGTATTGAGTATGAACATCCAGCTTTTTTTTCAACAATACATCTAAATTTTGAGAAGTCAAAAAATAATTTATTGTCAAATTTTTGTTATACTGCGATTTTATAGAGGGCGCCAAAGTTGACACCTCGAAAAGTACCCCATCGCATGGCCGGCAGTTAGTATTAAAATTTTGCAAGTCTGAAACAGAAAACTGAAGAAGGGCTTTAAAAAATAAGGTCTCCTACGTGACAATTCACCACTGCTTATGAACAATTAATTAAAAAAAATTGAGGAGCTTTGAATTTTTTTTTTGAAAAATCAACCATCCTTTTCAGTAATTTTTTGCAAGCCAAATTTTTGTTTTCCCACTGTTTTGGTCTAATTGAGGTGAATTGCCTTGAATATGTTATTGTCCACATGTATGGTCAAAGTATGAACTAGAATCATTATGACTGGTAAGCAATTTCTCGATTTTCACCCGATTTTCCACCCTCAAAAATCGTTTTTTTTCCGAAAAATAGCCACAATCTTATTATTTTTTGATTAAAAAGTCCTAGTTCATATAGATAGCCACTTCAACAAGGAATAATTTGTTATTTTTAATTTTTTGTTCAAATCATCCAGTGGAAAAAAAATCATGTGCGCAGTCAGTTAGTTTTTGATGTTTTTTTAAAAAACAGTATGCCAAATTGTTTTTTAAAAATGTAAAAATAACAGTTTTGTAGTATTCGAAAATCAATAAACATACCAAAAATTTTTCAAAACGTTACCTCTATTCTCTCTATGAATTTTTTTAAAAAAATGTTTCTCTTTTTGAAAATCATAACCAAAAAGACCCGTTAACTATTTTGACTAAGGTAAATCAGAGTCATCTTGAAAAAAAAACTACTCTGCGCAATTTATATATTGCATGGATCTTTGGACTTTTCGATAGAAGCCTTGAATCCTTTGAAACATGCATAAGCGTAGCAAGTATGGCCCAGATTTTCCTGACTCATATAAAGTTTTTGTAGCTCAATTATCTTTTGAAACGTTTCAAAATAAAATAAATTTTCGATGATTCATTGAAGGCTCTTTTCCAAATCTGATTTATTGGTGCCAACTTTATTCCATATGACCATGTATGAATTCCGTGGTTGCACGCAAAGAAAATTATTTCCATTTTACTTTTCAATTAACAAGAAGCAAAAAGCATTCAATGTCCCAGCCATCCATCCATCACTCGTTTCCTACAAAATTAACCCGGCACTAGCATCTCACCTCATAATTTATGATATGTGTCTGTTAACGTGTCCAATTTAATTTCATTTTAATATAATCTAACCTGATGACGACAGGTGATAACATACGACTTACACAATACGAATTTCTCCATCAACATCACATAATTATCTCACCAAAATAAAGAAAAAAAAGGTGACAGCAAATCACCTCATTACCACGCACTCATGTCTCAGGGGAGCATATGCATATCATGTGTCGGGAATCAGAGAAAGCGGCGGTTGGTTGCCCCGAAAGGAGGTCCTGCTTTTTTCTTGCGTCGGCCAGACGAAACTGATATCGCATTATGACCACATGATAATTACCGACCATGGATGATGGTTTCTTAGACACTATTTCGTGTTTTTGGTCTGGCGATTGGTTCTTTTTTTTCCGGCACCTTCATCACTATCATATATGTGTGGTGAATGAAAAGGCATCATACGCGCGGCGTTTTTTTTTCAAGGAAAACATATTAGGCGGCCCCTTTTCTAAATTGTTCATTTCCGAAAGATCTCCAAGTCATCATTGTTCAGCGTCCATTAAACGTAATCAGACAGACGCCAGGAGATTTGGGTGCACCTTAATGGAAAGGAAAAAAGTCTATTTCCATGTGGCCGAGAAAAAATAGGAGGATTGATGATGTGAAATCAGAACAATGTTTTTTTTTGAATCACTATACCCCAGGGAGGTGAAGAATACCGAATACCATCACATCTTCCAGGAGATCCGTCTCATCAAAATCGGGGCGAAAAAACCTCGACCAATTCATCGAGCCCTAATTTTTTCTGGCCCATCACTCTAATCTTTTCGTGCTCGGATCGACTGCATAATTAAAGAGGGTCTAGGAACCTCCGTGGTGCCATGCATCCCGACAACAGAGGATTGTGTTGACTGAACACTTTTCTGACAGGGTATTTGGTGTAATGACGTCTAATTTGATTCCAATTAATTGATTCAATGACTAGCCAAGTCAGTTGGCGGGGGAAGAAGGCAATGACTAGTGACGCCCCTTGAGACGAGAACAAACGAAAATGCCGACGATGATTTTCATGATTTTCCAACAACTACGTCGTCGAAGGATAGTCGAGAGGATGTTTAAGGAAACCAACGACAACGAGATGCAAAGACTTCCATTTGAAGAAAACTCCCAGACGAGAAGATATGATAAGAGGCTCTTTCTCACTTGTTGATGGTCCTTGATGGTTGGAAAGCTTGGCATTTTAATAGCCAACATAAAAGGACACCAATTGGAGTCAAGTTCAATGCTTGCCGTGGTAGAGGTGGATCATGTGGTTGCAATGGTATCTGGTCTCGAGACTGTGGTGAATTTTATTGGGTGCTACATAAGGATGGTAGGAAGCAGAAGATGAGTTGATAATGAATTTATGAAAAATATCGGTGTAAGTGACAAAGGACCACTTGGAATTAATTGGTTGTCACTTTTACTTTGGATGAGAGAAAACTGTCATTTTATGACGAGGATGTTTTTGAGAAGAAAACTTGTGACCAGAATAAATACATCAAATCATTTAAAAGTGCATATTTAAATGTTTAAAATCATATTAAAAAATTATATACACTTCCCAAAGGAACATATATGATTTGTTAAACTCATGAATCGAATTCATAAGAGCCTTTCAATTTCATGCTAATTGAACCATATTTAACCATTTTTTGCGAAAATATTAGGAATTTATTCGAACTAAGACCACTGACAGGATTTTGGATGCAATGACGTAATTTTATGGATCATCGTTTCCTGTCTCTCGAAGAACACCTTTTTTTCTGTAGAAAGTAAAAATGTGACCCCCTATCTTTTTCCTCTGCCACTAGCCACGACAGGTCCAAGCAAAATTTAAAACTGCGTATCATTAATTCTTTACCCTTTAATCCCAGAAAATAATGCGTTCCTTGACGGACAGACCAGACAGACACATGTGACTGATATATGACCATGAATCACATGGAAACTCGCGTGATTCTAACGTAAATCCTTTTGGCCGATTCGATTCCAAAACATATTGAAGAACGGCATCCTATTCAATGGTATAACCTTTGCAAGTGCATACGTTAATGCTACGTGATACGTGGCTGTATGTGCGCATAAAGATAGATGGAAGTATCTTTGCTTTAGTGGAGATTTATGGGCACGGTTTGCCGAATCGAAACGAAGAATCGGACAGTTTGAAAACTATTGTCATCTCTTTGGGATTTTAACTAGAAGAAATAAATTAAAGTGGTGATTTGGATGTAACAACAGTTGGATGGGAACTTGAATTCGGGGGGTAGATACACTACAGGGTAGAACATATCAGGTCGAAAAAATGATAATAAGGGTGAGCTCCTGTTATGGAACTGTTGATACAACATATAATGAAAGTAAAGATCACTATATTAACTAGGGTAAGTGACAAAAATTCCAGAAGAAGAAAACACTAAAGGACGCGCCACAGGAGAGAATTTATTTGAAAAACTTTCCGATTTGAAATGAAAATATGTATGATTGGATTCTCTTGTGTTATTCACGGGCAGATAATTTACAATTCCCTACATCCTTCATAATTTAAACATATAGCATTCTAGGCTCCGCTTTGGAATTCTCAAGGACTGTAAAAGTTTGCAAGCTTCCGAAAAGAAAGGGGTGTTTCCATATAATCATTTTATTTTGGGTTTTGAACCTCCGTGTCTAGTCGACAGCACCACCCACTAGTGTGCTTTTGGTTCGCAGCTAACACTATTTTTGCACATTAAGGGTATTTCCAGTTATTCATTTATGCATTTATTTTTTGGGGCCTAAATCTAGTACCTCGAAAATCGATGGCCCGAAAAACGGGTTAAAACTTAGAGAAGAAAATTTGAAAACCAGTTTTGTGGGGTGAACTGAAGCACCAAACCAAGGTTCGAAAAAATTGGATGCACCAAACTGGATGCTTCCAAACTAAATGCCCTAAAACGGGATATTTTCAAAACTAGGTGCCCTCAAAACTGGATGTTCCCAAAATTTGATGCCCTCAAAACTGGATATATGAAAATTAGAGTACCAAGAATCATGTCCAAAAAGTCAAAGAATTAAAACTAGAAGACAGAGAAAGCAGACGAAATTCCGCTTAAAAAATTGAGTGCAAAGACATCAGGATCCCTAAAAGTTATAGGCCAAAAATTATTTAAGGCCAATTATTTGCTGACAAAAAACTAGACAGGCATTAATTACCCAAGAAGTAAAAAATGTGGACCTCAAAAATATAAAAGGACTACAAACAAATTACTGTCTACCATTCTACCCCAACTCTCCCTTCTTTCTAACCATCAACCACTCAATAAGCTCCCTTGATCCCTCTACAATTCTTCATTGAATTCACCATTTATATTGCGTGCGTACATCTTCCGCAACATATTGTCGGTTCACATGGTCCTAACGTACGCATCTTCTGCACCATAGGTGAACAGTTGCCGTAATAAACCATCCACTTCAGTTGATAGTTGACAAGGCAATGTAAATAATTCTGTTGAAAGTGGACACATACAATGGATACGGGATGTCGTCTGTCCATCACGCACAAGATAAATATCATGACATCATTGAAGATATGGTGGAAGTACCAACGACAACATACGGATTGATTTAAAGGACGGGAGATGCTATCGTTTGTGATGCAATTGCAATTAAATGAATTTGAATTTGCTATCATGCAAGGACGTATGTGTTGAGTGAAAATGAAAATAAACAGATCCTTCGTTGAAGCTGCATGACTTGAAGACATTAATCTATGAACGAGAAGACTATTGAGGTGAGCGCACATTAAGGACTCATTGATTACTGCTAGATAAACGATAAATCAGGACTCTAAAGTTATATGGTCCCATTTACTCCTTCATCCTGTTCAACTACACAGACTTCCAGTATGCACTAATTTCTTAGCTTGCCACCAAAGTTTTCCATCTCTTCGCTACGGAACATGCACACTAGCTTCCAGACAGCATCATCCTTTGCTGATTGTTGTATCCTAGACCAATATAATTTATGACTTCATTTTGTCATTTTGGGTATCACACTCATTGTGTCCTTGGGCACTCCATACTGTTTCCGTTCAGTTGGGGATCCTGCAGACATAGACGTAGATAGATGGCCTCTTTGGCCGGATGGCAGCATTAAGGATGGGTAGAAGTTTGTCAGGATAACAAATGAATTAGAAGCGTGGGAATTAAGGAGTTTGACGACAGCCATTATATATCTTGTCATTCTTGTCTGTCGGTCTGTCTGTCTGTCTGTTAAGTTGTGTTCACTGTTATCCTGAAATTGGAATGTTTGATTAACTGGATGTCTGGTCGTTTGGGCAATTGATAAATGTTTCATGTTGACTCAATGATCCCGAATTATGAATGAGATGAAAACTGAATACTGGAACTAATCTCTCAACTCATTAAAGTATCCATTGAGTTTTTCAAAGGATATTTCTTGCAGAAATACTAGACGGATTGGTAGAAACTCTAAATCAAAATCGTTCAGAAAAACCAAACATCCAGTCTAAAATTTTGAAAACAATTGAACTGTGAATAGCACCATTTTTCCAACAAAAAGTACAACTCCTTTCCACCGCATCTAAAACAACCGCATCCAGGATAAATTTAATAAGCTCTACCATTTGAATGCGCCTCCAGCAATGCTTGTCGGAAAAAATCCTTACAAAATACCAGCCACAACATCCAGTCTTGACAGGATCCTCGCGTACATCCAACAACGAGCCCATGATAGAATTGGACGAGACATCACAGTCCCTTTTCGTATTTGAATTTTTTGTCAGTTGTGACAGTTTGACATGTTACTCAACACACCATGATGGTCGTGACGGTGAAGTAAAGTGGAGTCAAAAAAAAATTTCGTCCTGGATGGATTTTGTCTCATCCATTTCCTGTAGCACGCCTACCACCACAATTCGTTCATCGTCTACGTGTGTAAACAGTCGGGATGTTCCTATATTTTTCTACAGTATATGGTTTGATTGAAACAAGAGCGATGCCTGGAAGGAATACAATATTCCCTATTTTTTGGTCTGGCCTGATGCAATGTTCACGCTTCTCTTCCATTTGTTTGCGACTGACATCCTCCAGAACTCGTCATCCTTGATGCTGTGGCGTTAGCCCGTTTGGCATATCGCCACTGTCGTAGTCGTCGTCCTCGTCATCATCATCATCATCCGTTCCTGCCACGATAACAGGATTTACAGTCTTGCAACCTCAACCGTCAACCCTCTGTCGCTGTTTGGATATGGCCCCAAGTTATATCCTTGTTACGTGACAGTTACACAAATTGAATTGATAGTCCCACGTCATCATTGAAAAATCAATAGATATGCCCGATGGCGGGTTAATCGGAATATTTCCCATTTTATTCGCACGAGGGTGGATGGTTTCGTCATTTCGAAAAAGGATGTTTGTACATGGCCAAATTTGGTTGTGACGTTGAAATTGTGTGGGTAGTACTGAATCGGTAAGTGATCTGCACGCGAATTTCAGTTGATTTTCAAGGATAATAAGCTCGAAAATATGACTTCAGGTTAACCAAGGATAGTCAAGTGATTCTCTTGGAATCAAAGCAAGTTAAACTTGTCAAATTTTGAGTTTTCAATCCTTAAAGCTTTTCCAGCTATCGATTTCTTCGATATATCCTCTTTACCGTTATATTTATGCATTTTGTTGCCTAGGCAAGCAAGAATTAATTGTGAACACAAGTCACTAGAACAAATGCGTACTTTAAGTGATTTTCAAAAATTTTGACGACTCGAAAAGAATCAATTTTCATAGATTCCCGGAATTTCCCAACTGTCGAACATGTCCGTCAACAAGGAAAATATGTCTCATCACCGAAAAGCTGTCATAACCATTTCACTTTCACGAAAAATCTTTCTGGTGCACACAAATCACACTCTTACCCAAAAATATAAACGATCATTGCACGACCATCAATCAAATGATAATTAGTAAAGCCTGCATCCAAAGAAGTGTGGTCCGTCATATGTGTCTTTGCTGTTTCGTCTTAGAAATGGATGTATACAAATGTGACGATCATCCTCAGACGCTGAAGAAAGTCTCATTATTTTGGCCTCCCTTCCCAAGAAATGTAGCACATTAGGCTAGGCTGACGTCCATAGGGGTGAGACGAATGCCTGCTAACATGTCAACTTCTTTGACTGACGTGCAAAAATTGGAAAAACTAGTTTTCCGACCGAATTGAACGACGCGACGGAAAAGTTTGGATAGTGAAATGATGGAAAATTTTGCTGATTTTCTTAAAAGTTTACATTGAACTGAAGATTAAAGCGTTTGTAATTTCGTGTCGCACTTTTCAACGATACGTATATATTACAATTAGCTGGATGTCGAAACATGCGATCAGTAAGTGATCTTCACGAAAAAAGAAAGGGCTAAAATTTTAATGGATCTATATTATCAGAGCGTATTTATTTTTTTGGCAACTAAAATTAATGAACGCAAAATTTGTGTGTATTTCTATAACAGATCAGCCAAAACAAGACTAAAAATATAAAATGAAATAGGAAATAAGCTTCTTAGGGAATTTTAAGGGTCAACAAATGGTTCCACAGGTGGGTTTACACAGTTGGGTCTACAATTGGGTCAAGAGTTGGGTCCAGATTTGAGTCAAGAGTTGAGCCAAAAGTTGGGTCAAGAGTTGAGTCAAGAGTTGGGTCAACAGTTGTATCAACAGTTGGGTCAACATTTGGGTCAACAGTTGGGTCTACAGCTAGGTCAACAGCTAGGTCAACAGTTAGGTCAACAGTTGGGTCAACAGATGCGTCAACACCTGGGTCAACAATTGCGTCAACAATTGCGTCAACACCTAGGGCACAAGTTGGGTGAACGATTGGGTCAACGATTGGCTCCGCGATTGGGTCAAAAGTCGGATCAACAGTTGGGTCAACGATTAGGCCCACGATTGGGTCAACAGTTGGATCAACAGCTAGGTCAAGAATTGGGTCAACAGCTGGGTCAACAATTTTGTGAAGATTGATTCCAAGAAGAATTTGCTAAGAATAGGTGATACAACTGAACTTCAAGATGAAGATACGATACTGAACCCTGGAACCCTTCAAAACTAATTCGAAAAGACAAGTTTGCCATTTTTTTAAAAAGTGTTTGCTTTGGATTTAGTTAAGATTGGCTAAAGACGATCTCCCCTTCATTTCACAGTAAATTTTCGTTATTGACACGCTCGTCAGTTAGACTAGAAGATTTTAAGCAAAAAATCAAACCAAAATTCGACAATTAACGAAGATTTATGATCGACAATCAACGGATTTCTTCTTATGTATGTTTTAACCATCGAAAAAAAGATGTTCACACTTTGATGGTACACATCACCAGCATACACAATCGCTTCATGATCAAAGACAACTGTTTATTTTTCTTTGGCATGTAACCGCAAGAGAACTCATTTCCTTTCGGTCTTACGATCAAATGAATCAACCCAAGTGTAGACGGACGGAAAAGACGAAAAAGAAAATTCTGAATTTCAAAAAAAGAACGCCACCACAAGATCAAACACTACGGAAAATTATCAGTCGTGTTTATCTGTTCAGCAAAAATCAAATGGAGTAAAATCAATTTGTTGGCTCCTTGATCACATCCTTCTGCTCCCTTCCCACTCTCCGGAGACATAAGATATAGTCTTGTTATGATGAATCGATCATTAGGGGTGGATTTTGACACGATCAATGAGGCGCTGATGATGATAGTGATCATCATGTCGACATAATGTACGAGTGCAAATGGAAAATCACAAGAAAATGCATCATAAGTTCGTGTAGATTTTAATTCGATGAAAGGAAAATGCGATGAAAATCCTTATTCATGGTTTGTTTGCATTTGAATGTACCGCATGACAAGTTGAATGTTCTTCAGTTTTATGCAGAGTATTTTTGGTTTTTCAATTTTTTTTCGCCGGCACGTTCATTGATCTATTGAAGCGTAGAAAGATTTGAAAACAATTTTCCATTTTCATTTTATCTCATTAGTACGTTTTTGACTTTGGCGCATTGACTAACGATAGACAAGTTGCATATGTGAAAGATCAGAGAGATGTGGTGGTTATCATTGTGGTTTTTAAGACTGAAAAATATAGTAAATTTATATTATGGGTCCCGACGAAGAACGCTATACTTTTATTTATTAAAAAAATTGCGAATAATGATCTGACGAGTGAATAATATGATGAACTGTGTTAACAGACCAAAAATTATCATTTCGTTTCGAAAAAATATTTTATTAACACTGAAAGCGTCACTTTAGCAAATGATTTCGTTCAAAAAATTTCAGCGCTTATTGCGGGCAATTCAACTATATATATTTTTCATTTCAGCCGAAACGCCTACCACCCCTTAAACGACATACTTATGCAATCAACCTATTCTTCAACAAAAAGACACCTTTCAACTGAAAACCTATAATTTAATATCAATTTCGTAACAGACGCCACATTGTGGTGACGGTTATGGTGGGCTTGGAAACTCATGATTTTCAAATTGTCTCTCATCAACTGGTAATTATTGACATACATTGACGACGACCCCAAAAACACTAACGATACATCTCACCCGTTTTGAATAAAGGTGCAAGAATTTTCTCCATTATTTCCATGCCAGTAAGTTTGGTTTTGATGGGCTTTTCTTTGTTAAAGATGGTGTACCACAAGGCACACATATGGGCCCTATATTGTTTGCTAGAATTCTTACATCGCTTTCTAGGCTCTCCTTTTACTTTGAAAATAATTCGTGTTAATTTTTACTGATTGAAATGAAATAACGATGGCGTTATGAAGCCAACTGTGAACATTACACGGAGGACAATAAATGTAGGGTCACATATGTTGCATGGCGCCGTTAGACAGTAATTTTGTCACGTCTGATGGGATTACGTTCAAAGGCGGATAGTTTGGGGTTACCAGATTTATTACATGTTTTCGGAAAAAACTATTCAGGGTTTCAATTTTTTTCATTTGACGAGATTATCTTAAACATTAAGAGAGTATATTTCTTTGGAGCATAAAATAGTCGAAAGTCTGATTCGACTGAAAAATATTCACAAACATATTACGATGAAGTCATTTTGGTTGATGTCTCGTCATTTCATTCTGACCAATTGTCAACACCATCACATTTGAAATCAGATACCATCATCATTTCTACCTTTATTTTATTCATTGGATCACTTCACCACTATGCAGAACTCCACTCACGATACCAGCGACGCGATCATATCGTGGATTACCATCAGGAAAAATAATAGAAATTGAATAAATCAACCATTCGAAGCGGGTAATCATCAAAACGTCTATCTGCTTGCATAAGCAATTGATGGCACCATCAGATCAAACGATACACCAATAATTATCTATTCATCGTATTCATCAAAATATTAGACGATCAATGGAAATTATCATTTGGAATATTAACAGAAACCTACAAAACTAATCAGTATTCGTGTGATGAGACGCGACAAAAAAAATATAGTTGACATGGCGGCGTTTAACTATTTCAAAAAGTATCTCTTTTTTCTGTTGTGAACCTTTTGAAGCACCACCACTGACTCGACTCGTTCTGTCTCGTCACAATTGGTGAACAAGTTAGTAATTTAAATAAACGTTACAATATGGCATATAATTGGAGATTATAGGAGTTGATTCGAAAAGACAATGGCACCCGAGCTACGTTGGTGTTGACAACGACATGGTGAGTTGCAAAGGCAAGAGTTAACTATTAACCACGCATTGTGTGGCGTGGAAAAAGACCATGGATTTTGATTATTCTATACTTGGAAAATTGAATTGATTGTAATCAATGTGACATGCTGATGATGATTGGCATGTCAATTGTTTTTATGATGATTTTCACAATGAAGACATTTCCTGGATGGATCTTTGATGAGGTCCAACAACAATAACGATGAATTTTAAATATGTTGGGAACGACTTTTGTGGTGGATGTTTGTTTGAATTTGATTGGATGATGATATCTTGGCAGGCAGACTCGTTTTGGACTGATGCGCCATTGATGATGAGAATAAAGATTGGATGCCGTGAAAGAAGCGGCGAAATACATACATTACACTTAATAGTATGCCATTCTGATTTTTTTACGGCAAAGGATTCGTTTTTGTAAATAAATATCTCATATTTACTTTTGTCCTTCCATGGGTGAGATGCATGGAATATGGTTCCCGACCTTAGGCGTTCCCTGGCTGCCTTTCCTGAAAGAGCCTCCGACTTAGAACTTCATCGCCTCAATCATTGTTACTATCCCGCACCCCATTTGGGCATGTAAAATATACTCCAATTGGTTTCATCATCCTAAGATCGCATCTATATGAAAACACTTTCGAAGCAGTCCCAATAATCATTGTTCTATATAATAAATTGCTCTTGTATCGATCTTTTCTTCACGAACTGTTCCGATACCGTACCCATCTTTCTAAAATTTCAAAATGTTAAACTTCAATACTGAATGCTCCTAGAGTTCGGAGTCGCTGTTACTCCCGGTGTTCGCTCGGCGCCATCTAATTCATTTTCCTACCATCACCTTCTAATAATAATAATTTTTGTCACTTCACGAGCCGTTATGGTTTCGTAAAAGAGAGCTGAATTATGTGCATCATTTCCTGAGATACAACCGATCAAAGTTGACCGGCATTTGCAACGAAATTATAAACAATAAGATAGTAATTTCGGTTTGTAGTGGAGAGATTTTCATCTCTCTTTTCTAATTCGATGTAACTCAAACTGAGAAGCCTAAATATCGCATTACCAAATCCCAAAGATGATGATATTTTGTTATAAATAAATTCATTTATTTACAAAAGAATAAAACCACTTATTTTTTTCTATGTTAAAGGATTTTTTCCTCGAAAAACATATACCTTTCAACGTAATAAAAACAATTATTTTAATAATTTTTTTTTGAAATTTTTAACGAACCATATATTATAAGAAACTTAATCACGCAACGTTTATTCCCTCACAAATTTGCTCTAAAATGAATCGTTTTAGAGTTAGTAGCGAGAAAAGTAGGAAATATTGATATATTTTTTAAATTTTTTTAAACATTTCGATTTATTTATTAATGTTCCCGACTTTTTTGAGAGGGAGGATTTATTATTATTTATTGTTATACTAGTTATTCTACAACATTTTCTTCAAAAATCAGTGTGCCAACAGAAAACTGAAAACAAATCCGCCCTGGTTTTTGGCATATGTACCTGTGTATGGTTCGCGCCACAGATCTCGTATATTTTATAGCTCATTTTCTTGTTTAAAACCTTTGGAGATGGAGCTTCCATATTTAATTTCTTTCGGAGCTCATCTTATTTCCTATTATCCATTCATATATATAATATCTATTTATAATTCCACTTCCATGGTATCAGTTCCGAAGATAAGAGCCCCTGTGAATTTAATTCACATTTACAATCTTAGTAAAATAGTCAATTTTGTTCTTCGAGGTAGTTTATTTTAGCCTTGAGTAATTTTCGCCTCGGATGAAAATTATTCAAGGCTTCTTTTCAACTTGACCGGCCGCAATGAAAGGCGAACGTAACGCGTAGGCCGAAAGCACACAACTTTAATTCACATTTCAATTTTTTGCAGGGGAGTAAATGAAAGATTTTTACGATGTTTTTAATTTTTCAACCCTAATAGGTATATTGTTATCAGAATTTATTAAATCATACCATTTACAAGTTAAGAATTCAAAATTAACGTAAAAAAATTACGTTCTTAAATTGAAATTTTGACTGAGTGTTGTGTACTTCGGAACTATTAAAATGGTGTTAATAGACCAATCACAAACTAACAATTGAATAAAAATTGATTCAAAACGCAACTACAAGATTATTTTGGTGAAAAAAATTATCGATATATTTTTTGACACCCTAATTTTTTGGAAGGAATTTTGGAACTTTCTGAACAAATTTTTTTTCAATAGTTGCTGAAAAACCCCTTGTTCAAAAACTTCTAACCACAATAAAAACACAAAACATTGATAAAAAATAGTTTAAACTAGATATAAGGACCTTCAAATAAACTACAATGAAAGCTGCTCATTTATAGGGCGGTCAAAAATACAAGTTAATTATTGATAAAGGTATGTGTTTAGCCTGATGCGATAACTATAAGGAGCTTTTCCTGTATTGTAAAATTAACTTGATACAATTGCCAATATTACACGCAAGACTAATCGAGAGAAAAACCCTTTAAAAATTCACTTCGCCTCCACTTAAACCCTCAGACTGTGATAATCACCAATTAAATGCTTTCTGAACATTTTTTAAACTACTTTTATCGGGTGATTTCTCAAAAAAAAATAATAGCTTCCATCATTGGCCCATAAAAGCTATTGAATTTTTCGATTAGACGACACTCAACGCTGAAATAGACCTACCACACTCTTCGATGAACTAAGATCCGTCCATCCATCCCGAAGGACAACAATGACCTGGCTTGCGTGCCGACCATCATTTTAACAATATTTCCACACCACCAACAGTTCAAACATCAGCAATCCTGCTGTCCGGTAAATGTTCTAGTTAAGTGCCTCCTTTTAGACTGGATGCCACTACACCTTAGGCTTGCTCCTAGGCTATATATATAAAAGTCTTCAACGGGATTATCTTGCTGGTCAGTATCTTTTCAAATTTCTCATTGAGAACTTCTACTGTTTTGGAATTTTGATAGTTCGATCGGAAAGGATATTCGCAGACGACATGATTCGAATTAGTCTTTTCGTTCTTTTTGGCATTGCAGGTGTGGTGTATGGTCAAAGTGCTCTATTCAAAGGTGAGGAAAGTTGCGAGACTTTGACATCGGATATACATCTAATCAAGGAGGAGTACGATGAGCTGGGACGACTTCAAAGGACATGCAGTGCTGATGTTACGGTCAATAAGTGTGAAGGGCTATGCAATAGTCAAGTGCAGCCGTCGGTTATCACGCCAACTGGATTTCTTAAGGTAACTTCGGACTTATTCTATGAGCAGACTGATTTATCTCTTAATTTTTATTAGGAATGTTACTGCTGTCGCGAGAGCTATCTCAAGGAGCGTTTGGTTTCACTGACCCATTGCTACGATCCGGATGGAAGTCGTCTTATGGCCGCCGAAACTGCTACGATGGACATAAGGATTCGTGAGCCGACTGAATGCAAATGCTACAAGTGCGGTGACTTCTCTAGGTAAACATGTTGCAAAGGATTAATTTAGAAATATATGTTGGCGCAGAGCATTTAATTGTGTCTAATTTTCCCATTCGATTATACAAACGAAGAAGATCGTTAGGTCTAAATTCTGTGCAATGTTGTCCCGATTGCGTTGCTTACTTCATCTGAAATTGAAGTGCTTCTAACTCTTCGCCAGACTGCCAACTCAATTCGTCGCTGGTGCATATCCACAAACGTTCTTCGCAAGCATATTCCACTTCAAATCGAACAGTTGTTTGCAATCATCTTCACATTTCCATCGAAAATCAAGACATCAAAAAATATTCCATTTCAAAATTATGAAAAGTAGTACTTAGCCAAGACATCTCTATTGCTCATCACTCATCCACCTATCCATCCGTCCATCCATCTAGCCGTTCAGCTCCTATAGCTCTAGCCTAGTCTGCGCTTGCATCTTTCCCGTAAGTAATCACATCTTAAAGATTTAATTATCCGCGGCGGAAAAAAAGGCCTGTGAATTCTTAAGAACTCTTCACCAACACGACGAGCTCCAAAAGCACTTCTTTTCACACACATCGAGTGGTGGATGGAGTATTTAAGTGCCCATTAAATGTCCGCATGTGTAAATACAATAAGAGGTTTCACATTCTGCGTGGTGGTTGTTGTTTTACATCCTGGCTTTCAGCTTTTCGGAGTCATCTTCTTTTGCTCACTCAATCAAACGCTGGATGGGAGTAATGTGTGAAGGAATGCCTTCATCGCGGAATCGCGGATGCAAGCGGCCTACTGTTAAATGTGTTGTGTCAAACACGCACTAAAAGCGATCAAAGAGAGTCTTCCTTTGATCTTTCGACCATGTTGAATGAGGATTATTGATGGATTTATTGAGGCGAGCCATCGGAGACTTATTTACGATGCACGAGCTCGAATTGGCCACTGAGTCACGGCAACGGCGATGGTTCGGGTGGGTTGATAGATCTCCCCAATTATCGTTGCATCATCCCCGGGAAGGAAGGCTCCCGGTGGTGTTTTCCATTTTCCAACACGGCTTCCAACGCGGCTCGGCCTGCTGTGCGGAAAGATAAATCACAGCGAACAGCCGTCTCTTCCCAGAGGCTCCAACTCTTCAGAGCATGGGAATCGGATTCCATCCCCGAAAAAAGCCAGCCAGCAGAATCAATATCAGAAGCCGTGGCTGCCAATACAGCTCTAATGCGGGGCTGCAAGTCATTCTGTTGTTTGTGAAATTGTTAGGCGTGATTCTCCGAAAAAAGGAACCATCCATAACCACAGACGATGTGCGGAAGAGACGGCTCCCTGTAGATTCTTATGACTGTTTCGTGACGTGAAATCAAAGGCAACCGTAACATACACATGGACCACATCCCGCCCAGCACAGAGCCCCAACCATACACAAACGCCTCACCATTCAGTCAATCAAATTCTTGCTGTGATCATCATCATCATCATCATCCCATTTCCATCAAGATTTTCATGTCGGCTGTTTAATCTTATTTCTTTTCAACTTCAATCCACAAAAGAAATGCGGGTGCACGTCTTATTTTGAACTTTTCACGCCCGGACAGACATGCCGCCGCGCCGCCAAAGTTCACATCAGAAAATGATTTTTCAAAAGGTGGATTACATCAAATCGAAATCGAAGAAGAAAAGCGGCCAAGACGATGGTCGAGGATGACGGCGTAAAAAGATGGACATGCAGACAGTGCGTACCGCACCATCAACGGTCGCTCAAAAAGATAAATGGAATTAAATAGTGGCTACCGAAAAAATTCACTTTCGGAGCCACGACGCCAAATTGGATATGATGTGATCTTCGATCTTTTTTGATGGAATTTGGTGGATTGAATGATCATCGATGTGAAGGGAAAGGGTTACCTAAGTAGTTTTTTTATATTTTTGAAAATATTATGAAGGTGAATCAAGAAAATCTTCCGGAAAGAGCCACGAAAAGCATTTAAATAAACTTCAAAAAGAACTTTCGATTCCATGCGTGCAAAATGTCTCTAGATATCATTTTTAACTATCTACTAGGTTATAAAAATAAACTTTATGACAAGTTCCGAGAAAGTGCCCGGCTAGAAAATTAAAGAAAAATAAGCCGAAATTGTTGCTGAATTTTTTTTTGGAATAATTTCGTTAATATTCAAATACATTTATTGAAACTTTTACTGAAAATTTTCCAGCATTTGTTTTTATATTATTGAATATTTCTGTTTTTCCATAAACGTACCCCGTTGAAATTCGTCGAGGAAGTGTCCGCATAGAAAAAATTAAAAAATTGTGACGAACATCAACGCCGAAATTGTTTTTTTTTTGAAAAATATCGTTAATATTAAAATACTTTTATTCAAACTTTTACTCAATTTTTTTAGCAATTGTTTTTTTATTCATGAATATTTCCATATTTTGATAAGAGTTCACTTTTTAATAAAATGTGGCAAACACTTTTTTCATGTTGATTTTTCGTAGTTTTTATCAGAGAATTTTTTTATTTTTATTGAAAAATTTCTAAAAAAAAATGCTTTTAATTTGTTGACCATTTTTTAGAAATCACCACACATTGAAAACATTTTTTTAATTTAACATTTTTGGCACTAAATAAAACCATCAGAAAATTTCAAAACAGTTTTTGCATTTTCTCAGCATGTCTTTTCGGAAATATTTTCCAAAAATTGTTTTTCCCCAATCGCAGGATCAGATCTTTCAATGATAAATAGTATCTTTTTCCTGCTGTTTATGAATAAAAATTCCGTGAAAGTCAATGAATTCCAGTGGAAATATTTTTTTTAATAAAATTTACAACAAAAATTTGGCAAACAATTTTTAAAAAAATTGATAATAGTTTTGAAAACCATTAATTTTTCAAATCAAATTCTTCAATTTCCAGTTTTTACTGCTTAATAATATTCATGATGTTTCGCTTTGAATTTTAATGGGCCGAAAATTTTCTCTTTCATTTAAATTTTCCTGCTTATTTGATTTTTTTTGAATCAAATATGTTGTTTAAAATAAACATTCAAATTTTTAAATGCAGACGTTTCTCATGCTTAATATTATTCATGGTGTTTCGCTTCGCATTTTACGAGGCCGATGATATTATCTTTCATTTAGGAGGTTTAGGTTTACTTCTTGATTTTTTAAGCATAATGTTATGAATTTTTTTTGGCATTATGGTAAATGTTAGTTCCTATTTTAAAAAAATTTAGTCTAAAAATATCTGGACAGCGTTACCGTTCGAAATTGCAAAAGGATCGACGCGTTATTCTTTGAGTTCCTTTTCTCACCGACTTTAAAAATAATCAGTTTCAGAAAACACGTTTGAATTTTTTTTGGAAAAAAGTGAACTTTTCTCTCTATTCACACAGAATCGATAATACTGGGTCAATAAAGTGAAGGGCTATTAGCAAGGATGTCTAGAGCATCTTGTTGTTTTCGAAGGACTCGACCTTTTTTGCATTCCTTTGCAGGTTTTTGTTCAGCTCTGCTAACACGAATGCATCCTCGTGCAAATCTCTTCATATACTTATATTGTACAGCCTATACCGTCATCAATTTTCCCCGGATCAACTTCAAATTTTGATGGGGAACTTCTTGAAGGACTATACAATAAAATGAAAAAATCAACAAAATCGAAAATTTGATCATTAAATTAAATTAATCAAAACTGCTTTTTAAAATACATATTGTAATTTATCAAAAAATTAGATATTGATCAACGTAGTTTCAGAGATCATTCTCTGTTCATATGTGTTGTCAAAGATTTGGACCAAAAAAAAATTCTACTGCCTTTTCCTTATATTTTACAGTCAAAATAGGTCAAGTAAAAATCTAACTGTGAGCAATTTATTTTTATTTTGGCAACTGGAGTTATAAAAAGGGATTCATTTGAGTTTAACCAGTTCCGCTTCCCCATAAATATTTCCTAAAAAAGGTCATACCTCAAAACACACTCTTTTCGATATTTCATTTTCAAAACGTACGATTTTGGCCAGGGATCATTATTTTTGGCAAGTTTTGACAACGAGCTTTTTCGTCTCCAAGACATTTTGGCTCAGTCAGGATTCAATTTTAAGAAGTTCGGACTCTCAAATATTTTGATTAAGAACGGCTCAAGATTTTGAATGTTTCGAAATGGGGGTCGTAAAGGCTGTAAAAATCATTCTAAAAAATACCGAAAATTCAACGATGGTCACTCTTTAACAATGACAAGGACAAGATGCCTCATTCGAAAATCCAACGTTGATTTCAATAGATTTTGACAAAGCCACTCATTCACTTGTTGGATGATGGCCATTAGGCGCGGGATGAAGTCCATGATTAAAGCAAAGTCCTCCCGCCGCGATTGTAATGAAGAATCACCCGAGAATCGTCTAAATCACTTGAATCGCCTCCACATCGCAGCTGGACGAGGGCAAGACTACACGCCACACCATGAGGTCAGCTCCTGTGGTGATTTTGATTATAAGACTGCATGCTTAATTGATTTAATTCACCTTTAAAGTCGGGGAGTTAATGAACTTGGGCACACACAGTCCCACAACCATCAGCAAATTAAAGCCTTCACGAACTGCTGCTCGCTCCCAATAAATAATCTTAGCCGGGTTCCCACATGCTCGGGAGGATCTTGTGACGTATGCACGGATGGATCGTTGTAGGATGGTTCAGTTAGCGCTGGCAAAGTGAATAATGGTGGCATGGACAAAGCAGCCAAGAGCCGAAGCACACAATTACGCAGAGTGAACATTCCCATTGCCATCTTTTGAAGAATCATCTCAATTTTCCCGGATTGGCATTTCGTGACGAGCTGAAGAGGTCCATTTAGTTAAGTAGCTATTGAGGCTGATTAATCAACTATGGCAGATATGGCAGATTGGTTTGGAAGTGAACATGCTTAGTTTGGAGGACCATTGTCGGTAACGCGCCTACAAAAACGATTGGCCACTTGTGTCGTGAACGGTGGATGGGCTCGGATGGATTTCTGGCACCTATGCACGTTTGAGTGTCAAGTTCGGATGATTGAAGACAATTCGAGTTTATAACAAACAACTCTTTTTTGGGGTCTTGCCGATCCAGCTGGACACAAACAACCACTTCAGAATACATACGTTTTGGCCAGCTCTTGAGATGCTGACCCCACAAAACTACCGTCCCTCATCCAGTGTAATGGATGGCATTCAACGAAGACCCACTCACCGCAGATACCAATAAAATCGGACAGTCGTTAAATCAGAATCCATTCACCATTAATTATGTCGCTTGATTCAACCATAAGTTCGCACTAATTCCTCCTCGCATAATTTATGGTGACACGGTCAATTGAATAAATTAATTTCTTTGCGTTTCGGCCCTAGCAAAAATGATGATTATGCGCCCGAAGACGAGTTGGTCCTCCTGCGACGCCCAGGACCATTTCCATAAATAATATCAAACCGAGCGGACACTATTGCCGAGCTGAGGTGGTAGCGAGTGAATATATGCTAGGCAAGGATATGGGTAATATAGTTGGAGGGTAGTACGATAGATGCTGTCTAGGCAACCAACACCAGATGAAAATCCCGTAAAAGTTATTGCTGTCTTTCGATTAATTTACGGCAGCTCAACTGGCAATTTATGAAATCTCCTGGGCTTCTTCTGGTCGTATCGCCATTGCGACCGTGAAGAATAGAAATAATGGGCCGAACCGATCGTTACGAGAGGTGCACGGTGTATCCTTTGGACGAATGGCCATTTATAATGGTTTATTTCGTTTTGACGAATGATTTTAATAGTGCATACTTGGGCTAGGGCGTCTATTAATGCGCTACTGGTTTTGAATTAATGCTTTTTTGAAAAGGAATATTGTGTGCTTTATTTGGGGGTGAGTATTTAACAGTAATTTCAGGAGTTGAACAGATGTTCGAATTTTCGAACAAAATATCAGGGCTGAATACATTTTTATGACGCTTTTGAACTTCAATAGAAGACAATATTTCAGTTTTTATTGATTATTTAAAATAACTAATTATCATTTTCACTATTATTGCAGAAATATCTGATTCAGAAAGTAACTATACTAAATTTTGATGATAGCACAAGAAAAAAATTGAGTAAAAAAAGAATAATGCTTCCGAAATTTGCATTGAAAAATTGAAAAAATTCGTTCAGCTACAAAATATTTCAAATTTTTAACCAAACATCAATAAGATGAAATTTATGATAATAATCCACAATAAATACCAAAATTCGAAAGCTCATTTCTTCTTCAAATGCAGAAAAGACCCTGAAGTATTTTCAGAAATTTTTAAAAGAAAACAAAAACAAAAAACTGCTTTAATTCACGTGAAACACCGAAGATAGCTTCTCAGAACCAAATTATTTCCGATCAATATTTAAAAAATCAAATTAAATTGAATATATGCGGGATTATCTTTGTATTTTGAATTAAAATAAAATAATTCAAGCTGCCAAAACATATCCAGAATATTATGAGAAATCTAGCTTTGAAAAATATTTTTTCAAAAGTATTTACAATGGCATGGCAAAAGGTAACAGTTTTATTTGATTTTAAGGACATTTTAAAAATTTTAGAAAAAGTTTATAGCCAGGAATAAAAGTAATATTAACTATTTACGTTTTGATATTGCTTTTTGCAAAATATGATTGTTACTAGACGTTTTCTAAAAATTCCGATTACCTATTAAGTTACTTTCGATTCTGTTTAACTTCTTCTTCCTTTAAGAGTTTGCAAAATTTCAGCAAAAGTAAGAAGCTAAGGTTAATATTTCTAGATTATAGACTTTCTAATCATTACCAATAAAACATAGCACCGTAATGAACGTTGACCTCCTTCTCGAAGCAACAGAAGAGTTGAAAGGTGGTTGTTTAGCCCTGAAAGAATCCTGTACCCATACCGTCATTTCATCGCAAATATCACCCATGTGTTCTTTGAACAACACTTGGATATAGTATTTTTCAATACATCCTGTTATTTTTGCAAGATTCCCAAGAGCACCTTTGTGTCTGCTGCAAGACGAGCCTCCCCAACCCTCCTTTGAATTTTCTGGCTATTTGAATTCTTAACAAATGGCTCATAACTTTGAAGGTGTGAAGGTATTAATTTTGGTAACGCAATTAATATTTTTATAAACAAAATAAAAATTTGAATGAAAATTCAAATCATAATATTTCATGTAAATATTCAAATATTCTGTAAAAATATCTCGAAAAAAAACTACAAAAAAAAAATAAAAAAATTTCAAAATGAAATCAAAATATTTACGCTAAATATTTCACTGAACATTTTTGAGTTTGTTTTTTTAAACACGGTTGCCCCAAAAACTCAAACTATTAATAAAAATTATTTAAATATCATTTTTTGCCACCCAATGGAACTCTCGTCATTGGAAAAAGAGCTATAAAATTTCTTTTAAAAGTCGAAAGAAATTCAATAAAATAATTAATTATTTTTTAAACAGTTCCATGAATGAAATTTTTGAATTGAAATCAACCGAAAAAATTCCACAAACTATCACCTGTGGATACTTCCTAATTTCATCAAGATAAAAGCAACTATGCAATTTTATAGTGAAAAATCGAAACGGAATCTAGCAAAGATCTTTCAAAAAAAAATTGAAAGTGCCTTGAAACTTATTACATAGTTACATAAATGTTTTCCAAAATATGCAAGTAAACCTTCTGAACAATTTTTTCAAAGAAAAAAATTCCAACCAATTTTCCACAAAATTTCAAAAGTAATTTGCTGGAAAACTAATTCATACTCCCGCAGTAAATGTGGCTTTTTAAAAAAGTTTAAAAATAATTTATGTCTATTTTTGGAAAATATTTTTGAAACATAAAACTAAATTACCTACGGAAATTCATAAAAATGAAATTAATTATGAAAATTTAAATTGAATGAATTTTCTAGAAACTAATGCTCGAAATTTTGAATATATTCTCTATAATTATGTGCAAAATAACATACCCAGACATTTTTGTAAAGCTGTCGGCAATTTGATTATCGTTTTCACATTCAAACAATATTTATTTCCCCACACAAAACGTAACAGCATGTGAGCATTCATTTTTGCAAAGTTGTCGAGGTGTTATTTGAATTGAAAAACCCGTGAACTGCAAAAAGCAAAAGGAATTATTTAAAAACTGTTATTTTACGAACGAATTTTTCCGAATAATACTGAGAATTTTTTTAAAATATTTAGCGGTACAATTTTGCAAGAAATTTTTTGTGAAAATTTGGAAAATAAAATTTTAGGAAACTTTTCACTGAAACAAACTATGCACAGAAAATATATGCATTGATTTTTTGAAAAAAGAAAAAAAAATCACAAACAATTTGCCCGAAATTGTTCAATTATTTTTCCAGGAAATTTCTGTGGTCACTACTCCTATGAAAAATCAATCAAATTAAACCCTGAGTATTTTAGAAATAGAGATTTAATTTCGTTGAAAAATTTTCTCACAATCGAAATGTAAGGTGAAAAAAAATGTAAGATTATTTTAGCAAGAATTTATGACTGGATGAGAGAAGCATCGATCATGAAAAATGAAGTCGACTCAAGGAAAAATTACTTTTCAATCAATAAATTTTTTAAAAAATCATGAAAATCGTTCGTGATTTTATATAGGGTTAATCAAGATTTGGATCTGGAAAATTTGAAAGGATCCTTCTTAATAAATGTTCGAAATCTTTATTCGCCTACGCCACCAATTTTCCCATCAAAACAGCTCAGTCTTTCCTAAATTCAATTCACTTTTATTTCTCTAATCGAATGTGACTACTGTCTGTCATGTCACTGTCATTCATTACATGGCTTACACTCGCAACGTTTCCACAGGCTATGCCCATCACATATGATTAAGTTCCCATTAAGTCATTTACATATATGAGGAAAAGTGCTGTCTGCACCCATGCAGGGCGACACGTTCGCCTACATACGACAGGCGCGGCGTATTGTCCCAAAAGGAATTAGTTCGCAAATGAAATATGAAACATTTCAGCCAGCAACAATACGAGAAAAAACAACGTATAACATCAAAAATCAAGAGTGAACGCAGAAGGACCTCGCCTTGACTTCTAGGGGTGCTAAACATTGGCTTATGTCGCCGCGAGGGCTTCCACATGTCCCAGTGGTGCGCTGTCGCATCTGATGGCAATCCCTTTAAACCGTGATGGCAATAATTCCTGTCGGATTAGTTGAACCACTGTCACTTTTTGTTGAACTCTCTGCATAATGATGTCGCCTTTGTTGGCACCACCATGTCAAGCCTCCGTTCCAACGTGCAACGTCTCCTGGCTTGCAGTCCTTGCCGTCCACGAGTTGATTTGCTGCGTTACCATCCGTGGGCCAGACATGCTCCTCTCTGTATATGGTCGCGAACATTTACACCGAGAAAAAAGAATTAATGATTGCTGACGAAATAAAAAAAAGTTTTTGTGGAAAAAAACGCCAACAAAATAACGAAAAGACTGAAATTAATTCAAGAATTTTATCGTAATTTTATGTCAGCACATGTGAAGTGAATTGAGACAGTGGAACGGGGGTAATTTACACGCATGTGGATTTCGGGATTAGTTGGCTTTGATGGCAGGCGCGCCAATTGGCCTTTATATAATTTTAGTTGTCGTGTCGGAGATAACAGGAGGCCATGGATTGACACGATTTATGGGTAGTGCACCACGTCAAAGGAACACGACAGGAGGAGGAAACTTATGGGTCTGGGACGTGATTTCGTAGCAATTGGATTGGATTGAGATGGTATTTTAGTGCTATGGTCTATGGACATTGATGAGAACACTAATTGGGATATTCAGCAGCAGTAAAAGCACTAATTTCCTTGAAAAGAACACTTTACTATATGGCAACGTCTATCAGATTATCTCTATTAAAACGAAAAGACTATATCTTCAAAACTGATTTCTCTTAGCAAATATGCATCGATTCGCAAAAAACTTCAATATCAAATTTGCACATCCCTCCAATTACACGCGAAAAATCCATCACCACCCAATAAAATCAGGCCTCAGCAAATACATTTTTTCCATCCACTAAAAGATAAATAAATCTCACGAAAAATCTCGAAATTACATTACAATTTTCGCCATTATCCTATTTCTCGTATCTAGTATCACCTAGTCCATAAAATTCTTGAAGTAACTTTAGCTCATCCAATTTGCAACTTCTTATCGGCATCAGGACTCATTTCAGTAGCAAACGGCTTAGAAATCGTTAAGATAAGCCCGTTAAGAGCGACTAAATGAGCCACAAAGATCCTTGTGCATGTGCCCATGGGAAATATCCTTGTCATATATCTATAGCACGCGATGTACGCTCCCAAAACAGGCCCGGGAGATGATGAAGGTATTCAATGTTGTGCAATAGACCGAAAAAATCCAAAACCACTGCCTTGGCAGTCACATCCTGAACATCATCAACATCAACATCAACCCCCTCCCCCCGTCTCCAGCAAATAGAAGAGACGTCGGTTCAAATAGAACATGCCCCAAAGAAGCAAATACCGATGACTTTGTCGGAAAAAAATGTAATATATCCTAAGAAATAAGTCCTTGCCATAACAGTCACGCCGACCACCATGCTCAACCCCACCCGGGTTACACGGCCACACGCTCGAACCCAAACTTTTCGGTGGAGGGAAAATAAAATCAGCAGTTAATTTAATTTATTACAACATTTTTATGGCTGACTTTATTGCATATAAAACATAATTTACGGCCGTCTGTCGCTGATATACACGTTTAGCAGGACGAAATCTGTAGCGTCCGCCCCGAAATGTTCAGGCAAGCATACTTACACACAGCTGGAGAATGTAGGACTATAGCGTCTCCAGTTTGGTGTGTTCCAAAACTAAATTGGCATTATACAAACATAAAAGGTCCTTTCTTCCCTCGACGCCACACAATAGGGGGCCGATATATGGTCAAAGCGAGATTTTCGACACATATTCCATTTTTCCGTAGAGCACGAACGTATTTCGGAAAAATGTTTTTCTAACGTTCCTGTTCCGGCTCACACACAAAACACCACAAACGTGCATCGAAAAGCCTCGAATACGTTCATACGATGAAGACAGGACAAAGGACTCAATAGCATTTGAACCTTACATTTCAATTCCACACTTATTCCCATTTCACGTTTGTGCATTGTACTGAACATCCATCCATGCTGGAGGTACGGGAGACGCAAAGAAAAGTTTTTGCTTATTAAGGATTATCAGGATAATAGATTATCCCTTAATTGTTTACCATCAATTCTCCCTTCTTTTGTTAGATGTTAACAGTTAACAACACGATGCTATGCAATATTGTAGCCATCAAATCCTTAAGTTGTTCAATACATTATCCATTTTCCACCCCATCGAATCGAAGGATATGTTTGTGGTATGAATGGATGGGATGGATTGGATGCTAGCGGTTCATATGTGGGAGGATGTTGGCTCAACGAGAGGTGGATTTGAGTTTTGTCGGGGCCAAGGGTCAAATGTCTTGCCGAGATTTATTAAGATGGCAAGAAGTGCTTTGTCGGCCTGAAATCGTGTGAGTATTATTTAGATCCAATCAAATTAATGTACTAAATGAATTTTGTTGATGGCGATCCTTTGGATTGATGAAACAGGAAGAGAGTGTTGCTATCGTTTAGATGATGCAGTGATAACAATAAGGTTTCAGGTAGTTACCATAATTTGTCAAAGTATCAACATTTTTCAAGGGTGTGATCTGTTGCATTGTGTGGCGCATGTATTAGCTCCAAAAACCTATTTTATATCGATTATTTTTTTAGAAATCATTACCCAAACTTTTAATCAGTGTTCAAAGAGGTTTAATTATGTAAATTGGAACCAGTCAAAATCGAGCGTCGAAATTGGGCGTCGAATTCGAGCGTCAAAATGGGGCGTCAAAAAGAGGCGACAAACTTCAGCGTCAAAAAAAGGGCGACAAAATCGAGCGCCAAAATCAGACGTCAACATTTTGACGATAATATTTGGATATTTCAAATTTAACTGAACGATAAAAGTAATCAAAAATAAATACAAAATTGTACAAAGGCTTGCCAAAAATCCATTTATAATATTTATATCCATAAATTCCTTAAAATTCAGTATCAAAATTCGCTATCCAATTTGGTGCCAAAATTTAGTGTTGAAATGTGATGTCAAAATTCGGTGTTAAAATTTGGTGTCAAAATTCGATGTCCAAAATGTTGAGTCCAAACACAATTTCGATGATTTAAAGCGACATTTCAAACATCGAAAATTATCATTCAACGAACAAGGCTTTTTTTTTGTATTTTGCCATTCGTCAAATATCACAGAGAGTTTTCATGAATCAGCAAAGAAAGTATTGATCAATGTGAATCATTAACATAAAAAGCACTTCTACTGAGTTCTCATTTTAAAAAATCAATTGAAAATTATTATTTAAATTTAAATTAATTAAATCATTTAAAAGTAAATAGACAAGTCTGTGACGGCTAGGATTTTGGCAATCAGAATTTGGCTCGTATTTTTTATTGTCTTTTGCAAGATGAAGTTCTATATTTGGTGGGCGCGTATTCTTCAAAGTGTAAACCAGCCTACTTAAAAAAATCAAAAGGTTTGACGCCCTTTAGAATTTTTTGTAGGTTTAGCTAAAAGAACTTAGAACGTCACGTTCAAAGCTAGTCAAAAATATTTCTTTTTACATTTGTCAATGACAGATTATCCTAGAAACACAGCACATATATCCCTTCATTTTCTATGCCATTCATTTGCAATAAAGCTACATAATTTCTGAAGGATAGCTTTCAAAATCACAAATTTAATTTCGTTGAAACTTTCATCTCGAACCGTATGCCAGCTGTCAAGAATATATGTCTTTATATCAAAGTCCTTTTAACGAAATTTGGTATTTACATCCATCTATATTCAACGATCCACCAAACATCCTTGCTTACAGGAAATATCCTGACAGGGAGCGTGAAACGTTATTTCGGCTGTCAACGACAATCAACCGAGAAAAACTTTACCTCGCCTTTTCAACGTTCCCTGTTTTCCTGATCCTTCGTCCTCCCAACACTGCCTATCAATTCTTCCACCCGTCCGTCCTTGCTGCTGCTGCCACTCTACTTTGCACAGAGAATGAAATGTTGAAGCCAAATACATTCATCGCCTGACGTTTCGCCATCCTTCGGGAAATAGGAAGAGAAATTGGAGCAATTTCACTACCAGACTCATATTTCACCCCGAGAAACACCGAAAATTACAAAACATCAATCCTTCGCTTTTGGCCTTGTGAATGACGACGACAGGAACAGACATCCGATATGTGTTTGTATATCCTGTCAGCCGACGGGGGATTTTACAAATGGAAGAAATAGGATTCTCAACGCTTTCCTTCCTCGGAAAGGTTCTTGCGTCCTTGCCGTTCTCATTCATAGCCCCGCTTGGCTCTAAGGGGTGGCGGCGCTAGTAGGCACCTTGTCTGATCCACTACCACCACCTCCATTTCCTCATTCTATAAGATGTCCTTGTGAAATTGTTGCATACGAACACGCACACCCATCCACCAATCCACCCACCCATCTCCTATCCCTGATCGTATAATATATGATGTAATAGTCGAGTGAACGAGAAGCTATATCCCACTTTGCTGAACCGTTCAGTGAACACTATACAAGGATTTATGACCGGAGATATTTTCTACTTTGGGGGACTGTTAAGGCTTGTTACATTGCTTCCGTAAATTTTTCCAGGTGGAAATTTTGTTGATTTTTCCGGTGACAACTGATTTTTATCAATTTTGCGTTTGAAATTACTGAAAGGGTAGTGATTCATTTAAGTCAGACGCTTTACTCTGCAGCGCTACAAAAGGACGAAGTAACAGAATGTCAAGTTTTAATTTAAAACTGAAGGTGATAATCATGAAAATCTTACGATAGAAACCACTCTGCCAAACTCATCCGGCATCCTCGCAAGTCCTTTTTCCTACTGGCGTACCTACAGTAACATTTCACAAGCACCACTACCATTTCCCCACATTCATTTCGGTGTCATGAATCCCAGAAAACAATTTCGTACTTGAATGATTGATCTGTCTCCGGGTTGTTTGTTACTTGAAGTGTTTATTGGACAGCTAGAGGTTTTTTTGTGCCGCCTTTCTTTCGTTTCCTTTCATTTATTTATTTTTGTCTCGTCCTTCCTTGAGAAAAGTTGGTTTTCTTGTCTTTCTTTGATATATATGTGTGTGTGTGTGTATCAAAAGGAGCCGAGCTGGGGTGGAATGTCGTCTGATAAGTGCTTTCACTTAATAATGTAAAAAAAAAATCTTGAAGCTAAAAGCAATTGATGTAAAGTGAACAAATTGGAGAAGGATTTTATCTTTTTAAGGATAAGGTATGTAGTACAGCGCTGAGAGTCAGAAGTTGAATGTTTTTTGAAGAAGTAATAGCTACGAGTTTGAGGAAGTAACGAAACAGAGCATGGATGGTGGTATTGTAAGGGCCGTGCTCTTCTATTCTTTGAGTCTGATCCTTTATGGAGTAGGGATTTTTTTTAACTCGACCTGAGTACTTCTTTGAATTGTTCTGCAGTTCGATTGTAGACCATTTGCATCGATAAATTCAAAACGAATTTCGGAAGCAGAACCATCAAACTAACAGAGGTTCATCATTCGAAATGATAGACAACATTCTTGAATCAAAAAAATTTTTTCCTTGTCCGTTTTGGGTTTCAGAAATGCGTCTGCAATTGACAGCATTCCAGAGCAAAGAACAGATATTTTTAAAATAATTGATCGGTTTTTAATTAATTTTTAGAGTGAACGTAGTACTAAACTATCATTGTTACGTGTTCGGTTATGCTACAGACCGGGCTTTATAAAGTACAGCTGCAAGCCATCTATATTTCCGATCAAATCTACAGGAAAACACACTCAAGGTCGTACCTCTCACTTATCTCATACGCCAAGATCACCTCGTTGTTTCGTGTCCAGCCTTCTTAGAATCCTAATGAATGTTCACAAGAACGCTTTATAATCGTGCAGCACCACCCTTAACAGCCAAGTATAAAATGTTTGATCCCATCAACTCTATTACCCGCACATAATTATGACCCTTTCAATCTACAACCAATCATTAAATCGTTTCTTCGAAGTGAATCTAATCACATTCTCCTCACAATTATCTTCTTCCTGATCAGATACATCCATTCCATGCTTGAGTTTATACTTTATGTTTTGTAATCACGTCAAATTAATAAGCGCCTGCCCTGAAAATTGGCCCCCATTCACCCCATGGTCTTGTTCTACACTAAACCTATACTTCCTGGCCTGTCAATCATCTTGGACGCCTTCAAAGGTTAGCGATAGCTATCAACCTGACTGTTCTTATTTTTCTGCACCGTCTCGAAGACGTTCTGAAAATCGTACGGCCAAGATAAATTGCATCTTTTTCGCATCAGTTTAAAAGATCTTAACCGTCAACAAACACAATTTTTACCGACCAATAAACGTGTGTCTTGACGATGATTGATGGGAGTTGGTGGGTCCATAAAAGTGGATGGCTGTTCTTTGTGTCTCGTGTGTTTTTTTTTCGTCGTGAACCTCTAAGAGAACGTTGTTATAGGCTGAACCACAACGACAGCCTTAATGCAATCTTCAATCACAGATGAAGTCAGATGGACGTTTGGATGGATGCCTGCCTGGTTGGTCTGATGGTGAGCTTGGCTTTATTTAACTCTCTTCGCCGATGATCCTGTAATGATGTGTTTTTGCGGAAGATAGTTACAGGGCTCTTTTTGAGATCTGATATTATCAAATTCACTTAATAATTAGTTTAGTGGGGATGAGTTTTTCAATGATTCACTGTTATTTTGGGGAAAGACTGTTAGCACGGACAAGAAGTCGAATTTCGCGAGATAAAGGATTTCTGCCCATCTACATCAGGTTTGCATCTTTTTATTTTATAGCTGTTGAATAATTTTGGGAACGACAATTTCAAGTCCAAAAGTCCTTGATTTTTCCTAAAGGATGTTAGTTGTTTCCACCACTTAAGAATTTTCCAAACTGCCAACCATTCTAAGACTCTTCTCCCTTAACAACCCGACATTCGTGCATACTCATCAGCACCGCGAAAAGAATGAGACTTTGAGGTTGCCATTAATGATGAGACCACATTCATCAGGACTAATGGCGCATCATGACGGTGGTGGCGACGAGTAACATCGCCCTGTAAATTGATCTGATCCGTCCGAGAAAGGAACCCATCAGGTCCATCAGGATGATTGCTGGTTACGTCGCGCTGACTCCGCCTGACTACGTGTTCCACCAGAAGGATTGAGCACCCTTGGTCTACTCTTTTCATTGGATTATGTTAACGTCGGCGGCTAAGGAAAAAATAACATCAACGCTCATGCCGATAACTATCGCCACACATAATTACTGTCCTGGATTATTTATACGTTTGATCTTTTTGACTTGATCCGGATTTAATGGTCCTTTATAGTGTATTTTTGCGGTTTTGGTGAAAAATTTGGTTTTCTAACAGATAATATCGGAATGGGTCCAGTTACGAAATAAGAATTTAGCAGAAACCCATATTGAAAATGGCTTTCAATAATAATTGATATTGATCCTTCAAAATTTTGAAAATTGATGTTATTACCTGTAAGTGGAGAATCTAAAAGCTTAACACAAATGAGTCGAATTGTAGCTGAAATTGAAAATAGAATATTTCAACAAAGGAGGATCATTTCTACCTGCAGCATTTCAATTTACGAACTAACAATCTATACAATATTTAGAAATACTTGATGTCCTGTTGAAGATAGTTGTTGAAAATTCAATACAGAGAAGAGAGAGAGAAACGAATGAAATAACACATCAAAATACCACGATTCGAAACGACACTTCACAAGAGTTAAAACATCAAACATCACAATGTTTTTCCTTAATTTTTTTATTCGGATTTTTTTAAAGTTTTCTGAAACACTTTTTATTCCCTAGATTTTCAATTTTGCATTAGAAAAAACTAATAATGTATGATGCACGCAAAATTTTTACGAATACAAAAATTTCAATCATGATTTAGTAGAGCAGTCTGAAATTTTTCACACCTACAGAACTTCTTTGATGTTCCTTGCAGACGCCGCCGGGACTAGTCAAAATGCCATCGGATCAGTTTGATTTTCGAATTTTTCAGTACCATTCCATTTCAGATGAACGTCCGGGAGACTTCAGAACAGAACCATTTCAATTTATAGCTTAGAAAATATAAATCCAATAACTTTTACCTTTTTGTACAGGCCATCACAATAAGAACTATGATAAAAGATACACCAAATCCTAGAATATATTTTATCAATTCTACGATCAAATTTATTGTATTGGAAAACATAGTTAGTTTAGTGTCATCAAATATCTATGAAAAGAATGCTTACTTTCCATTTTTTGGACCATCTAACTAGTACTATGGGTACTTGAATGCAAAAAGATAGAATTATGCTCACAATCATTGTTGATATCTAATATATGACTGTTATCTTTGAATGGAAATCTAGAAGAGATTAAAACGGTAAACGTTTAATGGAAGTTCCTGGTAAAGTCAATCCTTGATAAACTCGAAGTAAGGGCATTTGATTGATCATTTTTCCATTAGTTACGGCCTAGTACATTGTGTCTGGTAGAGATTTTTCCGTAGTGATAGAGAATAATATTATTTTTTTTTGGTTATTCAGGTCAAATACTTTATCTTTGCGGGTTTAGTCATTTTTAGGCTAAAATAAATCTTAACTATAATATTTATGCTGATTATGTTTAAAAAATAAATTCAATTGCTCAAAAACAATCCAGATTCATGTTGCTGCCCAAAATAATCATTAAAACTTTATTTTTATCAAAAGAACACAGCGTACCTATTAGAATGTTACGCTTGTCTTAAGGGAATTTTTTTCTCAAAAACCAAACAACATATCGGTATTCGGTAAAAAGATCTATATTGAAAAAGTATTTGGCATCCTCTTTGAATTTTTTCAGAACTATAAAAAATAAAATGGCAGCTCCATAGCATTTCTATAGAAACGCCTTTTTTCATGGATTTAGTGGCCGGACGATTTTTCCTAAAATGTTAAGGTCATGGTGATCAATCAAATAATTGTCGATAAAGAACAATACCAGCCAGAGAAGTACGTAGGATTTTTTTAAATTGATTTTTGACAAAATGGCGTCATTTTGAAAGAGAAAAAATGTAAAAGAAACGCTCGAAAATTGTTAATAACAATTGAAATATGCAACATTAAAAAAATCGTACGTACTTCTTAGCAGTCACTAGTTTTCAACATACTGTAAAAATTTCAAGTAAATCGAACTAAAATTGTCTGAGAAAGGAGTCCGGCCAGTTTGGAAAACGTTGTTCCAAGATAAACGCGTTTAAAGTTTAAATTATTGAAAAATCATGGATGAATTTGATATATTTCTAGTCTACAAGGTACGTACTTCAGCGTTCTCTACTATCGTTTAACTAACAGAACACGTGTAAAGTTTTGAAAGATTTATATTAAAATTGTTCTAAATTTCGCGGGGATACGCGCGGATTGCTACATGATTTCTAGGATGATAAGGTATACTTTAGAACAACAAAACAAATTTGATTTTTTGAAAATCCTACAGTGTTGTTCCCCCTCTAAGATTTCAAACCAATTTTTGCCATTAAAAATTTTTGAGGATAAATTTCAAAAGTTTAGGAGGAAAATTTCTTTCAATTTAAAATGTGATTTGCTACGCTTTCAAAAAACATTAATCTTCTTTTTTGCACATCTACATTCAAAGTTCTCTCTGAATTGAGGCGTGTTTGCGGAAAGCTATGAAATCAATTGGAATGGGAATTCGAATGAATCGAGTAAATTTGCAATTTTTCTACTGCAAATTCATAATTTTTGTGCTTATTTTTATTGTTTTTCGATTTCATAAACTATTTTTTTTAAAAATATTTTCCAGAAAAATGATCATAAGCGATTTCATTGTGCCCGTTCTTCTGCAGTAAAGTTACACCTGTCAGGCCTGCAAATGCTGTGCACAAACGTGTTTCAAAGTTTTCTAAATAAATATATTCCTTGTTTAATTTTGATACACACATTTTTGTGTTTTTCCCCAAAAAAATTTCCTAGAAATTTTGCACAAAATTTTGCAAGCAATTTTTACCCAGTTTAATTTTTTTAGAATTTTAATTTCTGTAAACTTTTTGGCTAATTTTTGCGATGATTTCCATTGTTGATTTTGTTAATTTTTGATGTTAAATATCAAAAAATTATCTGTAAAAAAACATTTTAAACTTTTGTTAAATTATTCTTCAAATCAATTATTAGTTGTTTCGAACGAAAAAATTCCAAAAAAAAATTAATAAACTTTCATAAAAATCTTACAAACGAAACTCTCTTAAAAAAGTTCAATGAGGTTTTATGGAAATTTTCAATCAAGTTTCATGGAAATTTTTAGAGCGAAAATTTTTCAGAATAACTGAGATAATTTGTATTAATTTTGGCTATTTTTCACTAATTTTGCTATCAGTGAATAATTCTTGATAATTTTTAACACGTTTGCGTTCTTGTAGTAAGAGTTTCTCAGAAATTCAATGTAATTGCAAGCGCAAATAATGTTTTGAGCTTATGTCGCGTTCATAATTCGATCATTTCGACTTGTTCTTTAGTCAAATTTAAAGAAAGTGGAGAATAGGTCCCAGTAAGGTCGAAATGAAGAATCATTTTTGTTACTGCTTTTTCTAGAGATACGAGGATATAATGGAGTTAATATATTCTGAATTCTTTATCTCCCTTTTAATATATTTGCCAACTTTCCATCTAGTTTTTTCTAAGACACCCAGTAGTAGTATTTGAAACGACTCAGCACAAACGCATTTAGCTACTGAATTTTTTATTCATTTCATAGCTGCTACCAACAATGCATGTTAAATCCATTGTGCAATAACGACAAACTAATGGATTCACTAAATCCACCGTACACAAGCTCTTACACCGCTAAATTACTTTGCAAACCTCATCATGATATCTAAATTTCATTCAACTCCGATGCAATAATAATGTTATTAATCAAAGGGACTCAACTCTTCCACACGTTATTTTCCACTTCGTTTCATTTACCATTCTTCCGCCTGGTTAATGTTACTTTTGATTTTCTCAATAATGCAAAATTAATTTTACATTCGCCACCAGTCTACACAAAGCAACACACATGGAACGTGCATGCAACAAACAAGGCAAACATACTCACCAAACATTTGCCCACATATGCGAGGAAGGTTGGCCAACAAACTTTGCAAGAAATTAGCAACAGACACGAGTATGCTTATTAGATTGTTAGTGTTAGCTGCCTGCCTGCAACATTCTAGTTTTCCACATTTCCCATTGTCCATTTTCCCTGGAAATTATGAAACGTGAAACATGCTCTTAATCGTTTGCTACATGCAAGTCAATTTATTAATTTCATATTTGCAACAATGTTACACGAAACAGGCAGTGCTAACAGAAACTGTAATAAACATGTTTCACGCAAAGCCACCCAAATGAATTATTATGTTAAATGTAGGTTTCGGACAATTATTTATGTGCGTCTGCAAAAAGAAACTCAGATAATTCTAATGTGGGTTGGGGCGCCTCCTCTTTCCAATGGCCACCACAGTCGCCACTATCAACCATGGACGCATTAATTATATTCGAAATTGTTGCATTAAATTTGCTTGCATGTTTTTAAAACCCAACTGAACCCCTTCTGACGATGCGTAGGCACGTAATTATTCAATAATGCATGTTAAAAGGTAGCTGGAAAATCGAGCCGAGCCGAGAAAAGCACTTGCAACATAAAAGATACTTGTATCTAAAATCAACATTGGTCAGCCAATCAACACCACTGTCCGTCATAATGAAGAAATTATTAAACTGCCGCATTTCGATCTACTTGCAATTTAATTTGCACAAAACCTGTTAATTAATTACAACAAGTATTTTAATTGCAACTACGCAAAATGAAAAGATATTTATTTATCTCACAGTCTGTTAATCGCGTACTTTATGTGTCATTGAAAATTCATCGGAATTATGAAAAACAACCAGACTATAGTCATTTGATTGTCCATTAATTTATTGTCGGTATGATATCAACCATAAATGAGGAATGAATCAACGAAACGATTAACTCGACCACGCGAACTATCAATTTGTATTATTGTCACCTGTGGAAATCGATAATAAATCAATATTCGATGAATAAACGACTTTATTCTGAATACACGGCTGCCTACTCTCCCGCTTTCAATATGTATAATTAAATTTAATTGGCTTCGAAAGGAATAAATAATTTTCTGATGTTGATATTCTTTTATGGAAATGAATATTGGATCCGCCTTCCACGATTAAATCGATGTAAATAGTTTATTGTAAATTATATGCTTAATGAATTCTACCGACATATTTCAATCAAAATATGTATAAATATTCTCTCAATCTACAAAAGAATTTACGTTAAAAATTTCATGATTTTTTGAGCTGTATCCACTACTAGCCAAAAAGTATTTCATCATCTTAATAAAATAAAATAAAATTCCAAAACAGTTTTCAACAAAATTCAAATCCTGCACAGCAATTGAAAATTATATATTTTTAACACTTTTCGAAAGAAAAATCCCGAAAAGATTTTATACGAAAATTTAAAAATATTTCTTTTCTATAAAACTCCAAATAAAATTTGCTGGAAAGTTTCAGCATCAAAAATATCTCAAAAACATTCAATGGCGCGGGAATTTTTTTCAGAATTGTTCTAAAAAGTCAAATTACCGTCAGACACCTGAAAATTTGGAAAAAATATTGAGAAGTTTTTTTTTTGTTTCACTTCACAATATAATTGGTGTCACGGAAATAATTTTATTGTAAGTAAATATTTGCCGTATTTACCAAAATTTGTACCACGAAAAATTTGCATTGATGTTACAGATTTCACGAATCTTTTCTTGGAATTTTATAAACGAGAATTCATCCAAAATAATTTTCAAAAGATAATGCTTCGAAAATTTTCGGAAAAAAATTGGGACAAAACTTTTTAAAAGCAAATTCATACAGAATTTAATAAAAACTTATATTTTCACCAGGAATTGATGAAGCACTCCATTCAATATTGTATTCTTATTTTTGTTATATTTATTCAGCAAACAGTTACATAGAATTTATGATTACATTTGATGAAAAGTCGGTGAATAATTTGAAACATATTTGCCCAGCAAAAATAATTACAAATAAATTTTTTGTATTTCTTTAAGAACGAAATAAAACGGTTAGTAGAATTTATCGTCATTTTTTTCAGAATTCTTTAAAATATATAGCAAAACTGTGAAAAACAGGTAAAAATCCGCAGAAAAATTTTATCAAAATTATTTCGTAATAATTATAATTGCAAACTTTCGATAAAATTGTTCATATTTTCATTTATTAAAAAAGAAAAAAAATTTAAGTAACGATTGCTGGATAAAATTTCACTGTTACTTTTTCACCCGAATTTTGGAAAAAATACGACAGGATTTTGTCCTATGAATTTTAATGAAAATTAAAGGATTTGTATCGATTCCATTTTAAAAAATCTAGATATATATAGCTCTGTATTTAAAAAACGTTGGAAAGATTTCATTCACAATCAAAGGACCTAATCTTTTGAAGAAAATTGATAATAATTTAAAAGAAAATTGATAATAATTTGAATTAACTGCCTAGTAAATGTTTTTTAGAAAAAAATCCTGATGTTTTTGGCTGCATGTTCGTTAATATTTCTAAAGAAAAAGTCCTCGTAAAATATTAAAAATAAAATAAATTTTTATGAATATTTTAACAATTCTCAAGAAAAATTCGATTGCAATATTTTTAATGAATTTTTCATGGAATATTTAGTATCGATTTATGTTATTATTGTAAGTGTTGTGAAGAAACTGTGCACTGTTCTTTAAAATTTTAATACATTTGCGTGGCTATTTATTTAGTATCGCCGATATTATGCATCCAAATACGATGAAAATATAAAACTTTAAATTTGGACATTTTCAGCTATACAATTTTCAGTTTTTTTTTTTACGAAAAATGGTTAGCTTTTTAGTAGCTTGCCCGAAGTATTCTTTAAGAAATTCACTAGGAAAAGTTTTCCACCAAAAACGTTAAACAATTACATTTTTTCAATAAATTTCCATAAAGAAAATAATGTCAATTTTGAAATCTTTCTATAAATTTGTTGAAGATTTTTATGAACATTAAAGTCACACATATTTTATGAAAAAAATTCTACCTTTCAGTTGTGTTAAGCTTCTAACGAAAAATTGTAATAGTAAAGTAATTCAGCCTTAGAGAAAAAATTATAAAATTGATTACTTGGGAAAGATGGCACGATATTTCATTTCATTATTTATTTTTCCTAAAATATGTTTAAATCTAATATTAATGTCCTCGAAAGACACAAGGCAATTTTTATTCAGTTTTTGAGTTAGAAAAACTAAAACACAAAATGTTACGGAAAAATTTTTAGAATAGAAAGATTTCAACAATAACTCTCGAACATCATTTTTGAGGAAAAACCTAGAATTTTGTAATTTTGTTTCAAGGTATCAGAATATTAGAAATGATCTTCAATAAGGAGCGGTATGTTCAAGGGATTGTTTTTTTTTTAATCCAAAAATTGTTACTTGAATTTATTCAGGGTTTTTTGAATTTTTTGTCAAGTATGCTTCGAATTTTCTGAAGCTTTACCGATTGAAAAAAATTCATCAGTAAAATGATACATACAGAAAAGAGTTGCAAACGGATTGAACGCAAAAAAAAATTATTCAGATAATTGGACACTCTAGATGACCCACCCAGAGGACAGATTATGTTGATTAAAAAATATACAACGATATTCAATCGTTTTTTGAACCGACTGTCCGCACGTTGTTTTACACTTCCAAGAATGTGTCGAAGAATGTTTAGATGAATCATAAACTTGCTGACAGAGTGAAATATTCCAAAAAAAAACTGTGCGGAAATATTATCTTGAATGTTTTCGATTTCCAATCATATGTAGTCAACATTCAATTCTTTGCCAACTTTGTCAACATTTCCATTGAATATTATTTTAATAAAATCAATAAACGTGTCTCATTCGGCAATTCCGACTACACTTAAAGATACTTTTGCATATCTTTGAATCGATAAAAAAAACTTTCATACTGTCCAAACAAACAAGTGCGATATCCGAATTTTCCAATATGACATATTTGGCACTTATGACTCGTCTAATCGTTTCAACATTGTTATTGACAAAATATTCAAATAAAAAAATATATCCCCACCATAATATATGCGACATTTCACAATATCCACGCGAATCATTTGAAAAAAAAATATATCTTTCGTCAGACGCAGAGTATCTATTTAATCAGCTGGCGGCTGAATTGACTAATATTAAAAATAATGTTTCCGTTCAATTATTCCCAATCCCCGGAAAGGTGTCAACATCTCTTATATCCATGGATTCAGACCGCATGAATTGTAACTATGCAAATTTACTTAAGTGCGAAATAAAGCTGAGATGCTGGAATGAGTGTTTTAAGGATATTTAAGAGAGCGAATGAATTCTGTTTTCGCATACAAAGAACCAAATTTTCGCTGTAAACAGTTAGTCTTGATTGATCGATTGAATAGTCACAATGAAAGTCGTTTTAGTGGTAGTTTTCACACTTTTCATAATTTTCACAATTTTTGCAATCGTCCAAGCCGAGTACAATCAAGGTAAGGAACCTCCATGAGATACATTTTCTGGCCCCGAGTGAAGTTTTTAGAATTTTGGACATCCTTTCACTTGAGGTCATAAAATATTCAATAACTACTGGAATATCCCTTCCAGAATATACTAGTAAAGTATATTTTTTAATAGATTATGTATTTCAATTAATTTTCAGCCGTTTGCACTCAACCAAAATCAATTGGACCATGTCGAGCGAGCAAACCAATGTACTTCTACGATTTAGAGGTGCAGGATTGCAGTCGATTCCTATATGGCGGGTGTGGTGGCAATGATAATCTTTTTGAAAAATTGGTGGACTGTCGACGAGTGTGCGGTGTTAAAGAGGAGATATAATAATGAAGATAAACAGACTAGTAATTAAAATAAAACAAATTTGAAATGCAGTGTGATCTTGTACGAACGTATGTACGAATAAAGCGTGATTTTTTCTAAGATACCCGGAAGTGCTATAGTTTGATTGTGCTTTAAACAAATATTTCCAAGATAATGTACACTTGCTTCCTAATTTGCCTTCAAGTGAAAGCACCACATATAAATGATTGTCTAGGAGGAAAAGGAACTGCATCAGTACGACATATGCAGGTGGTTCAAATCTTCAAAATAGCATGAATCTAAGCATATTCTAAGATAGTTTTCAATTCTATATTTAGGTGAATTGAAATTATTTTTTGGATATTGGAAAATGATTGATTGACAAGAATACTCAAAATTGTAAGGCTAAGAGTGTCCTGATTACAAAAAAAAAATATTATTTTCAAACAGAAGTATTTTCAGGTTCAAGATATATTTTTGTTGGTTTTTATTTTGACTTTATGGACAGTCCCATAACATTTGGCAATCGAAAAATCAATGCCGATTTGTATTGGTGGCATGTTCTTCCTGCCTATGCTTTTGCTCTTCTTGGTTCTTTGGTTTCCATTGATTTTGTTCTTCTTGATGCTTCGGTTGCCATTGTTGTTGATCCTCTTGGTGCTTTGGTTGCCAATGCTTCTTCTCTTCTTCATTCTTTGGTTGCCATTGCGTTTGTCCTTCTTGATGCTTCGGTTGCCAATGCTTTTCCTCCTCTTGGTCCTTTATTTGCCATTGCTTTTGATCCCTTTGGTGTTTCGGTTGCCAATGCTTCTGCTCTTCTTCGTGCTTTGGTTGCCAATGCTTTTGGTTTTCTTGGTGCTTTGGTTGCCAATGCTTCTGTTCTTCTTAGTGCTTTGGTTGCCATTGCTCCTGTTCTTCTTGGTGCTTTGGTTGCCAATGTGTTTGCTCCTCTTGGTGCTTTGGTTGCCAATGATCTCTCTGCTCCTCTTGGTTCGTTGTTTGCCATTGGTTTTTATGCTCTTGGTGCTTTGGTTGCCAATGCTTCTGCTCTTCTTGGTGCTTTGGTTGCCAATGCTTTTGCTCTTCTTGGTGCTTCGGTTGCCATTGCTTCTGTTCTTCTTGGTGCTTTGGTTGCCATTGATTTTGATCCTCTTGGTGCTTTGGTTGCCAATGCTTCTGCTCTTCTTGGTGCTTTGGTTGCCATTGTTGTTGTTCCTCTTGGTGCTTCTGTTGCCAATGATCTCTCTGTTCCTCTTGGTTCGTTGTTTGCCAATGGTTTTTATCCTCTTGGTGCTTTGGTTGCCAATGCTTCTGTTCTTCTTGGTGCTTTGGTTGCCAATGCTTCTGCTCTTCTTGGTGCTTTGGTTGCCATTGTTGTTGTTCCTCTTGGTGCTTCTGTTGCCAATGATCTCTCTGTTCCTCTTGGTTCGTTGTTTGCCAATGGTTTTTATCCTCTTGGTGCTTTGGTTGCCAATGCTTCTGTTCTTCTTGGTGCTTTGGTTGCCATTGCTCCTGTTCTTCTTGGTGCTTTGGTTGCCAATGCTTTTGCTCTTCTTGGTGCTTTGATTGCCATTGTTTTTGTTCTTCTTGGTGCTTTATTTGCCATTGCTTTTGATCCTTTTGGTGTTCTCCTTGCCATTTCGCTGGATCCTTTTGATGATGATCTTGGTTATTTTGGTTCCATTTTTGATACTCCCCCAAAATATGATCCTTGAAGTTATTGTGGTGCTGTGGCATCACAGGACCAACTCCTCTAATCAAGTGCTGTCTGTTCATTGGAATGAAGTGTGAGCTCTTGTGCTGATCACTTTTGATCGATTGAGTTTCGTGATGTGGAACCGACCCATCAAAGAGTTCTGGACGCTGAAGAGCTTGTTTTGATGGAAACTTCTCGGAATCATGGTCTTTTGGCGGCACAAAATCAGGTAAGGGTATCACTACTACCGGATTTTGAGGTTGCCATTGGACAGGCTTCCAAACTACTGGTGGTTCTGGATCTGAAGAAGCCGGTTTCTCATCAGTCTTAGACTGTGACGGTGGTTGAACTTTAGCTGGTTGCTCATGTTGCTTGTCACCCAATTCAGATGAATCCTTGCTATCCACCGAAGTTTTGGGGGGTACAACTTCCGGTTGCTTTTCAGAAACCTTTGGTGTTTCTGGTTTCACTGCTGGGCTAGATGCAGCTAAGCCAATGACGGCCAACAGGCCAACTATTACAACAACTAAAAGGAAGAAGAATTTCTAGAATGTTTTCAAGCACTCCAAAAAGAAAAACCACACTCACTTTTCATTTCAGCTTCTTCAGCAAAGCTTTTTCTAACAAATCCAATGTACAACTTTCCAAAAACTGTGATTTCAATTGTTCAACAAGGTCTTTATATATCATACTATTTTATCGAATTTTAGTTTATCTGACTTAATGATTTTACAAATTTTGACATAGTCAAAAAGATAAAAATTCACTTATGATCGCACGTTAAACGGATGAAAGCTCACGCGTAACTTTTTCAGATAAGCTCATCATATCGACAGTATGTGCTTCTTATATGTTTGTTTGTTTGTTTTTTATCTGTATTTTCAATTAATTAATCAAGGTTGTCATAGCATTTGCAGTAAAACAATTGGCATGTGAATGAACAACTGCAGACATTAGATAAAACTAGGCTTTGTATTCGAGCGGCTTGAAGTTTTTTGATGTGAGCTAATCCAGGAAATGCAGACATGTTAAAATTCCGAAGCTACAAATTTGAATTCCTGTTAAAGCGTTTCAAAAAATATGTTTTAACTACCCTTTATATAGAGACGTTATTGTAATTGGTTCACAAATCGAAATTGAAATGTTCGACATGTGTTGCCTGTTGAAAATCTTATAAATAATTTTAAAGTCCATTTACATACATAAATATATTATTTATGTATTGTATGTCTATGTGCATGTACATACGTATGTTCGGATAATTTCTTTATAGAACGATATTTCAAGACAAAAAAGTTAAATCTACATGGCTGAGATATCTATCAAAGCGGCTTAGCCTGGCCTGACCTGATTAGATTTTGTTAAGATTCAGTTTGGTATTTTTTTGTCACGCACGATATCTCATGAACAAAATGTGTATTAACACCATTGACATGTCAATTGAAACGCATTAACATTTTAATGAGTCTATTAAATTTTTGATCAATTTAATTCAGGTTTAATTTTAAAAAACACACTTAAATTTTTTTCGAAAATTTGAAAAAATTGCAATTCTGGAAAGCAGTTTGTTACGAAATTAAACGAGAAAAAAAGAGCGCTCAGTAATTTAGCATTATAAGTTTTTTTGCAATAAAAAAAAATATTCATATAAAAATAATATTCCATTGATAGTTATATTGAATCCTTAAAAATATAACTTAATACCACTTAGAGTAAATGACATGTTTGTAATAAATTTAGTACCGTTGTTTTTTTAAATCTAGTTCGAAAATGCAAAAAGGTAATTATCGATCAAAAACATGTAGTTTTTTTTTGTTACAAAATATATTTATATGAAAACGCACGAACTCATTCTATTCACTGATATGTCTCATTATCATTATTATTTATTAAAGTATTAATATTTTTACTATCCTTTTTTATAGCTATACAGATATTACTAGGAAATTGTTCGTGTGGGCCTTAAGGGTCGCATATCACGGCTTGTTATATAATTATTTATGAACCAAAAAGGATACGAGTGTTGACAAGTTTTCGTTGTATCCACGTAATCACATTTTGCAATATTAAAAAATCTAATAGAGCCATCGTAGATCAAAACATAAATGCGCTTTTTATTAAATATTTTGAAACAAATTTTTAGCTTGATTTTTTTAAACATGCTCAGGAAATTGTTTCACTATTAGTTCTCACTTTTAATATTAATTATATTATATGTTTAAACCACTTTTTTTGGAGGGACGAAAAGGTCTTCTCTGAAATTATTCATCAATACTGCATTTGCAAAAGATTATGCTTTCCTTGCGGTATAAAATTTTATTCTTAATCTTGGGTCAGTTTCAGTTCCCAACAGTTCCCAGAAATTGAAGGGCTTGGGTGCATGATATTAAATTAATTATTAGTTACCCTTATCTGTGTTTCTATGTAATTTTTTGGCACTTTCTTGAATAAAACCTGAAGTGACTTTGGGAAGCCTTCTCACTCAGAATAAATGTATTTTGCAAATATTTTTGTATGCATTTCATAATTAAATTGCATTTTGGAACGAATTCAATTTTTTGGGTACCCATTTTACGATACTATGGTACTCCGTACTGTACTTCAAGAATGGCCTGCAATGCATCCACGCAAATCATAGGAGAATTTTGGAATCCACATGCACTTTTTTATGAATTTTTTATTTGAAAAAAAAACCATCGATCAAAATACGTTTGTCATATTTTTTAAACCTTACTTTGCAAATCCACCCTAATTTGATGCAACTTAATAAAATAATTGATTGTACCAATTTACATGTGCTTTACATGTTGTAAATTATGCACATTACGAAACAAGTAGGTGTCAAAAATTTTGACGGTCAAATTTTTGGACTGTCAAAATTTTGATGTTTGCTTTCTAGATCGTTGTGATCCTTTTTATGTTGTGATCTTTTTACGTTGTGATTCTTTATACGTTGTGATCCTTTTTATGTTGCAATAGCAGGTGTAGGCACCGGAGTTGCTGGAGTTAACACAACTGGTGGTGTAGGATTGCCTCCACTTGCTGCACCTCCGGCAACTGCGGGTGTTGGAACGGCTGTGGCTAAAGTCGGAACTGCTGGAGGAGTTGGATATTGCGCATCGGCCACCCAGCAAACTGCACTGATTGCCAAAAGCATGAAAAGAACTTCAAAACGAAATTAAAATTTCAAAACCCAATTTGTCAAATCAATATTTCACACCTTTCATTTTGGACACTGCTTTCGTTTCGGTATATCTCACAACGTTGAAGTTTTGAACGATACTGATCATGTTGAATTGACTACTTAGTATTTATAGGATACTTTTCAAAAAGCCTGTCGTCTTATCAAAATCAGATACAGGTGTCTGATTTGTGTCGTCAAAATTATATATAGAAATTCGTAAATGAAACATTCAAACCTCTGATAATTTTTCTTCACAATGATTTTTAAAAATAAACTTTATTATGATTGTTAGCAGGCAGAATTTCATTCATGGCTTTCAATGGGCAAGAACAAAGTACGATTTCCTTTAGGCGTCAAAACAGAGGTGTGCCAAAAGTAATTTTGACACTTTCTTCAACGGAAATAATTTTCATGACACATTTGATAACTTTGTCAATTATTTTAGCAATTGTTTTATTTTCGATAAGAAACTACTATGTACATTTTTTTAAATATGGGCATTGAAATACAGTGTCAAGATAGTTGAAAGTGAAGTTTGAATGACGCTATAAAAGGAAATTGTCAAAAGAAGTGATTGAATGAATACTTTATTTAAGTCTCAATTTTTATGCTTGGGCCAAAATTTTTAACGGATTTAATATATTGGCTAGACTGTCTAGTCACTAGCAGAGGTGTAAGTCTCGCAATGTATTTCCAATTGATTTTCGAGGCCAAACGAAGACTAGTTCTGGTTCCACATTATTTCAAAATCCGTTTTAATCTTTGGATTGATGCAAAATTTTCAAGGTAAAATCTATTAAATTTTCTTGTCTTTTTTGCTGCAGTGGTTTGAAACGGAAGTAATTTAATTTTCTTTTGAGTTGAGTTTCAAAGACGAACCACCTCATTTTATGGACACTCTAAGAGTGAAACTTCAATGGCTAGAAAATCATAAAATGGTTGAAACATTTTGCTATTTTTTACAAAGCTTAAATTTTTCCTAAATTTGAGTCGCACTATAAAGCTTTTTCTAAACAATTCAAGTGTTTCTTAATTTATTAAAAAGCTTTTATATCCAGTATATATTTAATAGACGGCTATTACATAAAATCAATTCGGAATTCAGAAGCTTTACCACAAAACAATTCTTTATCAGAAACAAGGGCCCAAAATCAGTGCGAACAGTCTCAAAGCAAATATTCTTAAATTTCACTTGCGATCCTTTTGCCACCAGAACAATCTAATTATGCTAAATCTAATTTTTTTTATCATAATGATTGCAATCACTGTAATTCCCTTTCACGTCTGCTTTTCATAATGGTTATGTGCATGTTTGTGGACCCCAACTATTCAAATATTCTGAATTAACCACGAAATACCTCGAAAATTTGCAGATACTCTTGATAGTTCTTAGTTAGATTTTGAATATTATTTGGCGTTCCGATACCTAGGGGTGAAGTGTTACCGATTTGAAGAGTGGCTTCGATGTTCTTCTGATGGTTTTTTATTGAATTTCCTAGTTCTGCTTTTAATCTGTTGTTACTATGCAGAAGTCTATTTTGTGGTCAGTTTTGATTGAAAGTTTTGGTTAGAAAGATATCGCAGGTTCCAATGTCCAACAGTCAAAAAGCTAAAAATTAGGAACAAAAAAATGCGCCCAAAATTACCCATAAATTTTTTGAGACAAGGTTGAAAGGGTCAAGGTTGAAGAGACAAGGAGACAATGTTGAAAGAGTCAAAAAACATGATTCCTGAATCTAAGGATAGAAAAGTATACACCAACCTAGAAAAATGGAGCAGTAATCCTGATACATTCCACCGATATAGGCAATAATCTTGGAGCCACAATTCAAGAGAACCTCCTGATCATCCAGGAGCTTCTAAAGATCAACACCAAAAATCATAGAGTCCGAGAACTTGCATTCATCGGCAACCCTTCCACATATCAATTCCTGATTTTCGCTAATGGAAGTAGCAACTAGCCTTGGCACTCCAATTGTGTGCTGACATTCACATCTCTGATAACATGCCTATAACCGTTGCTAAATTGGTAGGAATTTGTTAAAAGTGTCTACCGTACGAACACCATGTTATGTCTAGCATGAGGATAACACAAATAGTGCTTCTGTTCACTATTCAGCCTTTGCCATCGCTATACAACAAAACTGTTTGTTTCCTTCGCAGGAGTCACAATCGAAACGACACAACGACGTAATAGTTGGTGACGATGACTACGATGGCCATGAAGACGATGACTACGAAGACGACGACAACAACAACAACAAAGCCATGGGGACCACATTACCGAGGAAAAGTTAAAAGTTTTCTTATATCGCTGACAACAATCTCCTGTTCCAAACAGGAGGCACTTTACCTTCCTGGCCAACCGTTCGTTCAGTGCTTCTTTTCTTCAGTTTTCTTTGGTCAGGTCGCCTGCTCCGACCAGGTCGGGGCTATGTGTCGTCGTTGCCAGGAAATCTTAATGGAACTTTGTTGGCGGAAGAGGTTAGGACACTACCGACGCTTGTCCGACCATCGAATGGTTAATGGCATGTATGATAGCGAAGAAATATGTGTATGAGCCTTAAGTGATGATGTTTTGATTCCTTTGCCTCCTGTTCCGTTGGACTCTGTTTTTCTTTTCTTCTTCTTCTTTTTCTCTGTATTGGACTTCAGATGTCCTTGTCTCGTTGCAGAACGGAAGGACTGACGTGAACTAGGTGTAACATTGGAACTTGAGCACTTGGCTTGATATAGGTAAGATATCAAGGAGTGTTATGGTAATTGGTTTTTAAATGGAATGCTGGTGGTCAAGTCATTTCGAGATAAGCACAGAAAGATTTGCAGGATGAGGTGAAGATTATGGTTGCAAAGAAAATTGGTTACTGGCATTCTAAAGTAGTTTATGACGCTGGTATTGTATTGGATAGACGATTTTATTGATTGGTTGAATTATATTTTCTATCAATTGAAGAAAGTGTGAAGTTGGAAGGCTTTCATGGACGATAAAAGGAGGATATAAGGGCTGAAACTAAAATAAGCAACTCAGAAGTGTATGCTCTTAATTCAGCGTTGAAAAAAGGAAGTCTTACAGGGACAGACAATATGATAATATTTAGAACTTATTATATTGGACGATTGATTTCAAATTGAATAGTATAACCTTCGATTGATACTAAACAGGGGCTTATTAGGTCAAGCAAGAATTTTCTCTCTTTATTTCGGGAAACTATCGACCAAATCAGAAGAACATAAGTTCCTAGTTTCAACACAAATTCAGAGTTTAACACAATATCTTGGTTTAGAAAATAGTAATGATGTAATAAATATCATATAATAAACTAAGGAAGAATCAGCGTGCAATTCATGAGTGGAAATGAGCATTGATTGTACCAAACAAATAACGCTGCAAAAATCTTAACTATGGAAACAACTGACTCGCAAAGATGATCGCATATTTTTACCTTTTGCAGATAAAACAGCTAAGATAATGTTCCTGCCAAAGTTTCTTTGCCGAAGGAAATTCTTTCCGATTATCTCGGCTACGGTTTATCTATGTTCAGTATTTTTTTTTACTTTTTTCTTTCGAGGAGATCTATTTCAGTTTTTTTCTTACACATTATTCAATCTGCACAATTCTCTCAGATCCCCGAACGATTTATACAAAGCTCTATCAGATTCACACATTAATTTATGGATCAAGTACTGAGCTAATCAAAAACTGTAGGCAATCACGTCTGTGTATCGTCTCAAGCTATGTTAGATTTCTATCCTAGAAATACTGGCGCCTCTTTGTTTCGTCGTTGGTTCGGCCATATGACACTTTTGCACTCTTCACGAAAATGATTAACTGTATCAATGAGGCGATATTGATATAAAGATATCATGCACAGTAAGAACGTACACATTGAGATTTATATTTCATATCGAGATTAAAATTTCACTAAGGAAATTTTTTATGATATCAAGCAAATTTATTTTACGATAAATTTTTCGTCTGTGAAAAAATATCAAATGAATTTTAGGTACTTCTAAAGCGAATCTAGGAAAATTGGATGATTTTTTGATCGATATCCTGTTAATTTTGCTCTAAGACAATCCAAAAAAATTCAGACTTTTGTTATGTATTTTTCAAAACACTTTTTGAGAACATAGAAACATTTAGAAATATATACGTTGAAGGTCCTGTTAAGACAATTTTTTGCGAGTACGTTACTTTAATTGATTTCTATTTAAGCAAGTTACATTACTTTTTCCTGAATCTTTTCTTTGAAATTTTTACTCGGCAACACTTTAAACATGGGGAGCTATCCATGCGCAAATGAAATTTATTACTCTCTTTCGAATCTCCTGTTTTCCTAGCACACCTCTCCCGAGAGAGCATTTCCGAGGAGAATCTTCAAGTCGAATCCAGCCCAAAAAGATACTCCGTCGGTATTTCAAATGCTTTTGCAGAGCACTCAAGATATTGGACGAGAGCTGGAGAAATCCGATTGCAAGAAGTAGTCTCTTTTTGAGAGCAACCTAAGGGGAAGGCTCTCCTATTGGATTCCGTGCAATTCCCACATGCTCCGACGAATGCATCACCACCTCCCTGATTGCATCTGTTCCAACGCGAAAGCGCCATGCAACCCAACCCTCCTCACTCATACCCAAAGGACGTTTATGCAACACCGTCAACTCCGCAGCAAAACGAACTTGTTTTCGGTATCCCGCAAACGTGCTAGATACTATTTCTGTTCCAACACACCGATCTGAATTCCATTCGAATGTTTTCAGGTTTCGCTCCATGTGTTCGACGTGTGTACGGTTTGTACGAGCCACTACTGTAAATTGTATTATTGTTGAGTATAGTCGCAGCACGCCACACCAAAGAGAAGTGTATCCGAGAGATACACGGGGCAAAAAAAATCTTTTTTCCTTGCATGTTGTTTAGTCGATGTCAGATACTCGTACTGTCTCGATTATATTGTTACGTTGCGTTGGACGTTAGGTGCGAACGTTACGTGAACAATTTCACACTCATATGGTGTATGGATATCGATTGTTGCGCGACTTCTATCGTAATGTGATGAATTGGTGAATTTGTACTGGATCTAGTTATTTTGTGTGATATATCCGAATGCCGTTGGGCTGTTTTTTTGCGATCAAGAGGTGAAAGAATTTCAATTTTGCCGGATTGTTTCGGTATCATAATCAGTTTTTGTGCCTTTTTCTCGTAAAAATTAGTTTTTTCGCTTTGATCCCCATCAAAACAAATTGAAAATTTTGACAATTTCCGTTGATCCATTAAACAAAATACCGAGAATTTTATATAAAATCCAGGAAAAATGTTATGATTCAGTGCTTTCTACGACAACAAATAGTTATATCTTCAAGTGTCGAGTGATTTGAAAGTGTTTCAAGTTGGAAATTCACTTCCATCTCAATGTGGAAGTAACAAAGAGTATTTTTTTGTCGCATAGTGAAAACACGGTGCTACGACGGCACCAGTGCAGGTGCAGTGATCCTTTAGTGATCACAAGTCTCAATCATAAAAAGGATTACACCCCGAAGCCAAAGTGGATTTTAACGATTATTACAAAATGCTGACCTCGAGCAGTCCTAGCAATCAATACCTCAGACCGGATTACCTAGCGCCATTACCAGCAACGGTGAGTTTTGTGGATGTTTGAAGATTGTGTGAAGAAAGATATGATGGTTTTTTCGTAAAATAATTTTATATCTAATTAAGCACTGAATACTCTTCTTTTTTGCTTATAATCCAAGCTTTTTCACCGACGATTTTCGTTAAAATGTCGACGAAATTCCGCCGGCATAGTATAACGTCTCATTTTATAAGGGACTTCGCCCACGTTGGGCGCCATTTAAACTTTTTTAAACTGACCTCAGTTTCGATATTAGAAGTTGCTTTTCAGCTGGTAAAACTAAAGTTAGTTTATGCAGACAACGTTTTTTGGTATTTGCACTCCAAAATGAGTACCCAATATCCTTCGTGACAGTTAAATTGCCAAAAACTTTACTCCTAACATCCTCATTATAATTTGCGTTTCGAATCTCTTCTGTTGACATCCTGTTCGAATAATGATGCCAATAAATTTCCTTTGGATACGTTCCATTTTATACATACGTACATATGTGGGTGGACAATATGTGACAACCACCTGGTGGGTATTGAAATTTATAGCCATCGACGGATTGTGCCCGAACACGATGTGCTAGTGATAATTTCTTGATTACTCACTGTCTTCTTTAAAAAAAAAATAACAACCAACAAATGGACGGACACTAATCCAGTACAATTTAGTGGTAGCGAGTTAGTATAAATATGTCATATGTGAATGTTAAAAAGCTAATGAATGTTAATTGGAATGGCAATGGTGGATATCATATAAATTATTGTAAATTGGGAGATACTTTGCGGTGTTCATTCCGAGAAAATAATATTTTTTTTGGGGGAAACTTTATGTTATTATATTTTTCCTTGAAATATTTGTCTGTAAGTTTTTATTTGTTTGAGTCTAGTAGCATTTTAAGATTAACGGATTTTGTAAGGGGACTAAATAATATTGACCCTGTTGATACGATGTAGCGATCTATTGGACTTTGTCGTAAATTCTGTCTAATGAATATGTTTCTCTCTGACCTTCTACAACTCAATTCAGTTGAATACAGATTCCTAATTTAGCTAACGATCCTATAAATTAGTCAAACGCTTTTTGGCGTTATTCTATTCGTTCTATAAAACGACAATGGTAATGCTTCTAGTGTATCTGTACCATTTAATTCAGCATTAAAAGGCCTTAGAAGTAAACGTCTATGCTTCATCGATCGCAAGTGATAATTTATAGACCTTTTTAGCCACGATTATTTAACAGTCATCTAGAAAAGTGAAAAACTACAGACACCAACAATAGTATATCTACCAGATTTCAAGTTGTACCAATTGTAACGCTAAGTAGATTGCAGTTTTTGGAATCCATTTATAAGCAAGGCTTGATTGTCAGAAGTTGTTTTAGTCAAACCATTTTGAATAGGATATCTAAAAAAATTACTTGTGCTACTTTTCAATTAATGGCACCCTACTCGTGTATTTTTTTAATGAAACAGACGTAACATTAAAAGCAACTAACACAAAATTTCATGAATATTAATATCTCCTCATTGCTTTTATTATTTTTTCGGCAACATATACTACTTAATATTTTATTACATTTTAGGTCTTCCTTTCATTAAGACTAGCCACCAAAGAAAACAAAAAATATATATATATATATATAAATCATTGCTAATTTACAACTAAAACCAATAATTTTCAACTCTATGATTCATTAATATGAAAATTTCTTGTGGTGAAATAGCTGAACAGATTTATTACTCCTAAAAAACAAACAACAAAAAACTAAAGGTTAAATTTGCATTTGACGCTTATGACTAATAATGATTATTATTTCAAACAAAGACATGGAAATTAAACTATTTTAAACATTAAAAATGTATATATAATCAAATTTAGATGAAAACAAAGAAATGCAGAGGAAACGAGGCAAATATAATTAACATTAAACTTTGGTTGATGAATTTTTTTGCGCGAAAGTCAAACTTTATAATTTATAGATGTAATAAAATTGTAGACAGCAGGAAAAGCTGACATACATTTTTTACGGGTTTGGTTGTTTGTTTGTTTATATGACATTCATAAATCATTTCATTTAGATGGTGTCGGAATTGTTTATAGTGGTCAGCTTGACTATTTAATGCCGACTTGTTTGATGTTTAATTGGTAAATATGAAAGGAAAAATCGGATGTATTTCAACATGAAAAATAGAAAAACATTCAAATGTCGATTGAGAAATGAATATAAATCACTACATTAAATAATGTTTACAGTTTTATACTGCAAAATATTGTAGTCATTTCAGCAGGAAACTCAAACGCCAATTAATATAGACTAAAAACAATCAAAATTAAACTTCTATAGAATTGAAAGTCAGTTTTTGAATATATTCGTACTGTCCTAATTAAATTTAAATGGACTAATAACTGCCATTGAATATCCATCGTCACTTTTGTCTTGTAAAATCCTCACAATATATCAAATGATCCCAGCAATTTGTTTTTAATTCATACTGTCTCCTTCGAACGAGAACTAATAAATTTTCTATGTGTCCCATTAAAGATATGCTTTCAACGAAATCGCTCGGAAATTCTTTGATCGAAGCCGCCATGCAATCCAAATATGTTCTTGCGTTGACAATAAATTGTTTCCAGTAAAAGACAGACGATTTCTGGAAAAATGTTGATGGTCTATTTTCACGGCCATTAGCATGTAAATATGTCATTGAGGTTTTGGAAATAGTTTATGGATTAGCTATTTGTCCAACTGATATTTAGCTGTTAAGCTAATTTAATTTATGAGAATGACAATGATTATTGTGAAATTGGAAAACGATGGTAGTGATTTTCTTTGACCTAAATTCGGCCATCTGAATTCCATTCCACCGCAAATATGATATTTGAATTAGAGTGGAGAGTCTTTACAATTTATAAAACTATTATAATTTTTCATTTTATTAATATCACTCACAGAAATTTTCACGATTTTGAAAAGAAGTATCCATTCAAAAATTAAATTTAAATTAACATGAAAAAACTGCTCGCACCATATTCAATATTCTCTATCTATTCTGTTTCCTTTCTCTTGCCAAAACGAACGTTTCTCGAAACGTGAACGTTGTGTGTTCGATTAAAAGTAGATTTATTGTCAGCAGGGTGCAGGAACAAACGACACAAATCGTATGGACTCACGAATGTTGCCAATAAATTACAACGAAACAGAACTCGCCTATAAAACTTTCACATGTCGCCATAAATCTTTTGATTGTTAAGTAAAAGTCTTCTACAAATATAAAAAAAACATAGAAGACAAATAAAAAAGTCACGCAGAAGTAACAATGACACACTGACAATAGTTAAAAGGGAAGTTGTAAATGGAATGCCACTAATGATAATATAAAGATGAACAACAACGTTGAAAGATTTTAGTGACGAAGATAATGAAGTTAGCTTTATGACGGTGTAGTGCTATTCATTCCGTTTTAGAGTCGATTATCTTCTATTTATTTTATTTTATTTTATTTTTAAACCGACAATCTATCAAACTTAAATCATAAAGCCTTGTTGAGAATCGAAAAATCACCGCGGAAAAAATTTGCATATTTGTGATATTTTTTTCGATATTCAACTTTACATATATTGTTGATAGTGCTGATAATACTGCCAATCACTCTATCAGGTCTCCAAAAATTTCAAAATCAAAAAAGGCGAACGAAACACTTTCATATCCTTTACAAATGACGTGAAAACACTTTGTGCTTCTTACATGATGACTGTTTTCATCGCAACTCCATCTTTTCGAATATCCTTCCCAAACAAATCTACCCCTTTCCTCCTTGCAATAATCATTATTGGCGTTTGCCATTCATATTTAATGCTAACATATTCTTTTAAACACGTCAGCACCGTGCCAAACTTTGAATTTGCTACAAAGATGTTACGAAAATCATGAAAATGACCAAAGTTTACATGAAACTTAGCCCACGTTGGGCGCCGAAAAAATTGTGATGTTATTTTCACTTTTGATTGAAATATTTCATTAGAGTGATTTGAAATGTTCATTATTACCATCATATATTCATAATTGTGTATTTTATCATTTATAATTATGCATCTTTATTATTTTAACGTCAAATAAGCCTGCGTGACAGAAAAAACTGCTAAATAATTCGGGAAAGTGGCTACAAATCTACTTTCTACGATGTTTTCGCAGCACTAATTTTTTGTGATACATTCAAATCAAAAATTGGCCATGCAAGACAATTATCATTACAAATTTTATTTAAGCTTTTCATTCTGAAATTTATTAATATATAAGTTTCGAACAGCTTCAAAAATATTCTGAGCATAATTTTCTTGATTCATTGAAATAATTTCCAGTTTTAATCATGCTCTTCCAATGTTTCTAATCATCAATGGCGCTACAGCTCTAATCGACCTTGGGTTTGGAAGTTGTATTGATTATTGTGGTGAATATTTTTAAAATTAAGCTCTTAATACGGCATAGATATGCTTTCAAGGTTTTCCTTTCTACGAACCAACTCTTAACTAAGGGATAATTAACTTTGGAAACACATATATACCTTAGCCTTGAAATTCGTCACTACTACCAAAATAAATAATCAAATCGGTTGACTGACATCCATGCCTAATTACTCGTAACTTTTTTTTAAAAAAAATCTATTGTTGCCGGTTTCCAAACCTTGATAACCTACCCAAGTCAATGTCCAACCAAGGTTTCGGTCAGGTCGGTCGGCATCATCCCAGCCACCTAAAAGACATACCACCACCATAAAACTCAATGAATTACTTAGTCGACGAGTCAAAATACAATCAAATCTCAAAAAAAGTGAGTGACCATCAACAGAGCGGGGTGAAAAAAACAACAACAACAAAACAGAACACAATCAGAGTGAACAATCTGACAAGCCATCATTTTAATTACAGGATAGATTCATCTGAAATCCATTCAACGATTCTTACTCGCCACTAACAAAATGCATTTATGGTCTATAGACAAAAGATACATCCATCCCAAGTTGAATGAATAAATGTTCGGTTTGGTTTGGAGCTCGGCTAATGGATAAGATATCCCAGTGGTTGTCGGCATCAGACCAGGCAGGCAGGCAGCAACAACTAATCGCTCATCTCGTTTAATGTCTTCATGGCATGTCTGTGCTCCTGTCGGTCTCTTCATTATCTACGGATTGCCGTCATCAGTCATAGTATCAGCTGTCGGACGGATGAAAAATGAGTAGTCAGGCAAAGACGTAGCGAAGCGTTGGTTGGATCAGGAACAAGTATGTGCCTCCTTCGATGGTGGAGGAATCGGTATTGTTGATTGACAGCAGCTCTTTCGGGCGGAAAAAAGAACGTGTTGTTTCCTTTTGATGTGACACGGAAAGATGTTGCCTCCGTAGGTTCAGATGGAGCAATTTGGTGCTACCTAGAAACACTTGGTGTAAAGTAGTTTCAGGGTAGCAGCTTTTTGACTCCCGGATTAAACAGGCTTTAATCGAACTGTTTCGTGAGATGCGTCTCGAAAACAAAGATACAATTAAGAGTCTCGCAACAAAAGCAGCCCCAAGACTTCCAACCGAATTGCAGAGTAACCACCTCCCAAAACACCACCCGTCCATCATCAACGAACACCAGCGCTTCGTGCAATGCGGAATGGTGTGAAGGTCTTCCAGCTAACTGGCTGTGATGTGATGTGATGCCGGCAAGTAATTAATCATAAATCAATTATTTATCTTGAGCATTAATCATTTGATTTAATATTTCACTTGGCGTTTCTCTCTGGGACTTGTCTGCCTGTTTGGCGATGCCCCGCTGCTGGTCCGACATGGGAGCGAAGTGCTTTTTTTTGTTTTGTTTTGTTTCGCCGAAACTTTGCCAAGCGGAAACATACAAATGAAAGGCCACCACCAGCACGACTTGGCCATCAGCAATCTAGTTCTTAAGCAAGCTACACTGTCGAAAATTCTGACTAGGATTGATGGATGGACTGTTGTGAGTGATGACGATGATGAAGCTGATGATTATTCCCGGCGACGGAATGGTGGCAGTCCCGGCTTCGACTTTAAAAACGCATTGTTTCATATTGACGGTGATTGATGACCAATCGCAAACACATCGCCGGACAACAGATATTTCATAGGAATTAGACGAGGGCCCAACACTGTATCCCTGGGTCTAATTGCTCGTAGTTGCGCTCACCTACCGGGCAAGACTCCCGCCTGGCAAAAGCTGACCCCCACGAACAAGTACTCCTGAAGCGCGGGGCCACCTCACCGACCGCCGTCATGCACCAGCAAAGAGACGCCAACCAAGTCAGCGTCCCGCCGCCATATTGCGCTAGCGCTCCTCTAGCGTTGCTCTAGCGCTACTCTAGCGTCCGTCATGGAGTCGACATTATCGCCGCGGTGAGCTACTGTAATTAGAGTTGAATGTGAAAAGTTGAGCTGTCGACGTCAGGTGATTAATTGAAGATTGCGTGCTGTGCTCGTTTATTTGATGTATAAGACGCTGTGCTGAGTGTTGATTGAGCATTTAAAGCCACAACAGAGCGCCCCGAAAAGAATGGACTGCGCCTCGGGTGGACGGATTGGATGGACTCGCTGGATGGATGGATAGATGGATAGACTGGTGGTAGTCGACACAGGCAGAGGCCACCTTAGAAAAACGCCGCATTAAGCACGCCACCAGCACAACTACTCGCTTTGATCGAATAATGTACGAACGACGGAACTTAATGCTGGCAAAATAAATTTTATTGCAGAAAGCATGATAGAACCGGACCCAACACTAGCCACTATAGGAAATCAGTTTATGTGGAATGGAAAGAAAAAAGAGCCAATAAAGCGGAGAAAATAACAAGCAGTGTTAATTTGCTGGCTGTTTTCAAACAACGAAAAATGGCCCGGCAAAAAAAAACACAAAGTGGCTGATTAACTGGAAAGAAAATATCCTTAAGCGAAATGGGAAGGAAGCTTTCAAGGCTTCTTTCATAAATTGGATGAAAATTGTTGCGTCTTTCATGGCGATTGATGTCATAGTTTCCTGAGTTTTCCTTTGATTCGACCGAACTGTGTGGACATTTGAATCGCTTTCAAAGGTTTGCAGTCAGAACGGCTGGAGATAAGGAAGGTATAAATCTGTTTGATGGAAAACTGAGAAAAACATTTGAATAAAAGTGCGCACAATTCTTCTTAGCTTTGTAGGCGTTCGGACTTGACTCCAGGAATTATGTGTGTAAGATACTTACTTTAAGTAAAACTTTCATAATTGGTTTTCGTCAAATCAACCAGTTTTTTTCCTTAACTTCAATTCAATCAGATTTATTCGAAGAAATCTTTTGATTCACACATTTTGTGCTACTTATTCTCTACAGTTGTTTAAGAAGTTATTTTTTGAGCCACGAGCCAAAAATTAAAACTCTTTGGTTGAAACTGACATAGATTTAATCCTTTTTATTTTTTATGAGTTCAGCTGATGGATGAAGATTTCGTTGAATCATCAGCTCTTAAAATTCCTGCCAAAGAAACCCGATTTCAACCAATTTTTTAATCAGTTTTGATCAAGGCACTTTTGCACTGTTTTATATTAGCATCAATTTTTCAACTTCAAAACCAAAACCATGCACTTCATCAAAAACGATCGCTGCAGACGCCTACCATCACTTGTCGCCATCAAAAGTATCTTTTTCTTTATCGATGGCTATCGATCAAAATAATTGCACCTTGTCTTTGACGATTTTATAACGCAGCAGACAACATACGTCGCGTATCATATTGTCGTATTGATGAAGTAGAATTTGCTTTGCCTGCCAGCATGATCGCCTTTAATGAACCAACATCTTATGAATTATTCAAGAATTTCAAATGAGAAATTATTTTAATATGCCACGATTGATCGATTAGCATGAAGTTGGGTTGAATTTCTGATAGATGATGTTGAAGATCCGGATTGATGATCAACAATTTGCGCGGTATGTAACATGATGGTGATTGTTTTATCTAGAACTGTTAATGCTGTTTAATTTTCCCATTAGCTATTGAACTGAATAAGTTTGGAAAATTTCTACAAGGTAAGAAATCAATTTAGTCAGCAGGAAAAATTTAATATCTATTCCAAACTCGCATTTCAACATACTAAATTGATCGTCAAAAAGAGTCTCTCTGGAATTAAACAACAAAGCTCTATCTTGCAGATCTCTCATCTAAAAATACGCTTCCATTCCACCACAAAAACTATCATTTACTACCAACAAACCATCGCAACAGGGTGCCTAATTAAAATAAAAACCTATACTCGGGTGGTCGCGCTCACTGAATTTGTAGCCCCAGAAAATAATACAGTCAATTTATTTAGGTTTTTGTATTTTCTTTCATTTCAATTTGATATCATCAATGATTGCCATTAGCTATAGATCACATCAAATTAATAGGACAACATTTATATGCTCTAATCCACCATAATATCAATGAATTCCATCAGTCGACACAAGAAAAAAGCAAAAAAAAAACTATTTCGTTAGTCAATGTGAAAACCTTGCCTCATACTTTATAAATATATGTTTAACCATTTATCCTTCTTAAAAAAATGCTAGTGGTTTTTTCGCAACATGAAAATCGTATGCAAAAAAAATCAAGAGTGATTAAAATTAAATTTTGATGAAGCAAAAAACCATAGACGAATTTAGAAGCTAAAACGTAAATAATTTACATAGGATTATTGCGCGACAAATCTTGACAAATGATTTTCATATTAGTGGTTGTCATCAAGATGACAGAATAATTTATGGATAAACTATTGAAAAATACATTTATTTTTTGGAAATTTAATTCGGTCTCAAAATGAATTATTTGAAATATTTAAAAGGAGGAAGATATACAACTATAAAAATCACATTTCAAAGTCAATTTGTTGAAATTTCAAAGAAAAAATCAATTAAAATTTATATATGGGCTGAACGAATGTTAATGCGATGCAATACTATGAATATTTTATAAGCTTGATTTATTGAAATTTACCGTTAGTCTTAAAAAGTTTTACCAAGTTTGGAGGAATTCCTTTTTTTGGAAGGAAAAATACACAGCGAGCTGAGAAGCAGTCCAAAACTGTGCCGCGATGGTATTTTTTCACCATGAATTTAATTTAATTTTCTGCCTCGAAAACAGTTGAATTGGAGATTTTTACTATTTTGAAAATCTAACTTCATAAATAAAAGCCTGACAATTTCAGATCTTCAATCAGAGTTACTTTTGTTATCGATGATTTATTGAATAGCGACTTTTTCGATATATTCTCTTTGAATTTCATGCGAATCGTTTCGTACATTGTAAAATTATCTGGTTCAGCTGTGACCCATAATTTCTTTCACCATTGTATTCGGAATAATTTTTATTCTGCAAATGAAATGAACCAAATATTTTCAAAGACACTTTCACAAAAAAACTAAAACAATCTCTCAATTATTCAAAAATTAAATTGAATTATATATCATCCGATTTCGCATTTCAATAAAAGTCTTTTTCGTGGATTTTGGATGCTTATTTTTGCTTTTTAGGTTAGAATAGTCAAATAAACAAAAACTTGAAGCTAAATTAGGCGCGATTCAAAGATTGCAGAATGAATTCTGCATATTTTCTTTACAAAAAACTTATTTGAACATTTCTCGTTCAATTTTCGGCAACTTATTTGACGAACATTTTATGACACAATTTGCTCCAAAAATGCTGTGAAATTAATGAAAGTTAAAATTTCCCCAGCAAAATCAAATTGAAAAGAGTGTTTTAAACATTTATAAACAATTTTTCAAAGTATTGTGTCTCTATTCAATCCTCCAGAACGAATAAAACCTTAAATCGTGTTCAATTTCATTTGCAATTATTTCGACATTTTCTTCGAGATAAAAATCATACCCTTCGTCATAAATCTCTACATTTACCCTCGGCAAGACAAAATTTAACATCATTATGTCCTATAAAAATGCATTAAATTGCCACATAAATTCCCTCAATAAATTGTTATCCTGCGCTAGCGTACAAAATAACCATAAACAGTACACATCCTTTGCATCATCCCTCTTCAAGCACGGCTGGCCCACCCAAACGTTCAGCTTCATTTTAAATTTAATAGTTGCCGTGATAAATACTTGGCTATTAAGAGCGTTACGCTGGTTCAGCTATTGCTATCCTTGCCGCTCACTTACCCACAACTGTATGCATAGCGGGGTGTTCGTCCTTGCTTGTAACGGCGGCAAAATAAAGTGTTAATTTCTCATAAAAATAATCTCGACATAAGCGAAGCTACGATTAAACTTCGCGCAAGACGACCTAATAAAAAGTCGTGGGACGACATTGCCAGCACATCTTGGATATTTAAGCAGGGACTCGCAATGGCCAGCCACAAGGACAAATAGTGGTGCCAGATTTCAGATTTCGTACTAAGAATAGCGTGAGCGGTGCAGTGATACCGCTGCCAGCAACTTACAACTTTCCGTCACAAAGATATGCCAGAACGAAAAAAGATAGTGTGGTGCTGCAAGGAGCAGCCAAAAGCCAGAGGTCAGAAGTGCCTGAAAAGATGGATATAGAAGGCGAAGGATAAGATGAAAGAATAAAACTCATTTATGGAAATTTAACGACGTTTATCATTTTTTATTCGACTCGCTCGCCCTGCCTCTACTGATGCCACTCGCTGTGCGACTGAGGTTAGGTTGAGCGATTCTGGAAGAAGGATGCTGGGCGGAGTCACCCAAGGAAATGTACACATCTAGAACGCAACCAGCCACAGTAGTAACGCGGACTCTTAATACGAATATAAATTATTGAGATTAAAAGAAAATTTATTGTAATTTCAGTTTTAAATTGCACATTAAAAGTACATCGAATCAACTGGGCTGCATGCATGGTGTGCCCCCACCCCTAACAGTGTTACAGCCTTTTTTTTCAGTGGCAGCGTAAATACTGAAAAAATAATCTAGGACAAAGTAGGCACAAACAAAAATTCATATTCTAGAAGTGAAGTTTTCAGTGTAAATAATTAATTCCCATTCTATTATGAGTTTTCATTAATTTTCCGAGAATAATCCACTACGCGTCTTTCACTATAAAGAACTATAAAAGCAATCAAAAAGAAAATTATTTTCTAGAGTGCGTCAGCACTTGCATATAAATGTCCTGGTGAAGATTGAAGCCATAAACTACCACTATTTGAATACGCTGCCTCCGCATTCTATCTCATCTATTCTTGCGCCAAGCTGCCTCCATTTTTTTTAATGCATACAATGCAAATTTTATTTTCAATTTTCTTTGGCATCAGACGACGAGATTTTCATTATGTCGGCATGATAATTTTCTTTTTTTTCTCTCCCCCTCTCTCTAATTTCACTGTTCATCTTAAATTTACAAAAGGGTTTTGAGTTCATTTAAAATTCATAACAAGAATATTTACGCACGGCCATGGAAATGAGGAAAAAAATTGTTTAACTGCGAAAAAAGTGTGGATGAAGTGCACAGAATGGAGATGAAAAGAAAGTCGCATGCAGCAGAATGAATATTATATAAAGATGAATTTTAAAAATGGCAAAATTCAATCGGGCTTTTTAGTTGTTTGGTCGATTGAAGTCAGGATTTATTTTAATTTAATAATGAATTTAAGTAGATTCAACTTTCGGAAACTTTATTTGGACAATTTTTCTGGAGAAGCAAAAACAAAATGAATCAGTGATGACGACACTTAAACAGTTCAAATAAAATGTGGCTTGTAGGGTAGCAACATATCAAGTAAAAGCAATATAACCTGAAAAAACAAATTTGACCAAATGCCAGTGTTTTAATTGCTTAAGACATAACACACAGGCTCGTTGTATTTCTTCTGATATAAAACCAGCAAATGGCAATGCATTGCAACCCGAATCCTATGGTACGTGAGAAATGCAGACATACACAAGGACCTACGAATTGAACCTATAGACAAATACATACGCGACAGAGCTCTCAAGCTTTTCGACACTATCAACAATCATCCGAGCAGTATCATGGGAGTCCTAAGGTCTGAACCGACTAACATACCGCATATTGAGACATCTAACAGACTAACACAGCCTGATACCAAGTCCATAAGAGCAAAGTGAGCGAAAACTCATTCTCAGAGAGGAAGGGAGCCAGAGTGTCTCAACACTAGCTCCGAGGAAACTATAGTTCTCAGGCAGGCATTGGCAATAATATTGAAATCTTTCGCAGTGGAAGATTTCCTGAGTTCCATGGTATGTTAGCAATACAAATGTATGTTACAATTTGCCAAAGGATCCGATGACAATTACATACGCGTCGAAGCCTTGATGTATCTTTAAATCACAAGGATCGGAACCGGCGAAGAAAAGACCCACTTACCTAGCCCAGAGACAATTAATTGACTGATATGAATTGACTTTTAGGCCATAAGAGTCAAGACAGCAAAATCTCGCTTGTAGAGAGAAATAGAGCAAAAAAATGCATTCACACTACGTCCCGCAAGAAACTAAACTTTTCAGAATTTAATAATTTTTACTAGAAAACGAACTCGATGCGGCAGTATCGGATGAGGATTTTATTGTCAGATAAAACGAATTGGCATTCGTTTTTCACCTTTATCAGTACGTGTTGAACGTGGAGGTCATATTATATTCTGCATTAGTCCACATAATGTTTCACGTCAAAAACCTATGTCTTTTTCATAAATGTTCAATTATTCGTCAATTACAAGTTGACAGACCGTGCGTCTACCAAAAACAACACCCAATCATACCAGTGATAAATCTCTTGAATCAAAACTGGAATTTCAACAGATTATCACACCCAGCAAACGAATTAGTCCCACGTCAAATATAACACAACTCACATTGTAAAATCTCACAAGACTTCTCGAATCATTTCAGTAAATTACAGAAATGAATTTCGTCCAACTGAGTGTGTTTGTGAACAACTTCTGGCCAAATTCCGCTGTGTATATAATTTGTTCGTCGTTCATTTTTGACGCCATAACATTTCGGTCACAGTCATTCATTTCACATAAATATGTTTCATGCAAGCTGCCGCCATAGATTAATTTTACATTTCAACTAAATAATAAAAACAACAAAAAAACACCCAGCACTGATCTTTTTGATCTTTAAATTTTCAACTTGACTTGTTCTTCGTCTCGTCGTCTCCGGGGAGTTTAATGCGTGGAAGGATCATTCACGCGGGGAGAATGGATCGTTGCAATAAATTTTGAAAACTTGCCATGACTGTCTGTAATAAATGTCGGAATCAAATACTCATTTCTTCATACATCGTTGGATTTTGGGCATGTGAACAGAATCGAAAGAACGTTCCATGTGGAACATCGTATGAACAAACACACGAGATCATGCCGCACCATTATTTCAATTATCCGAAAATTTATCCATGTGTCAGCACTTGCGTTAAATATGGCTAATGATCGGCGGAAGGCTGCGTGGTATGTGGTTCTAAATTTAGGACATAATTAATAGGATTTCGAAGATTATAATGATATTGTAAAGCTATCTTGCTTGTATGTTTTCAAGCCATGTTAAGAATCTAGTAATGGAAGGACCTCAACAAAAATTGTTCGTGAGTTGTTGAGTTTCGATCGATAATTCATATGTTAATTACAATCACAGTAACATAACCGAAATATGTTTCGATGAAAGACAGAAAAAAGCATGCGTCATTCCAATCCAACCAATGATCATCACTCACATTGGCACCGAATGTTGCACGTAAACAAGATTGATCGCTGGTGATTTCACTGATGCAATCACCAAACCACCAATATCAATGGACCTCATCTAAATAATTACACCAATTGCTCTTATGACCGACATGATCATATCTTCTCGTTAATAAATGCTTCACGAGCACAACATGACAGCACGCCACATTTAATTTATACATTTTTCAACGGGGAAAATAAAAATAATTGGGACAGGGTCCAAAGTGTTAATCGTCTGCATAACATGCCAATCCTAAGAAATTCAATGACGGGACACAAGGAGCGACCACAAGAAAATCACAAACGAACTGAAAAAATGCACGTCTCACATGCGCAACAATCATTGGCTTTTAAGTTTCCCGCCTCGGTGAAGGGAGAAAGGCCAGACTGGTCGTGAGGTTGCCAATAAAAATCCTTTTGATGACAGGCGATATGTCCCATTTGATTGCACTCAGCCAACGTGTGGTGCGGTAGAATGCAATTGACGGCAAATCTTGTTTTTCCGGCATCGTGAGATGTCTCAGACAGGATTAGCAATTATTGTTTCTGATTGCGTCGTAAAGATGATGCATTTGACACACCATGTTGTCGGCAACAAAAAGATGAATACTTTCAATGATATGATGCACCACTTGGATCACAAACCATGGATTTAAAACCAAAGAGCAAGCTATATAGAAAATTACACTTTTGATAAAACCATACATCTTCATCCCATCAAATGTTGAACACGACTCCAATTCTGTTCTCACTCCTGATTTAAATCAGCCCCAAATTTTATCATCTTCCACTCAACGACTGGCTGACTTTAATGAAGCGATAGAGAAATTTCAAAGCATTATCTTTTCATCTTCTATCAAAAACAAAACAAGCTTTCAATTTTGCCGCCACATCCATAATTCAAACAATTTTATCGTATCGTGTCTTGTCTTCCCATCAATGTTAAACGAAAAAGCTCTCGAAACGAGTTCACTACACAAAAATACATGATATGACCTCCACATCCCTCTTATTAGCCCTGATTCTGACTTTAAAAAGTGTTGTGAGTTTTTATTAGGTGATGATTGAAATAAACGCACCAAAATGTGATTCAAACCGATGATGGCTTGTCTGGCGTTCATACAAGTCTTTTCGGCGTCTTTCAAGATATCCACTTGCCTTTTCATTTTCGGCTATTTCTTCTCACATCTTAAGAACCGAATTACAGATCTGAAGCACTTCTTATTCAGCGTAGTTCTGTTCAAATTGATTGGATCGAATTGGATAAATGGATTTGAAGAAATTTTCCCGCAGTATATTACACGATCAATTTTCAAATTAGGATAGATGAGTACAAAGGGCATATTTTATCATTTAATGAGCTCAAGGGTTAAATTACACAAACTGATTTTATACTTTTGATTGAACTTGCTCTTGATAAAATAGATATAGATAAGTTTTAATAACCTTTTATGTTTTCTCTCTTTTTAGTTGGATGCAAAAAACAGTCCTTTAGCTCTTCTAGCGCAAACGTGCAGTGCAATTGGTGCAGATCCTCCAAACCCAAAACTATTGGCAAACATAGAAAAATCAACCAAACATCACAAAAGCAACGGTGAAGCTCGTGACAAATCTTCGCCCGTCAGTCAATCGTCCTCTCTATCAAGTAGTTCATCCACCGAGACAATGCCGCAAGCTAAATCCAGTTTCAAGCCGTACGAAGCCTCATTCGGCGAAAGGACGAATCGAACGCCCGACGAACAGCAACGATCCTCATCGACAGCCTCAGTTACAAGGATAAAAACACCGAAAGCGAACCAGCCGAGCATGGCCAGTGTTAATGGTCGCTGCGATTCGAACCAAAGTGCCACATCCCGTGAACGAGACTCACCCGTTGCGTCTCGTAAAACTCCGAACTCGTCGGCGAACCTAGAATCTCAACAGCAACAACAATCTTCTCAAAACGCTAGTCCACACCGTGCCTCAACGAAAGATTCGCTTGGTACACGCCAAGATAGTCCTTTATCCAGGCTGGCTAACGAGCCGCAAACTAGTTCATCCAAAACTTTACCCACCATCGTCCCGACAACGAGCAGCTCAGCAGCCTACTTCCAAGGCTATCCACCCGGCTTAGCGTATCCCATGGACTTGATGACGGCCAGCGCTCTCATGTCTCCCCACCATCAAATGCTCAAGGCAGCAGCACTTAGTCCTTTTTTGAATTACGCTCGTCTCAAAGGTGCCGATCCTACCGCTATGATGCAGTCCATCTGCCGGGATCCCTACTGTACAGGATGCTCCCTTAGTCCGCACATCATGAATAAGTCGGCCGGTCAACCTTGCCCGGCAGGATGTACTCAATGTGATCATGCCTCATCTAAGTCATATCAAACTCACAATCCTGCAGCCGCAGTATACGCACACGCCCAATTGGCCGCATTGGCGGCCGCCTCCCAGCTACCATATGTTTGCAGCTGGATCGCAGGCGATGCCGCCTATTGCGGCAAGCGGTTTGGAACATCCGATGAACTGTTCCAGCACCTAAGGACTCACACAGCCTCAATGCCCGAATCAATGCTGAGTGCAGCCGCCGCAGGACTACCACCAAACCATCCATTGTTCCAGCGAACATATCCAACCCCACCGCTTAGTCCACTCTCCACGGCACGTTATCATCCCTATGGAAAACCGTCCATGTTACCACCCTCACTAGGACCACCATCTCTAGCTGGCCTACAGATGCCGCCGCATCCTTCTTTGGCACAATATTTCTCACCGTATTCAATTTACGGCCCACGACTTGGTACGCCGCCCACAATGCATCCATAGTCGATGGAGTATTTCGAATAAATTTCTCAACAACTTAGAAAGGGATTTAAAAAGAGGATTAAATTATATTTCAAAACGAAAACTAACAAATTGGGAAAAAACATATTGCTAAACATAACTTACTTTTAGTACACCGAAAGAATGGAATTAGCTGTTAAATATAAAATTGATGACATCAAAATAAACACAAACATAAGAAGGAAAATAAAAATACTGAATTTTAAAGCGCTCGTGATAATTATATTACTGTGTAATTTATGTAAAATTATATTATGTAAAAATCGAAAAGGAAATTCTTGAAAAGGACACAAAAATATACAAAAAAAATGCAGAATTAAATGAACATTTCAGTGTTTTTCTTTAGAACGTGAATAAGTTGCTTTAGAGGATGGTAAACATTTCGATCGATACATATGAGGACATGTGCATTGAAATAAAAAAAAACAATTTTCAAGGCTACATTTCTTCAAAAAAATTACAGTTATTTCAATTGTAGAACGTGCTTTTCAATGCACTTCAACTTTCAAAGCCAAACAAACAACTTAAAATCAAAAATTCAACAACAACACCCATAACACATCAGAATTGAATTTACAATTCATTATCTACTTGAAGCATGCGAGGTATTGTCATTAAGTACGTTTTTATGTCCTCTTAAACCATTCTCCACACAAACTATCTTTGATATTCAACCATGCATCTTGAATTCACAAAAGACAATGGACTCTTGCTCTCACCTCTTGATCACGTTGCATTTTTCCATTAACACATTAGAAACGCAGAGACTTCTTTGCGGATTGTTTTTTTTGTGTTCAGAATCACGAAGATCGTAAAGGACGGTAACCTCTGGGTCGGAATTGATGGTAAGACCATACTATCTGTAGGATTTGTGGAAAAAGCGCCATAACAATCAAAGATAGATCGAATTGATACGCTGACAAAGGAAGACGCAACCAAGTAACGTGCACACACACATTGGAAATGGTGAGGCAAAAGCAAAAGAAGAGTTTTGAATATGTTACCGGGATTGTGGCCCCTAACAACACTTTTTTGATGCATGCACATATTGTGGATATTTATGGAAATTTGTATGGATTGAATTGGAAAAGATATCTTTTTGGGTTTACGAATGAGGACCGTAGTTGATGCTCGTGGAATCTTTTCAATTAGGACGCAGGAGCTGATACCACTATCTTTATTGTTTTCAAAATCATTTGATAAAAATAGAAACGCTGAAAATTCAGTTGCCAGAAAAGAGTCGTATGTTATAGCTAACAAATAAAACCATATTTCTGATCCATTCCTATTTTATGGAAGACTAGTGACTATGATCCAATTTCTTTCAAATATAACAGAACTTAAGACACTCGTGAAGCAGAAACTTGCTTATCCTTAAGAATTTAACTGAAATAAAGAAAAATGAAACTGGCATTCAATCAATTGGTTACTCAATTTTTATATCAAATTTTTAGTGGCTCATTATCTAGATTTCTTCAAGAATTAACGATCATTATCCCAATGTTTCCATTTTCAGCCATCTACTCTTAGAAAGCCATGGCTTTCCATTCGTTTAAATTTAGCATGATTTCAAATCGTATGGAATTGAAACCATAAATAGCATCGTATATCATTCTCCTTCGTCACATACTCCGTATACACATTCAGCAAGTTAAATTGAAACATGTCAAAGTTTAATGTCATAGCATAGCACTTGTGTCTTTCCATTTCCTGTAGCCGACATCCAATCACATATCCGTTTGGCATAATGTCATTTTGGCTGGCGTTTCTCCATGTACAACCTCCGCGCATACCAATTCCTTGCAAGCTAAGCTACATTTATGGCCCCACATTGCAATCCATCTATCTACCTCCCTTATATTCTAGCCGACCCATGTCCTGCTTCCGAGCAATTTCGGATTTACATCTAAGTCAAATTCGATTCCTCCGAGTCAAATACATCATATGCCGTGTGCAGAGAATAACTAGGACTCGTCTAAGCTGGCTGAAGCAGCTTCTCTAAAACTAGCGTTGTAGATCAACAACAGTTAGAGTCGTATAACGCTCGATTCGGATATAGAGAAGCAGGACGACGTTTCAAATAGGACATAGCGTACGAGAGACGAAATGAAATATGCAAAGTGCATGATGCTAGCGCTGAAGTTTGTATGTGTGTTTATGATTTATGATTGTATCTTGTGTACAACTCATAATTTAAACAAAACTCCTGTACTGTTTGACTCCAGACGTTTCGTTTGTAATTTATGGGACGAATTTACAAGTGCGGTAGCTGGAGACATGGACGACGACACAGTTTATGATCGCATGTTTGTCATTGCGAAATTTCCGATTTCAGATCCAGATTTTGTATGGATGCGGTGCAGGAAGTAATATCAAATGACAGGGAGGTCTTTTATACTGCCTGATGTTTGTTTTCGTTAAAGATTTATACGTGACTACAGAAAATTCCATAAGTTGCCTTCGATCATTCATTCTTACGTCCCATGGCACCACGTCCAATCCTCATAGGACTTCAAATGTACTATATTTCGAATCATAAATTCTTACCAGCAGCTTTAATTTAATCCTAGATGGTTTAATAAAAAATCTTTACACAAAAAGATGTTCAACCACTGAGTATCATGAAATAAATTCGGTTTTCAACAAATTTGTATGAGAACAAGCCCACGTTGGGCGCTAGAGCAAATTGTTAGTATAAGCTTGCTTTAAACTCACATTTTCTTATATAATTTCATTTATTAATAAATTTAAGACGTGTCTTTACATTCTCACATCTAAAAGAAATAAACTGTGATCCATTTTCCTACTAACTTCCTTATTTCTAGGTAAGAACAGTCCTTTTACGGGTGATTTTCCTCAACTGATGGCGAATATCAATTCAAAGTGAAGCTATATATATATAATGTTTAATTTTAGACGCTCCTGAGAGTTTTTGGACACGAAATACTCGCTTTTTCTCACGTAAATTTCATTTCTTTGATTCTCTAATACAATAAGGACAATCATTTGCAATGTTAAAAACAAATCACTACCCATTCAATACCATTTTCATCAATTCAACATCTTACAGAAATGCCCCCGACAAATTCCAGACATTCAAGTGAATTCAACAAACACAAAAGGACATCCAACGAAAAGTCACAAAGCTAACGAAACGGGAAACAAACAATAAATGATTTTCTTTCAGTCCTAACAAACGATTCACAATTGACGTTCACAGGACATCGTCGATTGAAAAAAAGATATTGCGAATAACGCAAAAATAAACAACAAGTCGAAATCGTAACAAATCGATCCACAAAACAAATAACTACTTCTTGTGAATGAAAAGTGAAATCTTTCGGCCGAAAAGGACGAATCCATACGAAACGTAGTGAAGAAATATTGAGGTATCAAGACAAAGTCATTTTTGAAAGTGAAAACGGATATATATATATTCACCAGTGAAAGGATAGGTTCGGGAGAAAAAAGAGAAAGCGGGATTAGAAAATAAAATTTGCTTATGAAGGTAGCGAAAGCATCAAGAAAGCATCAAGAAAGCAACAAGGGTGGAAAGGATCACAGCTGTCAATATTGCTGTCAGGAGTAGTTGTATCATTAAAAATTCAATGGGGAAAGTGAAATGAAGGATAAATAGATTTGTGCCAATCAGCATGATTTGCATTTACTGTTGTTTTTTCTCCGAGGGATGTGATTTACTTTGCTTACAGTTTTTTTATTGAAAGGAATTTAATGGTGGGGCGAAAAGGAGATTTGAAAAGTGATAGTCATTTTTTTCATCGTTGTGAAGAAAATGTAACATAGAAAGTTATGTTATTTTTTGTTCGGTGTTTGGATTTTGAAGCGATGGATAATTTTTAACAAAAAGAAGAACGATGTTTAATTTAAATTGATTGCACGTTTAGAGACAAAAGAAACTCGTCTTTTGACGAGAAGAGAACGACAGATTAGAACTTTGGAACCATGTTGGCCTCATAATTTATGTTATGAATAAAAATAGATTTCCAGCAATAATTTTGGATTCGCAAAACATGCAACATTATATTCTTTGATTCTAAGATGGCAAAAAATACCACGCCCAGTAATTTATAATTGCAATGTACTACCTACACCAATAAAGAGTTATGTAATACATTATTAAAACAATCAATTCAATCGGAGCAAATGTCTCGGTATGATTATCATCGGTTTATTTTTTGATTTTTTTCTCTCAAAACACGAAAATGGAATCAAAGGAACGGAAAAAGTTAAGTAATGCGGAAAAAAAATATTCTAGAAAATCTGTGGCTTAAATATTCATGGAATTTTCAGCAATCTTTCCGAAAAAAATTCAAAATGGGTAAAACAATGAAAAATACATAAATTTTTTCAAAAAAAAAAATTTCGATCCAAAAAATAGCTCATCATTATGAATTGCGAACCAGGGTTAATTGAGCCTTGTTCTTTGTAAGACATAGCGTCCAACAGCCTGGGTCCAACGACTGCGTCTTTTCAGATAGGAAATAAATAAAATTAATAGTGATTTGGTACCTTCGTCATTGAGTCCTTCCAAAGTTTGTGTGATTTTCCCCAGTTCCTCGATCTTTCATAGTGCGTCTGGAAAATTTGCGTTGATATATGTCCTTCACATGGCCGACACTTTTTTGGATTTAACTGATCCCTAGTTACTTTTTTGTACAAAAATTTAATTTCGTTTTTAATAATAATTGTTATCGGCTTTGATGGAATTTATCAAATTAGTGTCCAAAATGTCGGAAACACATAGAAATTTTTGATAGATTTTTCCAACTAAAACCTAAGGCGATGCAAAATTTCTCACAAGAATTTTCAGGACAATTTATAGCAGTCCATACGTTTTGGAAACCATTTGTCTGGAATATATCATCATACAACATAAACTAATGCCAGCAATTAGGATTAGTAACATAAATTAACTACAGAATTATCTGAAACTACCCTTGCTTTGCTACTTCATTTTTGTCCTAGTGTACCATAAATATGAGTAGCAGCATCCCGAAAAAAGATCAAAATTTGACCTCCCACCATGCGATGTCATCAATTATCACCCCTTTTTCTTGGCATCGACGAGGCCTTGATCCAGTCAAGTCTTGCCTGTCTCCAAGCATTATTCACATATGTGTGTGACAATATGACATAGTCGTGTAATTAGGCGCGGAAAAACTTTCAAAAAGTGACAAAATGCATGAACGAGCATGTGAGAGATGATCTCGCATGTGATTCTTTGAATATGTGTGCCTCCGCTGTGAATGTGCCGAATCATTTATGCATGCATGTCCCATACGCCAACGTGGATCATGAAAAATGATGATGATCGTGTCATTTCTTACAAGGATCGGATAAGATCTTCTTTCCGCGAGACTTGCTCCGGCGTAATGTCGTTCCTGCGAGGCCACAAGATTAACAGCCAACAGAAACATTGTGACACTTGGCCATCGATATTTTTAGAAAACGAAGGAGGAGGGTCTGTTTTGTGCATTTCAAGTTCGGGTTGACATGAAACCGTTTAACGGATAATGATGATGATAAAAGTACGTATCCGTATCTTTAACACGAAGTGCTTCTACTGAGGTAGCTAGAAAGGCAGGCTGACATGCGGCCGAATCGAATGGGGCCATTTTCCCAGGAAGCGTACAAGAGCCCCGCGATGAAACGTGGTGTGACTAATTTTCTTGAAGCGTCTTTTAACTCGATTTAATGTGTCGCTGTCGCTAATTCATGGCGACACTAAAAGTCACTCTTGGATTAGTGTAATTTATGGCCTGAACATGTTCGCCGCAATCAAAGCGTGCGGTGAGGAGAACTCGTCCATCAAGGGAAAATTCCAAGAGATTCTTGCTAATTCGCTGTCCGAACAGTAGCGGCCCATCTATCTAGATATTCTGTAGAGACGTTTATATTCTGGATGGTGGTAGATAGAGATCCAAATAAATTTATTTATTTTTAAGAGCCGAATCCGATGGGTCAGACCGATGGAGTAGTCAAAAGTTAAGGTCTTCTCGGCAGCTACCTGGTACTCTGATCTTGATCATAATTAAGCCGTCTAATTGTAATTCTAGATTGGTTCTTCCACATTAGCCATGCAAACCGAATTTCGATCCACACTTTCCCCAATGGAACCATGACTGAACTAACACGAGTTGTTAATGATAGTCATCTGAAAATGTCCCACGTATTTGATATCTGACTCTCTGTCTATTTATTTGGACACTTTATTTGCAAGGCATCGTCATGTTTATCATCAACTTCGCTGTCGTCGACATCGCCGTCATCATCATCATCAGCTCCAACATGATTTTATGTCCGTGTGTAGATTCTAATATTCTTCCTGCTTGTATATGATGTTACTTCTGCTCATGTCTATTCCACTGTGTTACTATTCCTTTCCATTGAACGGACGAGTGAACGAACGAACGAACCTAGCCAAACGAACAATTTCATTTGATAAATTCCGACGACATGTGTGCTATAAATTTTCTTGATTCATGACCGTCGTCGAGCAAAGATACTGATGATAATGGTGTGTCTAATTCAGCTCGCTAGTATCATTCTTAATGGCCACGACTAGAGATCTAGGGTTAGCAGGCAAAAGCATTCACTTTAGCGTTCACGCTATCTATTCTAGCTTTTTGGCTTCACTTGAGTTTGGCATCAGCTAGCTTGAAACGTACACACACACACAGTCACACATGTTGACTTTGTCGCAACGGATTACTATCATATGTTAGACGGGCAATATTATTATCCTTGATTTGATCTAATGTGTAAGGCAACTACCTCGTAAAGTCAAATTGACCCAGGGGAATGAAGTCATCTGCTTGGTTGTAATTTTTGGTGGTTTATGATTCATTTCGTTCAGATGGAAGGGACAATTCAGAGATGAGTGTAAGATGGTGTGTGAGTGTATGCAACACTGATTTTTCTAGGATATTAGTCTAGAGCCAAAAGTATCTTTTAAAATTTAGGCCAAATGTTAACTGCCTGCTTGCCTTTCTTTCATCAGCCCGAAAGAGGCAAATATGCGTCAGTTTGCATGAAATTCTTCAGCTTTTCAATACTCAAATGAAATAGGAGGTTATCTATTCTATCAAAATTTGAACGTTTTGATAAACACAAATGTTTAACACGCTTAAGTTGCAAATGGTGTAAGTTCTCAACAAATCTAGAAGTTAAGATCACCACAATGCTTCAAGAAGTCCATCATACGATAGGAACTATTGCGGCATTGATTATGATGAATCTTTATCAGTTTACACAGTTCAAAATTTATGAATATCCAAGTCAATTGTCGTTTTACATTGTTCTACTATCGATTTCACGTTCCAGCATTTTTTGTAAGTTTAGCTTTCTTTGCGGAGCTTCTAACGAAAAGTGAACGAGCGGAGTGAGCCCAGGAAAAGCGTACCGAACGAAAAAGCGAACGAAAGTTTGTCTTAAAATTCAATGTGAGCACAAAACATAACAATGATGTGCAAATATAAGAGAAGAGCGGCTGGTTCAATGAGCAGAGCGCCCAACTCTTGCTCTCGGGGTAGAGGGTTGAAATCCTCGCTCCCTCCGTTTTTTTTTTACTTTCCGTTATTTTGTGTGAATAAAAGCAATAAAAAAATTCAAATTTTGTCATATTATGTGCATCCTAGATTTTTGAATTTGTCACATTAATTCCTGATTTTTTTCTGCATTTATCTACATATATACAACTTTTTAACCTTTGCATAATCAATTGCAAAACGTAGCGTAACTTCTTACCGGACACTCCCAGAGTGCCTCCCTTCTTTTTTCTACCTTTTTATGCTTCCTTTATATATAAGCATTTGTTCATCCAAAAAATTATTGGCAAACGCCAATCAACCCAAGTTCATCACAATTCCAAAAAATCATTCAATATGTTTACAGCCTCTTGAGAAAAAAACTTCGCATGAACGACAAATCAAAAGATTTACTTTTATACCAAAAATACTTTCCTGTCAAATCCATGACATTGTGAACCGCCTTAAAATCTGTTTTCGAATATTTAACAACTAATTGATATTGTGACATATCCCTACAGGCACACGAGTATCTACAAGATGGCCTCAACGACCGGATCTACCAATCACACTCTCAATCCGGCCAACATAAGATACATTGCTGGCAGGTGTGTTTGTATCCAGGCCTAGTATCTATACGTTGATGCGTTAATATTTCAGCTCCTTTTTTCCGACAGAAAAAAGATTTATGGTGGCACTTTACATGTTCGTCTTGTTCGCCAAAAACAAAATGCTTTGAAAATCAAATAAACCATGGAGAAAACACAAGACGAAAGAAAGAAATGGAATGAAAACGAGACACTTTTCAAACGACAATTAAATAGAAAGATTCCATTTCGAGTGAAATTTTTCGTGACTTTCAACAAATTAACAGAATTAGTTGAAATGTTGAAAAATTGATAGGAGTGTTAAACAGGGAAATTGGGATAAGTGATACACGAGAAAATTACAAGCAGTTGAATGAGAACCATTCTAGGGTCATGTTTTCCAAAGGATCACGGGAATAGATGAACTAAGTGGATTCAGAACAGTGAATTTGGATTTTAGCTATCCCACTGTGATGTAGGGTCATAAATTTAAGTGAAAGTAACAAGCACTCTATTTGTAAGCATGTCAAATGGTCGTTCCAGATTGTCATCTTGGGGAATAAATCTTTTTAATTACTTCATATGAAAACATTTGGAAGAATACGTCAATTTTATAAATTATGGATCAAAAACACTAAATTTGAATGTTATGGATAGCTTGGATAGTGATGAGCACCTTTTCTACTGGCAAATGTCTAATAACGCTATTGCAACGATAATTTGTAAAAAAGTAATTATTTACCACTACTGAGTTTCAAGAAATTACTGAAGATTGTTCTGGGAATTCTGATAAATTTGTGACCTAAATTTTGGGCTAGTTAGACACACAGCTAAATATAGACACGTTGTTGAAAAGGATAGTCACATTAGATATTTTTTCAAAACGGCGGGAAGGAATGTAAAGCCAAGAGACTCAAGGAAGTCTATGTTTCATTAGTATGACTTAAAGATTTCAAATTTTTGGAGTGTTCTTTCAGACTAAGAAGCTCTAAAACTAGCTCAAAAATTTGAATTTGTAACTATAAATTTAATTGACAACAAATCATTTATTCTATTATTTTTTACTGTCGTGAAATCATTGACCAAAACATATTTTCAAAGGCCAACATTCATTTAACAAAGATTTCGCCATGGAAACAACTCTACCATTCCCAAAAATCAAGGACCATTCATCCTACGTGTCTGTCAATGACTATAATGATTCCATCCATCACATTGACTTTTCCACCATGCCAACATACTATAACTTTTGGCATACGTACTTTGTGACCCATATAAAGTATCGACACATTGTGTATACAATAAAATGATAAATGATATACGCCTCATATTGACAGGTCGTGTCAGACGATATATAAATAATGTCGATTGGTGCTGAAACGAAATTCCACCATATCACTCATTTATTAGAAAGGTGTGCTCATGGTGATGGTGACAATCATGATGATGATGATGGCGGCGTTGGTGTAACAACCAGTTTTATATTCGAGGTTGCAATCGATGGCATACGACGGATGTTGGTCTTATCATCCGGTCTAGGATGACCCGGCAATGTCCCGGTGACGTTCACCTAGACGATGATGGACGATAGCACCTTGTAGAATGAATAACATCCTTTCGGATATTTGCAAGAGCAGATCTCATCACCGATTGTACTGCTCGTGTCTTAAGGGGAGAGTTTGTTGTTATTTCTTACTTAGCGATTTGGTTTGCAATGATTTATGTCCCGTTCTTTTGGAATCATTCACAAAATATGCAAAACTGTTTAATACATCGGTTAAATTTGTGTTTCAGACAATCCTAAAGAATATTCAGCAAAACTTTACTTTGGCGCCCAACGTGGGATAGCCTTCATACAAATTTATGGAAAAGCTTCACATATCCTCAATTATTTACTCTACTTTAATGTGAAGCTCACAAAATTGACTAATAACAGTTGTGAAAATCACAGAATTTTCCTAAAATCTAAATTCTGTGCTCATACCCAGCCGGGTACCACCTTAAGAAGCCTTCGCAACCATCAACCAGATGAATTGCTCATACATTTGCACCGTACACATGTCCATCACTCAAAGCGCCAATACCCCAACAACTTTGACTGTAGCGCTGACCTGTATGGGTGGTTTAGGTGACTCCCAACATGACGTACGTAGATTCTGATAAACTGCACATGATTAAATGGGCAGACATGCTGAAATTCCATACATAAATATGGGTAGCAACAACAAACAGAAACCCAACAGACCTGACAAGCCAAACAGACAGGCAGCTTGGTCAACACGCCGAGCACGAATGATTGATTATGGAAAAGTATAGGTGGGCACCGCATACAAACACACACACCTCCTGACAAACCTGTCATGCATTACAAACATATTTGGCCAGACCGAAGCAATTTAGGTGCTTGGCTGGTACCAAAATCCACATACCAACAACATGTCCGCGTTATATTTCCAACATCATCTGAAATGGATGACCAAAACGGACGAACGGACGGACACACGTCCGATACATTCGAGCACACATTCGACTCGACTAGAGTGGAGTATACAGCGAAAAGTGATGGATCAATATGTTATTTTCGTTTTGAGGTTCTCAGCTCACGTCAATACGATCCTGGTGTGTTATTAAGGATGTACCGAACCTCGTCATTCGTTTGATGTACTTTGTACTATGCCGTATCCAAAATTACTTGAAAATAGCTGCTAGCTATAAGGTTTTGAGTAAGCGCCCCTATAATTTGGAGTAGTTTTTTGGTTGGGGTGTGTCCTGGAGGTAATAAGGGCTGATAACTATAGGATTACACACCTTGGCTCGTTATTGCATTATGCTCGTTACACTATGCTGGGGTTGTAAAAGTAATTGAATGTTTCTAGTTGATAATGGAATCGGTTTTGCAAGTAAACTGTAGTTTAAAGATAACAAGGACCAACAGAACTTAACAGGGACAATTTTCTTGGAAAGATATTTTCGTTAAACTAAAAATTACTTTTTTCGAAAAATTTGATCGTCCGTTTTTCATTTTTGCCTTTTTGTTGCACTGAATGACGCTTTTACTATAAATTTAGGATGTCTCAAGAAAATTCAATCTGCTTGTCGCCACAACTTCTTCTTTATTTTCGAGCTTTTTTAAGGTTTACGTTACCAAATTAACTGATGTAAAATATTGAATCGTTGGTATGCGTGATGTTCTTAATCGGGCTCAATTTATCGTGAAGAGGGGGGTGTATAGCGGTGCAGACTTAAATTTTCGTATTAGTAGGCATGTCAAGCATTTACTCCATTAACGAGAGGTAAGAGAAGGCGCAATTGAACAAACGATGATGGGCCTTACCGTGCACACTATGCGGTTTTGCACGCCATATGATCGTGGAAGGGTGGACCCAGGCAGCGATATTTATGCTTGGTGAGCCCACCAAAATTCGCGTGGCCCAGGCTGGATGAAGTCTATCCCTGAAGATAAGTTCGTGGGCGCGTTTTTTCTTTATTTTTTTTTCTTTGTCGGCATAGCAACGCGAGTAAAGTAATGACAACTTTTGCTCTCAAGGGGATCTTTAATTGCAATCATGAGGACGGTCTGTGTCAGACGTGTAGTTACGCTTTGGTGGAAATTGAATCTGGCGTAATGGGATTGAGCGAAGACCAAGGAAGGATAATGGTATACCCACCAAACTGAGATGACTTGGTGTCAAAAAATTCTCTAGGCTTCTAGCGACCAGAAAAATTCTTCTACATACAGTTGGACTCCCTAGACTGAACGTCTAAGTTGTTTTTCAGACTCGAACGTTTTCGAGACTATTTTCTTTGAACTTTCTAGTAAAAACACATTACACATACGTCCAACTGAACAACATAACTTTCCGTTAGCATCATAAGACAAAAGCCGATAATAATTTCCATCACATCCATTATCATATCGAACTTTGTATCATTTCCGTGAATGGACCATTAATTTCCGCGCGCTGATGAATAAAACACAAAAAAAAACTAATTCCAATACGAATCAATTTGTTTCTTAAAATCTATGTCATCGCCATTAAGCCGAAAGCAACAATAACATCATAACGAATAAAATTTAAATTTATCGCTATCGGAATATTGTTTCAAATCATTTTACGATGCGATTATTCATTTTTAATGTTCCTTTCAAATTGGCAAATTATCATTTTTTACTGCTCGCATTCAATATTATTATTCGTGGGTTCGTTTGTCTATTATTTTTCAACCCGGCCCCCTCTCAACCCTCTTTCTTCGGCGTATTCACAATGTACGTGCACGCTTTGGATCTTTTCATTTTCCTTGGCAGTCAGCAAGTCAGCATTTAATACGACGTGTATAATTTCCATTGAATATAAATTGATTAATTTTCGAGCGAACCATGGAAATAATGGCCAATAACAATCAATAAGTAATAAATTACTCTTCATTTGATTGTATAAAGTCACCTCGTGTATATTTTAGTGGCATACTTTTATTTTGTCGTGTTGGTTTTTTTCAGTTTGGCTGTCGTTCGTTTTCTGGCCCGTTTCTTAGCTGGAATAGAGTTACCTCTCGCCATACACATGCTGCTTGCAAAATTGGCTCCGATTGACTATCACAATCGTATATAATTCATGGAACGTGAATAAATTGAAAATTGATACTAAGTAGGAGTTAATATGCGACAGATATTCGACATGTCTCTGAAATATATGAATTTTATTCACGCTTGACCCAATCTTGAATATGGCGAATGAAAATCGAATCGAAAATAAAACAGCGAAAAAATAATATTGTTTAACTTGTTTCGTGAAATATGTAGAATTTATGTGATTGTTTCGCAGGGACCGTATACGGCTTTGTATTGAAATTCACAATTAATTTCATGCTTAACGAAAATAGACTAGGTTCATAGTTGGCTTCAGGGACCATAAAGTAGGATTAGAGTAGTAAAACGGTCAAGAACTAATCAAGTAGGTGAAAACTAACACGAAAATTTAGCTTATACTGGATTTTAAGAGAAAACAAATTTGGTTTGCAAAGTACATAGATTCTAGACTTTTTTTGAACCTGTTTGGACATTGATCTCCATGGACTAGTTTGTCAATCGATTAAGAGTATTCTTGGGTCATGAGTTTACATGGTCAACGTAAGCCATTGGCCAGTTCGGTGCATGGGTTAGAGTGAGTCATGAATCGAAAAGCCTTTATCAATTGATATTAACCAGCGAAGAGAAGTTAAATTTGTTGACCATAAGCCTCAACAAAGTTTCTTGGACCATGAAACGAACTGTTTAAGATCTGTGTAAGCTTCTCAAAAACTTCAGTTTGTGTTTCTATTTTAAAAAGCTATCTTGTATTTTTTCTGTGATTTGGATCATCGAGTTTCAAATAGAGTCAGAAATCCAAATCTGATAAGATATCAGATGGAATATTGTTTCATCATACGAATTAGAAAAATATTTGTAGCTAATTTTTGGAAAAAAAAACTTTTGTTTCTCATACATATGAAGTCCCGTCTGCAAATTTTTCGACCGCATTTCCATTTCATGTGAATATGTTTTACATAGAATAGTTTCCTAGCTGCTAGTACGAGAATTCTCGAATATAAATTCAACAAATGCGTACTTGTGTCACATTCATTTATAAACATTACGATAAAATCACCACACAATAATCGCTAATTGCAATTCGCATTAATTTCGTGTAATCACAACTAACTGTGGTCATATGTATGTACATTGAATAGCATCTAAGTCTATTTATCACTTGATAAGGCCTTGTTGTTGTGCCCAACAATTTATAATATGTTGCTAACATTCACCCTACAGATTTAATGATAATGACATCGTCCCAGCCGTCACCCATCTATTCTACAGTTGAGTTCAGTTCAAGTTTTCAGCTGCTAATGAGTAAAACATCATTAGTGGGTAGTTTGACAAAGCTAATTTCATGAAATCTTTATCGATCGACCTCATAGGGTAATTTCACTATGACAAAGTACGAGAGCAATCACGAACAGTTCCACCAAAATTGGTTGCTCTATAGCGTGTATTGTTTGTAGTGTCGAAAACATATTAACAATGTGTTTAGGCTTGAAACCTGACCAATTGCAATTAACTTTAATGGAAAGTCTATTAACAAGTCCTGTCAATCATTCAAACAGTGTTGGGCTTTGATTATACATTCTATTGTCGACACTTCACAACTCACCTTAATTTCCTACGTAAATCTCCACGAAAATCCGCTCTGATCAAATGTTTGCCCAAATTAATTTTGGCAGGGGTTGAAATCGCATTATGGTGAGCCAACAACACCGAGGCTAAGCTGTTACACAACGCTTGATGTCGGGATTTCAGGGAAATGCAATCGTTAGCGATTTTCTTGGCCACCCACGTTACATGTAGGTCCCACAGAACCTTCACTAACCACCCTTGCCACCTACCCGAAACGAAGACATAGCATGAAAGAAATCAACCTGTACTCGTACCCACCCTCGTTCTGTGCTGTCGCTTCATGAGCCACGTAATACGCTCTAATCTAATAGCTGAAAATACACTCAGTATAGTTAAATCCCGGTATTATCCTTTCCGACCAACAAGTCAGTGGTTGGATGGTTGAATGGTTGGCTCTGCGGTTTGCTCGTTGATGCAGAATGGAAAAAGATGTTTAGATGAAATACCACATTTCTATTTACACATGTAGCTCTTGTTGAAATGTCTATTTTGCCAGTGGGGTTTAATGTGCGAGTTCTTTGAGGTAGGAGTGTGGTCGATTTTTGTATGGACTATGGCCCACGCTGGGCGCCATCTCGTTTGCTAATATTTCTGCTTATATGTTGGTTCATCAAAAGAAGATGTGTCTTGATTACAAACATTTTGCAAGTAAAGCTGTACAGCTTGTAACGGATTTATTGATTTTTTGGAAGTAGTTGCTGGAAATCAAGACCCGCCACATTAAATTGTCCCATCACTTCCCTATATATGTATGTACAGATATATATGCCTTGTCAACTAGTGTCGTTCTATGTATGGCTTGACTTAATCTACGGTCGACAAACCACCAACGTATCTTGCACACATTACTTTCTCACATCTAGAGACAAGACAACACAGTAGCTACAACGGCCGTCAGTTTTAATCTCCTTCGAAAAACGACAGCGGCCACTCAAAGTGGATTCAATGAAATTCAACGTGAAAAGACGCCGTCAGCCAGAAGTAAAAAAAATCCAAATCCACATCGCCCTTGAATAAACAAACAGTGAAAAAAACCAAACTCAATGGAATAGACCTTAACAAGTTCTTAAATGGTTGAACAAATTTCTGAATATGCCCAATTCTATTAAGCTGACGCACAAATCCCAGGCCCTCCGCGCCAATCCTGTGAAGTTTAGTCGGCATGGAGACGAGACAACTCTAAACGGCAGCCCGACACAATCTCACACAAACCCCGACAAAGTTAAAATGTCCTTTCTACGTGGCTCCTTGTCTGTAGCGGTCCTGTCCCGTGCTCAAGCTGGTAGGTACCTGTACCTTTCAAAAGCGACCCACGTTAAAAAATATTTAATCTGACTGCTTTATACTAAAACTTGGTGAGTGGAGAACACGAGGAACATAATGGTAGAGCGGTTTAAGCCATTGGGTCGAGCCTCGAATTAAGTAGCTGACAATCATTGGAAAGGAAGGCAGCGACAGTTAGACGAAGGACGGATCAAAAGGGCTAGGTGAAAAAAACGCGATAACTCCCAGTTGAATTTATTAGACAGAATGATAGGGGATTCGTGGGGCTCATGTACGGAAAGTCCTCAAATAGATATATTCATCTTAAGAGGATTTTTGGACACAGTATTTTGACACCACTGGTATCAGAAAAACCATGCGAACCAAATTAAAATGCTAACTAATCAAGCAGCACTTCTTAAACTTCCAGCAAATTTTCAAAGGAAAAAAGTCAACTTATTAAAATTTCAAATAGGATTCCACCTACAAACCAAAGCTCACCGACACACCGCAATCTCTTCAATTCGAAAATATGTACATCAGAAGTTCTCGGTAGCAAAATAATGTAAGCTGACACCACAAGATTAGGATAGCGATTTTTCTCCTTGAGCCCTCAACTTGGCCCGACTGTATTTCAGTTGACATTTTACTAGATACGATGTTACATGCCTACAAAACAAGAAATCACTTATCAAAGTTAATCCACCACGAGATAGAGTGAAATCATCTGTCATGTTTTATAGGCCAGATGGACATTTGAGATACCCACCGTGTATCGTATATGATGTTCAGTCAAGGACGTGATGAAGTCCTTGTTGCTAGAGGGATCGAAACAAGGAACGGATTCTAGTTTCGGGAAGTTTTGTTTCAAGGAGATTGGGTTGCATTCCGATGTATATCGAAAATTGTTTTGGATAAGAGCACTATATGCTAATGAGCTCAACGGTTTGTGAAAATTTTTGAGAGAAAGAATATAAGATTTTGCAGCTTTCCAAGAATTAAAAAAAAAATTAATCATATAACGTTTATTAATTTTTTGGATAAACTTAAAAATCAATTGAGTTCGAAAAAACACAAGAATAATCACTAGAACGACAATTTTTCTGGCTCCCAGGAGAAGTATCTCAGCTAGATCAGCAGCAGGGACATTTAAGATTCAATAATGATATTGTATTACAATTTAATACGCATTGCAAAATTGCAAAAGAAAACTTAACAAGCGCCGATTTGAAAGTTTACACTTTTGATACGACCGTACTTTTTCGTTGTTTACGTATCAAAATTAAACGATGGCAACAAAAAGACTTTAATTTGCTGGAGTTTTAAGAATTTTACCAAGCAGTTGAAATATCATTTTCCAAAAGTCTTGAAATCAGTATGATTGTTCAAGCCAGAAACTCTTTATCCCAACAATAGTACATACTACTTATTGTACTGAGTTTTTTTCACTTTTGAATTAAAAAAATCTAGAGACAGTAACAGGCGTCACAATCAGTAATAGTCGTAGTAATCAGTAACAGGCGTAGTAACCAGTAACGGGCAATTTGCCGTTTCTATCCTTGATTTTGTCTTGTAATTTCTCTGAAACATTTCCTGATTTTATCTGCTGAAAAACCCAAACCATTGATACTGATCCATGAATTCTCTCTCATAATTTCCAATGAAATCGATTCAACCAAACCGCAGCTGTCCCAACCAAAATTTACTATCTACACCCTCTTTAACATAAAAATGAACATATATCCTTTTTGATTGCTATCAAACTCCCGAACACGCTACAAAATAAATTTAAGTCATGATTTTGTCGGCTCGACAAAAACAACACGGTCTGACACAAATGGTTACTAAATTGAACCTTAAAACACCGAACAAGATCAGTTTCCCGGCTACCACCACGATTCAGTCTCACCATTTTGCACAATACTCCTGCAACGGAAAGTGGAAAGGAAGTGAGCCCCGTAACGCCACAAGACCTACCAACATAACAAATGGATCGCCGAAAATTCTTCGACTAAATAAAATCTTGTTTGTGGAGGACACAATATTACCCGCCACCATTGCCATATCATTGTCAGGCCGGCCGACCGATGGGCGTTGTGTGGTAACTTCTTGACCCTTATCTCTTATTTTGATGTCACTACGAGAACAATAAACGATAAATTATCCGAGGAATATGTGTCGAGATTATCGGATGCGAGCCACACCACCGCCACCACCAACCACTACGGTCACCGCCACTGCCGTGTCGTGACATGATAAATCTGAGGGTGTCCTCCTTCCATGGTTGCAGTTCCAAGGAGTCCGAGGATTCAGGGAATTGCAGTTGTTGCTGGGGTCTAGACCACGTCTCCTGCTCAAAGCAACAAAACCAATATCGTGTTTAATGGACGTCGAAGGTTCAAATTTGCGCTGATCGTGCCACGGACAATAAGATGGGCTCGCAAGCCTGGCAGTTGTCGTGTTAAAAAATACTTTTCTTATCAGGATCGGCATTAATAAATAACAGCTTGAACAATGCCCGTATTGTTTTTTTTTTTATTTCTTACCTATAAAATTGCAGATCCTTATCAACAGATTCGATGCAGTCTTTCAGTTTCTTTAAGCAAGTTCCTTTTGATTTCATTTCTGGTCGTCGAAACTGAAGGGTTCATAGAATCGGCTGGACTGTTTTTTCGGAGTCGTGGTTCATTTTTCGGGTTTATACTGAAGGGTTTATGGTCTCTATTTTAAAAAAAATACTGATCACATTTTTTATTGGGGTCAGCTTTTTCAAACATTGCACTTGGTGCTATGGTCCTATTTTTGACTTGCAAACATCTATGAATGTAGAAGTAACATCACTCTATCTACAAAATCTACAAAAAAACCGATCCTTTCAATTTCATACTAGAACATATGGCCCAGGTCAACTCGTTGCCTACTCCAATTAATTAAATACTCCTCATTAGGTGTTTATTTCATGCTATCAGATATTGTCATCGCACGTACAACATAGCTTCCATTTCTTATTCACGAACCAGTAAACAACGCGCTCCACATGGTCGCTAACAAGAAGAACAACATTGTAACAGAAAAAAAGTGAAATCCTCTGAAACAGCCAGGCTTTTGTATCCACACGTTCTTTTTAAAACCTCCACCTTCATCTTCGCCACCTCACTTTCTTCCCCAAATCGTAAAGAACTCGTTGGATCAGGTTGAACTTCAACGTTGATCTCGAAACAATCTTACAGACAACACGAAAAAAGATACTATTGTTCAAGAGAACATCTGAAGGCAACCAGTTAAAATTACATTAATAAGCAGTACCCAAGAAGATTATCCAGCCAAAGGGTGGTAGTGATCACCACTATAGCCGTGGATGTCGTCACTAGCACAATGTGCTCTCTGTCTGGACGGCTAAGAGGAACCTTCCTTGGAAAAGAAGAAATTAAAAAACGTGAGTAAGCATTTCCTTTAAACCGCTCACGATTCAAAATAAACCACTTATGAAAAACACTATATGGAAGGTAGGCAGCACACGCGGAGATTCAGGGATAAGGTAACACAGTGAAGTTCAGGGTGACCAATTTTTGGACAATAAAATTTCAATTTAACTTAGCCAAAAAAATGGAAATTAGGTATTGTGAAAGCAATTTTAGGACATTTAAATATCAAATATTTTCGATCAAACTAATGAACAAAAGATTTCTTGAGAAGCATTCAATATATCTCACTTATAGTTTTCATGTGAGCTTGCATTCGAGACTATCTATGAGGACTTTTTTAAGAAAGCAACTACAAACAACATACAGTTTGCTTATTCAATTGTTTTCTCCTCTACAATTCTCAAAAGCATCTTGCGAGCACGTCTACTATCACTATTAAATCTGAGCTCGTTTTGCTTCATCTAAATTGGTGCACAATGGTTTTCTACTGAACATCCTTGCCATCAGATACCACAAGCAGTCAGCCATCAAGGCAACTTCAATTTTCTTGAACTCTTTCGCACGTACTGAATTGACGACGTCACATTACCATTACCCGGACTAGTTCCTAGAGACGATTACTTCAACTTTTCTCTATCACCTTTTGCCAATAGCATCATCGTCATTATCTTCATTGTCACCTATTGTTGAACCGTTTTCCACTATCAGTCGACTGTTGAAACTACCCTATTTTATCATGATTGGTCAGAGGAATCACATAAACGATCAAAGTCTTAGGCATCATTGCTCTCGTCATATCCATACAAACAAGACCACGATGTCCTTTTCCTCGTTCGATTTGAAATGACGGCAAGGACCATCAAAACAGCCAGACTAGAATCTATCCTGATGTGATTATTAGGCAAACTTGCACCATTTCGACTTTCCCAATTCCCGATAGTGTTGTCTAGTTTCTGCCCCTGCAACTGGCCTGCAATCGTGATCCTTTAGACACCTCACCTTTTGCTTTCGAACCATCTTCAGATGATAAGAAAACCGTTTTGCACTTTCGCTCCAGTATTCTCTGCTTTGCTACACCGGCAAGCTACATCCTTAAAATAGCGACAAGAGTCGACAAAAAACGGATGGTGTTGAAATTTCTCAATGTGTGCTTGGAGCACCACACACACATATATTGCAGCCCCACAACCCATCTACTTTCCACCCCTTCAAAACATCGACAGCCAACAAACGATTGTACAAATACGATTACATGTAATTTGGTGGGTGTCACATCCATTCGTCCGAGCTTAAAAGCCACCGTAACCTAAAGGACATCCCGTCACATCATAGTCGACTTCCGCCGCCATCGCCGCCCTTTCAATAGAAGAACCACCACTTTTGATCCGAACCATTGCTTCCAGGCGATAGCATATTGTCAGGATAGAATGAAACTAGAAAAAAATTGTTCACTAGTGAGAACGAATAGAAGAGACACGGATCTGTATAGAATGGTGAAGGCGGGAAAAAGAGAAATGGAATAAAATTGTCCTGTGTTATACTCGGAATTATGGAAGTTTGCTGTGGTTTAGCTTCTTCAGAAAGTAGTCTTTCGGGAAATACCGTCCACAACAGACACTTTCTTGATTTTGTATTATAATTTCAGATTGTTGCGAAGGATAGCTTTGTAGTCTCATTCCGCTGGTATCATTTATGATCCTAGCATTTTCGTTGGCAAATGATTTAATTATTGATAGAATATCCATTTTGGAAGCAACATATTTGAATTCTAATTGAATAAGTCCTTTTGAATTAACTACCCTAAATTCTATTCTAATTTTCAGCAGATATATCCAAGTTTTTGACGAAAGGATATTTAAGATCAGCAAAGACACTTAATCAACTCCACGCCAGTATTTGTTTCAATTCTTATACGGTGACCTTACTGGGGACTCAAACAAATCCTTAAATTCTCAACATGCTTCCAGACTAACAGGATAATTGATGACAAACTACCTAAATGATTGTATCACAGACAGCACCTCTTGTCCTAACCTTAAAACCCTTATAATTGATTCATATATTTCTCTTGGTATGTTTCTTTTCACAATCCTTCACTATATACACCTTCCTTTTTCCTGTCGTAACCAACTAAAAATGGCTATCAAATATATTACAGCCACCGATAGACAGCCTCAAATGATAGCGATTTCCGCCACAAATCCTAAATAAATTAAGTGAATTCCTGTCTGCCATAAATTCACTTCTCATTCACATATATTTCAACGGGCGGGCCGGCAAGGGAGCGTACCAGTCTGGACAAGTGTAGGAGAACGAAGATGGAGAGCATATACAACGGAATCGTTCAGGACACAAGTCCCTGAGTACATTAACAACAAATTTATGTTATCCTGCAACGATATTTCATCGTGTACTCACTACCATTCAAAGAGAACTAAAGGAAATATAGTGCCGCTTCCATTTATATTTTCCGGCAATGGTGGCAGCACTAAACTACCGACTGGTAGATTCAAAAGGAGATTTCAGGGAAGAGGACACGGAAGATATATAGCAGAAACAGGGTCAAAGTGTGTAGAGGTATAGTAGCCACTCACAATAAGGATCTCATTCGTCTGTACATCCGCCAATGTTTTCAGAATAAAACAATAGTGGCCAGCCACAGAGCACAACAGGAAAATAGACAAATCTACTGATGCCATCGTCCTTCTCGACCCACTCCCACTGTTTCAGAATCACCTATTTTCCAGTGATGCTATGGGATCATAAAGGCAAACTGAGCAAACCTATTCCTGGCATTCTTAGGTTAGTAGAGCATTCGGGTAGCATCTGAATGGCAAAAAGAAATACAGCCCTGCTAGGAAAACACTTAACGGCCATAAAATGTATCCTTCTTCCCGAATGCAGCGTGGCAGCGAACAACGGGATGCCCCAAAACGGCGTAACAGCACGATGAAGAAGGATACGAGACAATATTGACCTTAGAACTGAAATGGTGTGTCCTGGCCACAAATCTTCACTAAATGACCACCACAAACGGTATTAACGTTCCGAACCTTTCATGATGTTTGTAACATTATATTCCTCGCAGCTGAATCGTATTTCAGGCAATACACACCGAAAAGGATCATTCTTTCGGCCAGAAAATAGCCTTTTGTAGGATGTGGACGTAGAAATGTACGCATGAATATTAGTAACATATTGGCTGCTCCATTCAAAGAAGGACGCAGTGGTCAGTGTTACCAAGGATTTATGCAGCTATTAGAAAGATGTTCCAACATTTGAAGGTAGATGGTCAAAAACCTTTTGATGCGAAATATATGCAAGAAGAAGCTTCGAAACTCGCTTCCTTTAAATTTTCAATTTAAACTAGAGTAAAATCTAGACAATCTAGAGATAAAATATGTTCCAAATAAAAGAATCCAGAAACTTGAATTCCTTGCCCCAACTACTAAGACAACTCCCGCACTAAAGCCAATCCAACTGCCATTTATCCATTCCGTTCAACTCACCCCCCTCAAACAAATGGACACAAAATATAGTGGTCATAATATTCAGTAAAATCCTTTTATTGCCAACATCCTGGAAACGTAAATACTTCTGTTAATATCTGTTACACTCACATTTTATCCTTGTTGATGACCAACCAAGAGCACACAAGGATCTAAACTACAGTTCAAACACAAGCCCAGGGGGGACCAAAAATTGCTTGTCGAAGAGAATCCAAGCATACAAGGTAAATATCCTTTTGCAACTAATAATAGAAAGATAAGATCTGATAAATTTACAAGAAGTAATACCTTTTTCGGATGGAAAGGATTTTGATGTTGTCGACCACAATGTTGGGAATGCTAATAGATAGCAATTTTAATGGCATGTAAATGTTGAACCGAATGAGATGTCGAAGTGGGAGTTTAATCCGGGCTAGAAATTTAGGATCACTAGAGTTAATTAAAATCGTGATTTTCAGAAATGGTTTGGGTATGTTTGTTATTGAGACATGGAGCTTGGGAGTTGATATGATAGGGAGAATAGCGTTTTAGGATGTTAATTGATTATTTTAGGTATTTAAATATATATAGTTTGGAAATGCTTCTTTGAAATATTTGTTTAGTAACAAGGACATACTGTGGAAACACTAATGACTTCTGGCTTATCCAAAAAATAAAAGCTTGAAAAACATTTAATTATTTAAACATCACAGGATGTACTGTAGTCAACATGACTTTTAATTTATATCTTTTGATACAATCCTAATCATTTTTGCAACGAGTCAATTTTGTGTTCACGAATTTCTGACAAGATTACACACAAATTGACACTTAGGTTAGGTCAAGAAAATTTTGACTGTTTTATTCTGGTTACTATGCTTTGTAAAACCAAAAACAAATCCAATGACTTCCACTTCAATCGGGACGATGCTGGACCATATTTTGTGAAAAAACCGAAAAAATCGTTATATTCCCCTCGAATAAGGCACTTTTCTACTATACACTCGCCCTTCTTTTAATATAGTATCGCAGAAAATAAGGAAGAACATTATTCCATATCAAAGAAATCATTTTCAAAACAATCAAGGTGATAATTACCCTTGACCGTTAATGAACTGCTATTTTTTTTTAGATTTTTGATTGAAAATTACCCTCGTTTGATAATGATTTACTAATGTCTTTAGATTTTAAAATGAATTTTAAACTGTGAGCGACGATTTGAACATTTCTAGCCTATTTTCGCAGGGCCATGTTTTAAGGCGAAAATAATTCAATGCTATGTAGCACAGATTTAAAATAGCTACGAAATAATATTAGCAAATTTTAAACAAGGCAAACCATCATTTAGACCCAATTAGTAGTCGAAAAAATCAAACGTTTCCTTTCGAAAGCTGAAATATATTGTGCAAAATCAAAAAATACAGGTCATATAAATTCATCCAAATTTACTCGAAAGAAAAACTAAAATCTCTTTCACTTTAATTTATTATTTTCAAAGAAATCAATTGACGATTTATTCATGCTTTCACATTTGCAAATAAATTGGAGGTGTTCTTTTATCTATCTGAAATTATTTCTATTAGAAAATACTTTCCATGGTATCTAAAATATTATCAGTTGCAATTAATTCGATATGAGATTCGCAACATGTTTTGAGCAAGAATTTATTTTAAAGAAACTTTTTCCCTGAAAAACAAAAACAATAACACAACCAATTTCTGAGTCTGATCATCTAATCTTATTCATGGTTTGCGTGCTGAAGATACTTTCCAGTAAAGAGTTTGTGCAGAAGTTATATTTTTACTAGGTAAATAATTTGTCAAATCGTAATTTGATCAACTCAACTTACATTTATGAGTGTATTTTGTAGGAACAAAAAACATTTTGTAATGAGTGCAAAATTAACCATTCCTCATCAAACGTAGTAAACAGCTGAACAATAAATTGTAAATTACACAAATGTATTGCATGTTTGTCGCTCGTAAAGATATTCGCATTTTTTCATTGCTGAAATTTCTCATTTCAATGACCAACTATATATTTCCGTATACACAGGATGTTACAATGCGTATACAAGAGTGCATGAGCAAAAAAAGAGCCCATCAACCCTCCTCAATCTCATAAAAGGTATAATAAACAATTGTGCCGTCTAATTACATACTCACACGCCATCATCATCCATCAAACGCCACCGGAAATTATGAACCTTTAAAGCGATCTAAGTACAGCTACTATTGATGGATGTCTCGATTCGACGAGTATTTAACCATCAAGTGATTCGTCACAAGAAAAAAAACGAGTATATTTTGAACCCTTCTACCACCCACATACCATTTATACACATGAGAAATACATATGTGAACATGTGAATGAAATATTGATATCGGAAGGCAGTGATGACAACGTTTCGGGACCCCTTTTTCAAATTAACTTATCGACAATATCGGAAAAGCTATTATTTTCAGTGTTGTTACTACGGTTGAGGGTGTAAACCGTCATAATTTGGTAGGGAATTATTTTCCTCACCTGCCTATTGGCATATCTATTAGGCCCAGTGTAAGGGTTTCATATGGAAATAGTGCGTTTGTAAGGGAAAGGCGTCGCCCGTCAGTAAAATAAACATAGGTGAAGTCATCAATTTCGAAATTAAGCTGGACTCACTTCGATTAAAAGAAACAAAAAATTAAATTTCAAACGAATTGAATAATACTTAACATTCGATGGTTTTATAATTTGCAACTTTTTTATATTGGAGGTCTTTCAAGTGGCCTTTTTTCGGTTTAATTATCTTGAATTCAGAAGATATTCCTCTACAACATACCATTTTAAAATATAAAATCCTACAATACGTTTTCAAACAACACGGATTTTGTATTACACGATCCTCCGAAAGCTGTCGTTGCCTACAGCACGAATTCATTTTAATCTTCTTTGTATGTATATACTTCGATTAGACAATTTTTATTATAAACATTTATAAAATTAAGTAACGTAAATATTATGCCATAATGTAAGGCATCAATTTGAAACAGTGAAAATTGCGCCAGAAGTTGTTAATCGAATCCAAATTGAATCTATTTAAAAAAGAGGGATGCATCCTTCTATATTGTTTTGACCATTATTATAGTTCTCGTATAACACGGTTTCGCAAAACACGATATTTTCTAGCAGTCCATCTACCGTGTTATATAGGATTAACTGTACATTGTACAACATTCAAAATGGTTTCCAGTCAAAAAATTTAAATTAAATTAGGATCTTTTGAATTGGAGTTACGATAGCCTAATAGAACCACTACGACCACTTCTGCATTTAATACTGATTGAATTATTGACCATTTATTGGTTTTTATTTTCATCCTGAAGACCTAGCTCTTTCTTTAAGTGAAAACAAGTAACCGATTATGAAAGTAAAACACAAAATTAAATACAAAATGCAAAATAAAAAATAAAAAACAAATAAAAAAAGTAGTAAATGAAATCAAATTTATCAAAATAGGAATCACAAACAAAACAGAGACTAATTGAAGTGAAAATTAGAAAAAACAGTAACAATAATATACAAAATGGAGAATAAAATAAAAAATGAAACCTTAAAATTACTAAAACATTAACAAAAAATCAAGATGGAACTCTTCTACAATAAATTCAGAACATTTAAACCAAAAATTTCTAGAAGATGTTGCTCATCTCATGTATTATCAGGAGATACTGTTTTTGAGGACTCTAATGAAAGTTATGTCGTAGAGAACAATAGTAGAGTTAATAAACTTTATGAAAAATGTTTTCTATGAAAAATTGCACTGCAACATTTTTAAATTGAAAATCGTAAAACGAGAACCATTTTTTCTGGACAAAATAACCAAAAAAAAATTGAAAAATTATCACACAATTAGGAAATCACACCTAAAAAATATTAAATCGAAAAAAGCACCCCTTCTCTCTCTCCAAAACAACATAAAATAATATAAAAGCAAATTAAATAAAAAATTAAAAAAGATCAAAAAATTCAATAGCAATAAAGACTAAAAATATCAGAAAAATAATCAAAATTTGGGACAAATTCTACAGAAAATTTCAAGATAATAAATTACAAAATATCAAAGCTCATATTTTCAACAGAATAATGTATTAAATATTTTTATGAAAAACTTTGCTTGAAGAGTTCCACCGAAATCTTTTCGGAAAGATCAATTTTTAGGTCAGATACATTTTCCCTGGACGTTTTCAGACTATGTATTTCCTCCAAAATGGATCAATCGAATGCCGTGTTCTCCTATATTTATTTCAGCTGCCCAATTTCAATCCTATCAACTACTATCGTATTCAAATCATGTCATTCCCTCCAAAACAAAAATCACTCAACATTAAAGAATAAGCGCCAGAATACCAAATTCAATTCATTTCACATTCACACCACGTGAAAACTCATCAAAGTCGTCAACAATTCCTTTTTTAAACATACATCGAAGAGAGGGCGAAAAAACAACAAACCGAAACAATGCTTAAATACTATTTCACGTTATTTTATCGTATCGGGGCAGAAAAGTGTTTTTTCCATTCGAGGAAAGAACCATTATTAGCCATTTTACCGGCCCATCATTTTATATGAGTTTTTCGTGGAGCTGCGACGCTTCTTTGTTTTTTTGGTGGATAATGTGATGAACAAAATGGTGTTCGTAGGTTTGCATGTGGTCATTTTCAAACAGGCTTTTATGGCGTCATTATCGCCATACCGCTAATTGATTACAAATCGATCAATTTACATTTTTAATTGGATAGGCCAACGATTCGAAGCTTTGCTGGAATTGTCTTTGGTTGGGAAATGATGGGAGGAGGACCTTGAACATTTCATGGTTGCTGCTTGTCCCTTTGGTTGATTAAATGATGAAATTTTACTATTTTCAAGTTTGAATTGTTGACAAAGAAGCTGTTTCATCAAGAATTATGGCCCTGAAGACTAAAACTGAAGTAAACATCGGTCAGAGACGGGCATTGGTCGAGCAACAACAAATTTTGCTACCAATCTGAAGTCAATTGAAAGTATCTGCACTCAATACAGCAGCCACACCATACTCTGGTCCTAATCGTGGCTTGCTAGCCTCAACAATCAACAAGATCAATGACCACAACCTAGATTTCAACTATTTAAATAACAAAGTACATAAATTTTCCTACACCCAATCTACTAAATTTGTAGATTATTAATTCAATGCAATAAATCAGACTTACATTTTAATCTAAAACCCACGGAAGCATCTGTTATTCATCTCTGTCCCGTCGATGTGGTTGGTGCTGGTTTTATTCTTCAGGTGAAAGGAATCGTCCATTTATCTTTTCCCATTTACCAACTTCCAGACCATTCTTCACGGCCCTTGTTCATGTCCGCTCTAATAGCAGTGTCGTTTTTTATTTTAATTCATTTTATTTATATTTATTATTTGAAAATCTAGGTCCGCTAAACGACTAAGTATTGCATTAATATTTTTTTTTTGGACAATACATGTGTTTGGGTCGATTTTATTGCTCAATATTTCATTCATGGCGATAGTTCATAACGAGCACTATTATTTTCTAAGAGACGACGACGTAAAAGAAATAATAGTGACACCAAGCGAAAATGGTGACTGGTTGTTTTTCGCATTCAGGAAATTCAACAAAGAAATCACATAAATTTGGATTAAATACTTAGCGTGGAATAAGAAAATGAATTTCGTACTATTGTGCATGATGAAAAGAAGATGACGTCATGGTTTCAATAAAATTTTGAGTAATTCTTTTATTCAACAAAAATATATTAGAATATTGTTAGTGACTTATTTACGACTTAATAACGAAATTTTTGGAATTTAGATAATACCATATTTAGGTAGACAATACAAGAAGAATTTATTCAGAAGATTCAGATAAGTGCAAGAAAACATTAGCAAATATTTGTTGTGAAACATAATAAGTTCAGCGACTTTTAGGTGATTATTCTTGAAACTATCTTCAATCAACATTAGTTAGTATTGTAGAATCGTTTGGTTTTTGAAAATATGTTTGTATTTTCAAAAATTAAAAAAATCTAACAGTTGACTGTTACTTATCGGCCACTTAGGGTTAAAAATAGTCCAGAAAACGATATAAAAACGCTTAATCGCACAAGGGAGTTTTTGAATTTTAATCAGCAATAACTTCAAGCGATTTTCATTTTAAAACATTTTCAGGCATTTTTTTAAAATGATTGTTTTTCAAAAAAAAACTCTTTAACGCGACTCCTAAAAAATTCAACAAAACATCAGTCTAAATGCTGTTTGGAAAACTTACAAAATAAAATATTTTAACAAATTCAACGACCAAAATTTTCATAGAAAACTAATGTTCAAAAAAATTATTTGAAAATGTATATCTCCACAGATTTTTTCCCAAAGAAATATCGCTTTTTTCTTTATGAAAGATTTATTTAAACCAGTGCAAAAATAGTTTATCTTAAAATATACTTTGATTCAAATAATGCGCGTAACATTGAAAAATTGCAGCAAAATAATTTTCACTCAATAAATTTGTGTAAAAGATTTTTACTAAAAAAAAATCTGCAATTTGTGTTTAAAAAATACATACTTTCATTTAATTGATTACAAACAGAAAAAAGTGAATATTATGAGAATCTTTATGGCATATTTTTTTCAAATATTCCAGCACAAAAATTGAATGCCGAAAATCATTACGAAAAATATATCACAGCCTATTTTCGGCAACGGCAATTTGGTTGTTGCATTTGTAAAATAAGGGTCGGGAGAAAGTTTTTTTCAAAACGAAACAAACCAATTGAACTACACTTTCAAAAGAAAAGTTTCTAGACAAAATTGTTGAAGAATATTTTATAGGATTAAAATTCTGCAAGCGTTTTTACATGGAATACAAAGAATATTATTTATTTGAATAATGAGATTATACAACTTATGGGGTCTTTTAGGTTACAATTTTTGAAAAAATCAAAAAAATTGTTTTTTACAAATTTCGACAGTAAATTTCATTAAGACTACGATTTTAAAGGATTTTTAATGATATTTTACTTTTTAAAGCATTTTCAAGCGTGTATAACGAAATGCCGTGAGACAGCATTTTCGACGCTTCGCTGTGTTTCGGTATTCCCGACTCCCCTCTCCTGAATTACAAAAGTATAAGCATGGTCCAGCTTTTGATTAAGAAGCTCAGAAAATTTTGAAGCCAATATACGAAGATTCAACTTCGAATGATTTATTAGAAATGGGCCTCGTAATTCGTAAAAAAAGTAATCGCAATTTTCTCGAATTCATGTTTTTCAAGCTGGCGGACACGATTTTAGAAAAACTTTCTGATGTTTTTATATGTTGTTGTACATATGAATGGGTATAGCCAGCAGCGGAATCACTATGATTGGTATCAAATTTTTTGACTTCCATTCAATTTTCCACCCTCAAAATAATTTTTTTTTAAAAATGGATGCCATGTTGTCAGTTTTTAATTAAAAAAATTCATTCCGATACCTGCCATAGACACTTAAACAAGGATTAATTTGGCGTGTTTTTTTTTCAGATGATCCAGTCTCCTGAAATCACGTCCGTCGTCAGTTTTTGATGTTTTTTAAAAAAATTGTTAAGGGTAAAAAAATCTAAAAAAATATTTTAGTGCACCCAAAGTACCAATTAACATATGTACAAAATTTCAAAATATTTTTTTTCTTTCTATTGAAAAAATTGGTTCTTTTTGTTTTAAAAATCGTAACCTAAAAGACCCTTAAAACAATCACTTGAAAGTTCCAATTTATTTTTAAAATTTTGAGATAACTGTCCCAATTTTCACGCATTTTGAAATAAATACGATTTGCAAAATTTTTATGTTTCCAAGCTTTCACTTTGCATACAAAAAATATTAAATAATTTTAAGAGCTTTTGGAAATTTTTGCTTCTATTTTTCAAAAACTTGGATCCATCTCATACATTTTATGATTTTAATTTGTCAGAAAAATAATTATTTACTTTCTTGAAACAACGAAGAAAAAATTATCAAAAATATTAGTCTGAGAATCGGAGGAAATTTTTCGAATATGTCTTTGTTTTATTTATTTAAAATATTTTTGAAACTGATGAGACAGGCACTTCAAATGAGCATAAATTTCCTAAAAATGACCTCTCTTAGTCATTACTTTTGGAGGGCTATCAGTTCGATACAAGCATTCATATTCGTGTTTTGGTTTCATTCAAGATTCAATTTAAATGTAAGCAACATGCGAAATTTTTGAAAATTATTGTCCCAATATTTGCGATAAACACATGTAAAAATCATTGCTGGCACTATTAACGCTTCTATAAAAAACGTCACTTTCGAAACAGAGCTCTTAATTTGCTGATTATTCTGTTGCGTGTTTCACATCATTTAGATAAATTTCAACCCATTTTTGGGACAACTGTCCCAATTTCGAATTTCACCAATAAATTTTTCTTAGGCAACCAAATAGCAATTCCATAAAATGTTTGTTTGTTTCGACAAATGTCACACTTGAATGCATAATATATAAACACGATATAACATATCTAACGAATATGTGTAGGCATAGTATAGACATTTTTATTTCGAACGACAGTTACGACAAACATTGGCGGTAAACTTCAGGTGATTTATGATCAACTGTTTAGAAAATCCTTCTCGGATTGCTAGACCCAAACCGACGATTGCTGATAATTTATGTCTATCGTCGAAATATTCAAATGAGACAATGTTTTATTATTTTTCGATTCGATTTAGCGAAAAAATGAAGCGGTTTTGTTCGGCTTCTCGTTCACGTGGCCGGGCTCCCCATCATGTTGAATTGTCGAATTTATATTGTATCTGGATGCTCGTTTCATTTCAACTAAGTCATATGAGTGTCTCTAGCAAAGATATGTATCTATTAAATGGTTTCGAATGAAATTCGAATGTGAAATCAAAATGAATTGACTTGAATCGATGCTTTGGACTGTTCAATCGTCTAGCGGCTGATTTACGATGACATTTTTATGGACGTTATTTAATCAATTATTGGCCCAAAAGTATATCTTCGATTGGGTTTCAATGAAAATCGTTAAAGGAAAACGCCACATTACACACCATTAATATATGGCCGGGAGTTTATGCAAGTGTTGTATACAAGCCATTAGGATATCGGGCTGTGAGAAATTCAGAAGCATTGAAACCGATTCGATTTTATGTTTGATTCGATTTTGATGGTGACTTTGATATCGCACAATTAAAAATTATGTGCACTGTCAATGTAACGGACAAATGAAAAATGGATAGAGGTGAAATTGGGACAAATTTTGGGATGGCTATGTTTTAAACGCCTTTGCATTCAATGAATTTTGCAAACAAATAATCGTTCGGAATAATGCGGTTTAATGGCGCTTTGATCGATGAACAACGTCGAAAAGGTGTAGGCGCCATGTTAGCGGTCAAGCGACGTTTTATGATGGCTGATAACAACAGCAAAAAAACTATTGATACTTACATGTTTTCTATTTTGGAAAATAGATTTCTCTACAAATTTTAAGACTTTGTAACAACTTAAGGGCTGCAAGTATTTTGAGGGCGAATTAACGATTGATAACGCAGAATACATCATTTTTTTCATAATCACCCTTAATTATCTTTAAAGATGACTCTTAATATTTCAAAAGATTGCCGCCGCTTAAAACAAATGCCATTCATTTACAGCTACAAGATCCAAACCCCGATTTCAACATCTAGATACAACAAAGATAACAGTTTCCCAAATCAATAAAACTACTCGATACACTATCGCAAAGTAATTAATTATAAATCACATATTCAATAGCAATTAACAAACTTCAAAAAGGCCAAGAAAGTATCTGAAGTCAAATAAGAAATAAAAAAAATCAATATCTTTAAATCTAAATATCTAAACACATTTCAATTGGGTGTTGGTTCGCCGTTTTTTTAACCGTTTCTTGTATTCAAAAAGGCGTCATTATTTCTTATTCAGTTGGCTTTCAACAATATCAAAGACGAGCCATCCGTGTATATAAATCTAATGGGAATTAATGAGTGGCCCGGAAGATTGCATTGGAATTAAGCAGGAGAAAATAACACTAATAGCATGCTGTGATTGTGTTTTTTTTAATGAAGAGGTTTTTTATTTGCTCCCCCAGTTCATGTGGAAAGTGTAGAGTTATTTGATACCACACATTTGAAAATTGACTCAGACCATTCATCTTATTTATCAATCGATTGATCTTCTTTCAGAAATTTTATATGTTATTTTATTTGTAATTTATTCGAAACTTTATTAATGAGTTTTCAATTCAATATTCAAATTTCAATGCCTCTGGTTATGCATGATAGTTAAGGAAGGAAAGAGGAGATTATGAGAAGTTTTTTGTCGATGACATTTAAATTTAATTAATGATAGTTCTGCTGATGACTGATGGTTGCTGAAGACATTTTTTTAAATTGTAAATGAGCTAATTCAATTCAACAGATTTTAATGAATATTTTTCGATACTTGGCATGCAAGGAAGGCAACAAAATTTTCATCACATGAAGGCATCTCATATTAAACTTCAATTTACTCCAGTGAAAATAGATTTTCCATTTCCCTTTTTTCAAATTCTACATAAGAAAAGGTTTCGTTTCAACCAAAAAGCACTTCTCAGTATGATAATAGAGGAAAAAAATTCAACAACATTGCTTCAATGGAAATCGACAAATAAGCCCACAATGAAGTCCAAAAAAATTATTCTGACTAAATGAAAGCCGCTCTAAACGTGTCCTTTTTTAAAAAAAAAAACGTCAACTTCTGCAATAGCTTCACTTCTTCAAATTCTTCACTTAAGAAGGAAAAATTCGGCCCAAAATAAATAAAAAAAATTGACGCATTTTACCAATTTCCTTTAAGGGGGAACACCGCTGTAGGATTTTCAAGAAATCAAAAAAAAAATTGTTGTTCTAAAGTATACCTTATCAGAAATCATGTAGCAAAGTTTCATATAGTGAAAAAATCTGTAAGAGTTCGAAATTTTAAATTAGCGCGGCGCCTCTCACTGCTCTTTTTGAGCGCAATCCGCACGTATCCCCGCGCGTATCCCTGCGCGTTTCCCGCGTGCCGTTGGTATTGAAATTTAAAATAATTTTAAATATAAATTTCTCAAAACTGTACATGTGCTCTGTTAGTTGCACGTTAGCAGAAAACGCTGAAGAACGTATTTTGCAGACTAGAGGTAGATCAAACTTATTAATCATTTTTCTATAACTTAAACTTTAAACGCGTTTATCTCGGAACAACGTTTTCCAAACTGGCCGGACTGTTTTCTCAAACAGTTTTTGTTCGATTTACTTGAAATTTTTAAAATATGTTCAAGACTAGTGTCTGCATGGGAGTACGTAGGATTTTTTATATGTTGCATATTTCAATTGTTATTAACAATTCTCGAGCGTTTTTTTCACATTTTTTTCAAAATGACGCCGTTTTGTCAAAAATCAATTTTTTGAAAAAATCCTACGTACTTCTCTGGCTGTTATTATGGTTTATTGGCAATTATTTGTTTGATAGCCATAACCTTATGTCAGAAGAAAACGGTCCGGCCGCGAAGCCATGAAAAAATAAGGCGTTTCTGGAGAAATGCTAGGGAGCCGCCATTTTGTTTTTTAAAGTTCTGAAAAAATTCAAAGAGGATGTCGAATACTTGTACAATATAGATCTTTTTACCAAATTACGATATGTTGTTTGGTTTTTGAGAAACAAATTCCCAAAAATTGACACGTTTTTTTATTTCTACAGTGGTTTAATTTGAGGGGGAACTCAAATTAAATGTTTCCCAACTCAAATCAGTTATTTTCCGAATCAAATTCATGATTTTCCAAAATAATCTGATACTATTCGAGCTACAATTGACACTTTTTAAATATCTATTAAGTTGGAAATGTTCTAATTTGATTTGGAAGAGTACCAATTCGATTTGAACAATCACCAATTTAATTCAGAAAGTAACCAATTTAATTTGGAAAAAACCTGAAATTGAAAGGAAAATGCTATATTCTTCTGTCCGAAATGTTTTATTGAAATCTGTGTTTCGTCAGTGAAATATGCCCTCCGTTGATCTGAAATTATTTATCAATTTTATTTATTTTAATAATTTAATGATAAAAATTAGTAACAATGACAGAAAATGTTAATGTAAGGTTATTTCGCCGTCATCCGTTAACATATCAATTTTTTCAAGAATTTGTTACCAAATTTATTTTATAAAAACTATATTTTACGGGAAAAAATCTCCCTCAATGAACCGGAAAAATATTTCTTTGGGTAGAAAAAAAATGTTTTATGGCAAGAAAAGATAGCTTCAAGGCAAGAAAACTCTCATTACATTTTCTTGATCAACGCGAATATTTTACGAAAAAAATGTCCTACATTAGACTGGAAAAATATTTTTTTGCTTAGAAAAAAAACATTAGGTTAGAAAAAATATTTTTTGGTTAAAAAATATGGTTTTTTGGTTATAAAAAATATTTTTCTGGCCAGAAAAAATATTTTTTAGTTAGAAAACATATTTCTTTTGTTAGGAAAAATATTTTTTTTCTTAGAAAAATATATTTTTTGGCTAGAAAAAATATTTCGTTTGTTGGAAAAAGTATTTTTTTATTGGAAACAAATTTTTTTCTTAGAAAAAAATATCGTTTATTTTTTTCTTAGAAAAAAATATTGTTTTGGTTAGAAAAAATATTTTTTGGTTAGAAAAAATATTTTTTGGTTAGAAAAAATATTTTTTTTTGGTCAGAAAACAAAATTTTAATGGCGGGAAAAAATATCTTTATGGCAAGAAAACTCCGTTTCAGAATGTTGAAACGACAACTAAATTTAATACTGATCATTCGATCCTATCATTTATGTTTCTCAGGAGTAGCAAACACAGTTGCTGACAGGATTCATTTTCATCATCGTTAATTCCTATTGCTTCACGTATTTCTCTCTTTTCACTCATTTAAGGATTTGTAAAATTTTCCAATTTTTCCCCATTTAATTCTATATTTATTACAACACAAAATACATCAAACATTTTACAGCCATCAATCAACCCAACCATCTGTGCCTAACTTTTCCAAACTAGCAATTCAACATTCAATTTGACTACATGATAATTCCATGATGCTTCCATCATTATTGCCATCCCACATCAACACAATTTCCAACGATCCACCACAAAACACCACGCGGCAAGGGAAACTCACCCCGAAATCCCAATCGGGATCAATGTTAGTTTTGCCCGGCCAACATTTCGCGGCAGTGATGGATTTAAATTTTATTGATGCGCAATGATTCGAAACTAATTTATGGTGGCCATTATTCGAGCTAATCGTATTTATTTTGTTATCGATGCTAGTGATTTTATTATCGACAACGAACGACGACGATGACGGCAATGATGATCCCGGGACCATCATCCATGGTACCCGGCAGCCCGGCAGCCTGCAATGTGTATTGATTTCGATCCGAATTTGAATATCGATGCGGTTTAAATGACGGACAATAAATTTTATGTCGATTTATGTGATTTACAGCAGATTTATTTGGGTTTCTGCTCGGCATTTTGAATATATCAAGCGTGTTTGAAATGTTGAGTTTATTATTCTCGCCGCGTTGGACATTTGTTTGTGGCAAGACTAATACGTTGTTTGTCGAGAATGATTGTTTGTTGATATCGCACTGAGGTGTTACGATGAAAGCTCGTAAATGCTGTACAGAATCGAAGAAACAGTGGGAAAAGACCACATGGCACTATGAACCAAGGTCCTATTTTATTTCGGTCTGAAGAATTAGCGTAATTACTCACTCCTGCATTATAACCCATTAGACCAGGTTTCTTAAAGCAACATCAGCCACCTAGTCAATGCTCAACCAACCCCTAATAAGCTTTGTGACTAAACAAACTGCCCTCCCTTTAGCCAAACATTCTCAACCTTGAAAAAAGCAATGACACTTCACCAGAATCCTGGTTCGCATTGTTGTTGCTGAACAAGCAACTCCATGACATAATCACCACAATGAACAGTTCGCCCAACAGTCTGTTTTTTGTAAATAAAAGCTAATGTTTATTTTCCCAGCTCTGTGTTTAGATAAATTGGGTACTTTCCTGAACTGTGTTGACTTGCTACTCCAGCACATTCGGTAACTTCGCAAAGCAGTCCGAATCCTTGTGCGAAGTCATGAGCCGGGCGACAGTCTTACAGAGTAAAGTACAAGTGGTGGACTCGCAAATCCGCCACAGTACACTTTCTTCCTTGAAACATTCTTGGCGCAACAACAAATCCTTTAATGACTCTTTTCAATGTGATGATTTTCATTGGTGAAGCAATGGTGACTTTGTCGAATTCATGTGACATCGTGACAGATTTCCATTGGGATATTTTCATTCGGGCAAACCTTTATTCGAATTATATTCGGTATAGTGAAATCTTTTCAAAAAAAATCTCCAATCGCAGTGAATATATGGAAAGTGTTCTTCAAAAATCCTACCAACACTTCCGGAAACCAGTCATTTTCGAGCGAATAGAATCAAGTTGGGAGGATCCATTTTATGATTTCTACGAACTATTTTCATGGAGCGGAGAGCAGCTTCCGTTGAGAAACAGTCAGAAAAATTCAACGATGCTGATACATGATGACAAAAGGCTTCAAAGCTTGCACAAAGATGATAGCCATTTCTCAACGTTTGTCACCTCCGCAAATATTGGCATCCTGGATAAATATTTGCGCGGACCACCGCGTAAACCCTTTGACAAAACAAGGGGACGATACCTAATAGCAGTCCAGGAGAATTACAGTGAAAGCTTCGATTCCATTGCTTCGAGTATTTTGAAAAGGCTGTGGATCGACTATGGCATAGCTCGGGCGTTAGTGGTATCAACTTGTCAAGATGAGGTATTCAAACAATCGGCATTGTGAAAAAAGGAGCTTGAACTTTTTTCCAAAAATATTTCAGTACTACTACCAATACGATCCTTTTGCGTATCCTAGCGATGTGGAACAGTTGCCACAAGACAAATTATCAGTGAGAAGATGGGGCAAAGTGCAAAAATCATATCGGAATGTCGGCAACTCGATGGAAAGATGGACTATTAACTACCCGTTCTACTTTAACAAATATCCGATGGCTAGTGCCATGTTTCGACGATTGCCAACCGCACTTTATTGGGACGAGCTACCACATGCCTTCGTCAATTCTTACTTCTGTGATGCACAATCTCATTCAAAAGGTGAGGTTCAACCTATATGTACACAGAACCATGTTTAATTTATTCTTCTGTCCTATTTTTACCTCTAAATTTCAGACAGCATAGGTCTTAATATATTGTTCTCGAAGCACACTTAAGCACAATTGATTTGAAAAAATTTTGAAACCATTATTGAAAATATTTGTTTTCAGATTATGGTGGCGTTGATGGGATCATCGTTGGTAATCTATTTAAAATCTTAAACCTCACCCCACACGTGTTTAATGCATCCAACGAATATGGCTTTCAACTCGACAACAAATCATACACAGGATCCATTGGTGACGTTCTCTATTCCCGGGCTGGATTTTCTTCCAACGGTCGTTTTATCCAGGACTATGGAACATCCGAAATTGAGTTTATGTATCCCGTTTTTTTCGACAAGTTCTGCATAATCGCACCGAAAGCCAAGCAAATACCACAATGGTTGGCCGTCTTCAGATGTTTCCAACCGCACGTTTGGTGTCTCTTCATAGTTTCGACGACCACACTAGGACTGATTTGGTTCTTCCTGAAAAAGTGGACACAATATTTGCGCAGAAACAACTTGCTGACACGACCATCTCATGAAATAGTGTCTGCAGAACATGAAAAAATTACGGTAGCTGTTATCAATATGTGGTTGATTATGACGTCAGGGATTCCATCCTTGTTACCGTATTATGGAGTGGAACGACTGTTTATGACGGGGTGTCTACTTCTCAGCCTGACGATTGGTGGAACATTTCAGGGATCGCTAACTACATCGTACAGCACAAAATCATATTACAAGGACATCCATACACTAAGCGAACTAGACGAATCGGGCTACAAAATCGGATCGTCGTCAAGGAATCTAGCGAACATTTTCGAAAGCGAAGGAAATCCTGTTTTTGAATCACTACGACATAAATTCGAAATTCGAAAGGTTTCTACAATCAATCAAACTGCTTTTTGGAGGAACATTTGCTGCATTGAAAGAGCGTCTGATATTAAAGTTATAATCACGGTAGGTTTAGAGTCGGTATGTCGACGAATCGCTTTGAATTGGTTCTTCAATTTTTCAGACCACCTATGAACTAGCGGATGGTTCAGCCCTGTTGCATGTTGTCGAGGAATGTCCTAGATCCTATCATTTATCGTTTGTGGTTCGGAAGGGATGGCCGTTTTTGAATCGATTCAATGATCTGATCATGAGACTATCAGAAGCAGGTGAGGAGAAAATGTTCAAATAAATTTAATATTTTTTGGAAATTTTGCCGTTCTAGGTTTGCTGTACGAATGGTATCAACAGGTTGAAGCGGCAATTATTTTATCAACTCGTATCAAACGTTTAAAGGATCTCGAAAACACGCTGCAAGCTTTCACTTTGGAAGACATGCAAACTGCATTTTATTTAATATCCCTAGGAATGCTGGCTTGTACGATTGTGTTTATAGGAGAAGTGTATCAAGGACGCAAAATGAAGATGTTACGTTTGAATAGCAACGCTATGACTAGGGAAAATGTAAATGGTTTAAGCTCCTGGAAATTTTATTATAGAAAATAATTGAAGGTTGAATTTGGCGGTAAATGCAATTTAAATTTCGTTTATTTCCAATAAATGCTGATGCTCCTCAATTTATATAGTATTTCATTCTATTCATCTGATTTGCCTGTTTATATTTTTGAGTAGCATCTCCATCAATTACTAACCGTTTGAATAAATTATAACCTCAAGTTTTAAAGTTTGTGTCTTCGTAAAACATTTTTCTGGATTTAAAAGCTGATTTTCAAAGAACAACGACACATTCATTCAACTTAAACTTCTTCCTAAAGACTTTCATATTCAAATCATCACCCACTGGGACTTCTCATCAATTGACAATAACATTCAACTGCTAATTAATTTATCCCTGCTGTGAATTGATATGCATCATTTTTCAACCATCAATATTTGTGTCTTTCATCTTAACTTTGTTCAAATATTCATAATTAAATATTTCGGAAAAAAACACGATAGCCATCTGCAACTCAAAACTTCCATCAATATACTGTTCATGTTGTACAATGTTTGATGGCAGCAACAAAGAGAAATTCTGAAGGATTTTCGAATCAATAATAAGCATTTAGAAATACATTCCGCACAGTAGGGAAGATGTATTCGATTTCAGTGAATTTTTCAGAATGTCAACTGATAATATTGATTATTTATATTCAATATTAAATAAAGATAAATATACGATAAGATTTGATTCGGAAAGAAGTGATATGATATCGATACCTGGAAGTGCTTGATTGCGGTACAGATATGCAAAATAAAAAAGGCAGCACTATCAAATTCAATTCTTAGAAATCAAAGAACAGTTTTTGTGGAGAGCGTCGAGATTTTTAATATCTATGGATGCAAAGACCGAGTTTCATTATATCTTTTATTGATTTAAATTATTCTCTACATAAGTAGTAAATGAAACTCAGTCTGCAATTTAATCTGAATCTCATCGAGTCAAGTTATTGACCTAAGATTTGCACGTTTTCAACTTTTCTGACTAGGACCTTATCAAATGGATGTTATGTTATTAGCTACTTCTAAATTGCATTTGTGCTACCTCTTCCAAATATCAAAATTATAAACTGAAAGTCTTTAATCACACAATCATTAACTCTATGATGTCGTCTACGTTTTCTACACATGGCTCAAGTCAATGTATGAACCCTTTTCATCATCAGCTTATTAATTTTCTTCGCCTCACCACCATTCTTTCAAACACCAGTCCATTCTGCATAACCACCACGTGAATGCCAAAGTGAATCAAACCATACAATCGTCCTAGCTTCATGTCTAACTAGCTTCGACTCAATTATAAATTCCCTTGTCGGCGAACAGAAGAAGCGCTACAAGCCTGAGAACATGCAATAATTTAGTAGCCATATTTCAGCCACTTTATCACTATCCTGGCATAAATATTAAAATGAAGGCACATACGAGCCTTAAATTGTTTATAGCCGCAATTTGAAGTCATTAATATCAAATGGAGGGAATATATTTGATGGTATAAGGATATTACCTCATTGGGAATGCCATTTAACTGAACCAAAGGATGCGAGTGTTCGTCTACATGCTGAATTTGCATTTGTTGTGGAGCATAGTAGGAATAACTTTTTCAATGGGATAAGGGAAATACTAGTTCGTGAAAGTTATTTGATTTGTTGGAAATCGTCCTGAAAATTTGACGAATCTGTTTGAGTTGCTACTAGAAATATTTGGAATTTTATTGTTGAGTGTAACCTGAAAATTCAATGAAGTTCCTCTACTTTTTACATGTATTTATCTCGAAGAACTGCTTCTCTTCCAAATTGCAGAACTTCATAGTGATTCACAGATCAGGACCTAAGGTTTATTCCGAAGAGATAACGAGGTTCTTACCTTCGGCATTAATTTGTCCAGCATACCCACAAAAAGCATCTATTCTAAATTTCCAGCATTTTTCTTTTGATCAAAGGACGATCTCGTATTAGTAATTTTTAAAAAACTCAATCGACAACACTGTGCTAACATTAAATCAGTCCAACGCAACCCACTCATAATTTTGCGTATATTTATGAGATTTTATTTATGGATATCATCATTACGTATGGATTGTTACCTAAACATTATCCTCCCGTGGTACGTGAGTTGTTACGCTTTTCGCTTCACCTGGGCTGCCTTGCCACTTACGTATAGATAGATTCAAGCCTTCGGAAGCCTCCAAACGTACAATGTCGATAAATTATTTGCTGAAGTCAAGCCCGATATAAAATGCATAAATCATTACGATAATTAATATTAGCACTGAGAGGCAATCTACGGCGTTTAAGCGAACATAGATAGCGAAATGGCGGCGACACCATAACATGGCGTGTATGTATATCGAAAGGTGTGGTTGGTGAACTTATTGCTACAGCTATGAGGACCACGGCTAAGGATGAAAGGAGCACGGAGACACGTGGGGTTCGGTATCGAGTAATATTTATGCTAAACGATACAGAAGACAAGTATGGAGCTAGCTATAAAGTTGTGAAAGTTACTGCGGCGGAGCTTGGACCCCAGTTGCTCCACATGCCCAGTTCCATGAATCGAATACATACATATATTGCAAGGAACATACTACTACGGTGTAAGGCTTAGATTGCTGTAAGTGACGGGCTCTTTGTACTACGAAAACCATATAAATAATTGAAACCTGTCCATTTCAGATGATAACATTATCTACGAGCAAAACAGGCTTTGTGCGGCCTTTGGACAGACACATAGATGCTTTCGGTTTAGTGTGCTAAGAAATTTATATGGTGGAATTCGGGGATGATGATTTGAATTAAGTTTGTTTTTTTTTGAACAGGAAATCTTTATAAAAACAAATTCATAACTTTACAACAGATTATCAATAATTTTTTATCTAAATAAAGCAAGAATATCAATATTAAACGATTTGAATAAAAATCAATCACTTCCCATTTGATAAACCCAGGCAAAATTAAGAAAACAGAAGCAATTTTATTCCAAAAAATTGTAATTTTACGCTTCGTTATTTCACACTGTATAAACAAAGTCATATATATATAAGTTTACCGTTAAACCACTAGCCAGACAGCAATAATCGCTTGAAAATGACCAAACTTGATCATTTTGTATGCAAATGCCCCCACGTTGGGCGCTACTTTAATTTCGCCGAAAAATCATTTATTACAAAAGGAAAGTTAGCAAACATCAAAATTTACTAAATTAATGTAGGAGATCTGAATAATGAGAACGTTTCAATTTGAATTAAAAGTTAATGGTTCAAGCTGTTTGAGCATATTTTTAGGGAATTACTGCAGTAAGAGTGCAAACATGATCAATCTTAATTTTAACTCTTAAAGTATTCTTTGAACACTACACATGCACGCATTTTCCATGGAAAGAGGAAGTACTAATCAAATAGTCATTCTGTACATTAAGATTTTCCGTTTAATAATCTAAGCAAGACACTTAATTACATCACACCCACTTGCATCACATCAAAAATAATTACCAATCGTCTGATTCAACCCTTTCCAGTGCTATCATAATTAATTAGTCTGATGGCATCAACAGCAGCTTTGTCTGTATCATTTTCAGCTCATTTTACATCCACACATACATACACACATCTACAGACCAACAATAAGAAAAATTAGCATCGCTCGTTAGCATGTCCTTTCACATGTTCAGTCACTCATTATCCTGAAATATTTCCAAATGTTTCACATCACTGCAAAATATGACTGCAATAAATCATCATTTTCCATTACGATTAAAACATTAACAAGACAAAATCTTTCTGCCTTTGCGATGATCATCCATTAATGCTTTTCATAACGTCCTCCCATTTCGATACCCTTCCTCTTTAATCCGAAGCGTTTTTTATGCCGCGTCTTCTCCTCTTCCCTGCTCGGCACACATTCAATCTCCGCATAATTTCAATTCATAATTTTCTAATACCATGTCTAAGTTAATCTGCATCCCATAAATAATATGAAATCCTCCAGTGGAGTAATAAGAGCCGCCAGAAAGAACCACCTTCCTCCCGCCTATTGTGTGCCTTCTAGAACAACCCTCAGCCATTCTGGGATTTCACGTGCGTTTGGATCTCGCGCCACTGAATAAATCAGCATACATAGCCCTCGGATGTTATATGATGGAGATAAAGATACGTAGATCTCAATAAAATCTGTTGAATTCATTTTTCATTAAAATAAATTTTATATGTTGCGTGCAACTGTCAGATGACAGCACACGATTAATTATTATTAACGTGAAATGCAAGTGTTCACAAGAAGGTATGAAAATGGATGAAGGCGAGATAGTGTGTCACAGTGTGCTGGCTAAGAGTGTTGCTGGTACGGTTGCTAGCGGGACGATTGGATGTTAACGCTAGGCGGATCTAAGTTAGGGCTGCCAGCTGAATAAATCGAGATGAAGATACACATGTAGTGAACCCACATAAAATAGCCCACATAAATCACCACACAAGTGATCCGTGATCTACATCACGCGCGTGAAAAATCACATAGCACAGATAGGCGCGTGAAAAATCACATAGCACAGATGGGCGCGTGAAAAATCACATAGCACAGATGGCAGCCGATGCACATTAATTATCTGGCCGGCGACAGAACTAATAAGATGATAAGCATCGCTGCAAGAGTCAAGTGCTTCTCATAATTTATGCGCGTAGACAAAATTATGAGTATTGGACTCTAGTTCTGTTTATGAAGTAATAAATTAGGTCAATAAAGTATCAGAGTTTATTACTTCTTTTTGAGTATTGGTCACGTACTAGGAATATAAGATTTAATTTTGTAAATACGAATTTTAGAGTAGGGATTATATATTTAGTTGTAAGTTGTACATGAAAAATAGTATTTAAGAAATATGGAATTAAAGGACGAGATCAGTCTTCTTCTGATCGACTCAAATCGAAAACACGATTTTGATTTGTACTGCCGTGACTTGGCAACGATCAGTCCTGCTTGCCGTAATTAGGCAAGACGTAGACTTGCAAGCCGTGACGTGGCTTGATAATATCGGACGCTTGGGTCTTGGATCCTGCGCCAAATTTGTGGCAACAGCAATGATTTGCCGGTAAGGTCTTCTCCCTCTTATTCTTCCCTTCTGTACACTTTACGAATCCCCGTCTCTCACATAGCCTCAGAACAAGCATCTCCCTTGCGGAGTACCGATCCAGAAATAACAAAGGGAATAAGAAAGATTTATTACACACATAGTAAGATACAAATAAAAGTTTCCCGGGCCTCTAGGGATTCTTATCTCAATTATGGACGAGTGTTTTGATGGTACTTTTGGAGTATTAAATCAGGCGGTCAAAAATCCTCAAAGTACCATCCAAATTGAAAATCTAGTCTCTTCAACCAAATCATAAACACTTCAACAGGCATGCGATATAGGAAAGTAGTAACTATCCACACTCACATTACCGCGACATATCTCCTTCATCCAGAATCGCTATATTAATTCCGTAGCTGTTCGACTAACAGTGTGAGCATGTCGACTAAAGTTAAATATTTTATCGGAACGTGGATATGTTTATTTATACCTTCTGATTGCGTTTTAAATGCAATCATAAATCAAATTGCTCTTGTGTCAACATGACCATGTTCAATACGTTGTAGTTATCGTTTAGTTGCGCTTTTCCTATGTGGATGCCGCACATTCGAGCTGATTGAGCCAGCCGGGAGGCATTTTTGGGCCGGGCAAAACAGTGTGTGGACCCCGAGTTTCAAGTGCTGCACAAGAAGGGGAGGCATACTATACACCCATTGGTATAAGGAATGCTTGAAGAAGGAAAAAAACAGGCTGGGTGCATTACACTGTGCCCCGCTTTCGATTAACTCGATTTGCAGCAATAAATTTTCGGATTTTCGATTGCAAAGAAAGAGAGATGATTTAATGCATACCTACTAATTTATCGGTGCAATGGATTAAGATTTATAGATGTTTTCTAATATCAAGATAGAGATATTTATAGGATGTTGAAAAGTTGGAAGTCAATAGTTTTGAGAATTGCAGAAAAGAAGTTAGTTTGTGTATGGGAAGCAGATGATCATGTTTGAAGACGGCTTTGAATCATCATTTAAAATCAATGAGTATTATTCATGTTTGGGACATTTTAACTTTCTGGACGCTTCAGACCTGTTAGCGCACATTTTCACACTATGTCGTACTTTCCTTCATCGAAATAGATGTACATAAGCATAGGATGTTAATTGTCATCTATCTTACACACCAGTTCAAAGTGTTGCTTCGCAACAATAAGAAGAATGGACTAGTAAGCGGCCATACTCAAATTGTCGTCCGCTTTTCCTAGAATATCAAATCATAATATATTAAATACCATTGAGGAAAAATTTAAAACTCCTTGAAATTTACTCTTTAAATCAAAATTTCGATTGACTCACAGAAAAAAAAGGATTCTTGAATTGAGCGCAAGTGATATCGCGACCCCTGATCCCAATAATCCCATACTCGTCGATAGTCGTGGATAATTGAACAGCAAGTACCCTTGCTGATAACTGCATCATTGGCAGCGCGTCTGTAAGTCCCTCAAAACTAGTTCACGGCAACCGACGGTGAATTGAGGCACGTGAGCAATTGCTTTTACTGGACTTATTAAACCTTCAAATATGGAATTACCTTAGCAGACGATTTTTAACTTTAAGAGACTATCTCGGTGTCACTAGCATGAAAATTGTAGATTTTCACAATTTTTACAAGAAATAACATTCCATAGATCAGATCTTTATTTAAAGTTTATTAAAATGACACACAATTCGTATAACATAATTTAAATGTTCTACTTTTATCTTTTACATATTGTTTTCGATATGTTAAAATGATGTCAAAAAAACAATATTTGACGGTGGAATGTTCTGCTCCCGCAAAAATTATCAAATAACAATCATTTCAGCATTTTTCACGTAACATTTTACCCGTCAATTGTTGATCAAAAAAAAACTTAAATTACGAAAATATCAAAAAATCGCTCGGCGGATTATAGAGAAAGCGATTATAAAGATTTTTCAAACAAAAAAGAAACAGAAATATTGATAATTTTAGCAGATTTCGTGCAGACAGGGTTGCGAAATTGTTTTTGAGAATAATGCGTTTGAAATGTTGAGATTCCTCGCAGACACAAGGTCAAATATCGCTGCAAATAGTTGCCTACATTAAATTTTGAATGATTCTTCCCCTAAAAGCTTTTTAGAAAGTCTAGAAAATAATAATCAGTGAAAAGAGAAATAAATATCTCAGTTAGAATCCTTCTGTTTTAGGGTTTACCAATTTAAAAGAAATAAATGATTATTTGTAAGTTTTCGACATATTTGACCAAATTTCGATTTTGAAAACATTTTTTTTCTCGAAAAATATCATTTCTTTCTGTGGTTCAAAGTTTAAAAAAATCCTTCGAAATGACTCCTAGTAAAATGTTGGATACTTTTGAATCAAAATAAATTTCTAAAGGATTTTTTTTCAAATTTTCAGCCAGAATTTTCCATAAATTTAATGTTTTTTTATTAAAGTTTATATATTTTTTTTATTCTATTATTTTTTTTATAATTTTTTTTATATTTATTCTATTATTTTTATTTGTATATATAAAAATTTTACTGTCGCATTTTTCTAACTTTCTTCAGGAATTTTCAAAAATTCGATAGCTATTAACATTATTTTCCGCAATATTTTATACTAAATTATTTTCCTCGAAATATTAATTCAAAAATTTAGAATTCTTTTTTAAATTTTTTTAAAAAAGTATTTATGTTGCTTTTCGGAGAAAAATTGCGTTTTAAAGTTTTTTTTTTGGGGGTGATTCAGTACCAAATTTAGTTTTATAGAAATTTTATTTGAAAATCAATTTTATTGAATTTTACAGCATTTTAATTTGCTATCAAAAAATATTTGGAATTGCTTCAAACAAACCTGATGTTCGTTTAAATTTTTTTTCCATATTTTGCCACAAAAATGTTCGAACTGAATTTGTTTTGCCAATTTTCAATAGAAATAAAATAATAAATTCATTCAAATGAATAGATTTCTAACTCTGCTGCATAATTTTGTTGCTGATTTTTTTATTTATTTTTGAATGAAATTTTTGAGGCAACATTTCAAATTAATCAAGGGGGAAAATTCACGTGGATATTTTCATGAGAAAATTTACTTTCAAATTTTCCACAGCTTGACTGCAAAAATTTGGATGATCAATTAATAGATGAGTGTACAGATTAAATTTATTACGAGGCTACATTGAATGTTTGGTCCGTTTGCTATGGAAGTATCCACTAGGAAAATTTCATGAAAATGCTTGGTGTTTTCGATAGTTTAGCAATGCTGGCATTATATCAGAAGAGGAGTTTTAGGCTACTTAAATCGAATATATTTGTAGGGTCCTTTCTACAATACTTGGCTGAATTTGAAAAGAATATTCACTCCTTGATTGTAGAAATCCGATGTGATCTCGACTTTGGACCATAGATTTTTTCATCAACTAACTTTCACTTCTAATCACGCTTACCATCCATCCATCCGACATTCTTTGCATTCATGATAGCATTCCAATTCGCTGTATCTTTCTCGGCATCTAGCTGACCGTCCAATTTCATCTAAACATTTGCATCTACAAACCACGAAGAGTATCTCAATGATTGACTTCGCTGGCCAATTCCACTTTGATGTTTTAATTTCCGCGGTGACATACAAATTGCCATGTCGGTCGAGCCATTAGTTGGAAAATTGTATACGCTGATCGTTCCTCTTGTTATTTAATTTGCCTTCGGGAAAATACCGAAATGTCGGTTCGATTTCATCTTCCCATTCACTATCTGATTTGGTTGGAACTTGGAATTTTCGTATGTGGAAAATCTTGAAGATACTGATTTATTTTTTTCATGTTGATGTTGTGAATAGTGAATATAGAGATTTATTGGAGTTGTTCTATCGATAAGTGAGCAGTTACACGAACTATAATTGACTTTTATAATATTGGGATATTTTTAAGGATGCGTCTATTTAGGTGTGCATATAATTTATCTGCTCTATGAAATCGGGCGATATAAATGGCATCAATGATAGCAAGAAGTACGTTGTAAAGATAACGATTTCTTCCAACTTAAGATATCCTCCGGACACAAAGCTCCAATCTACAGGTCGACCTTCCTTCCCTCCGTTCAACTAAATATTTTCACATTGGTCTCAGTTTCATGACAATCATTATAATTAAATCCACACACTAGCCTGTCAATTCGTTTCACTGCGAATTCCACTAAATCAGTGTCACAGTCGATACTGCATTCAATTTAATACGACAGGATTATTAAATCCTAATAACACTTAAATCCATATATGATCGAAGCATGTGTGCCATTTCTTATGTATTGTTGGATTCGAGCCCGCTAGCTCGCTAGCGCGCTCGCTCACTGATTTGCTCACTTAAGCCTTTCATTTGACTATTAATCAGATTAAAATGAATTGAAATCCGCATGTATTTTAGATAAGCCATAATCTCATACAAAATAGCAACAGTTGTGACATTTCAACGTCTAATTTGTTGACAGTGAGTAATAGCATATGACATTGCATTAGCATTAGTGTTAGCTGCCGTGACCGGGTCGACTATTGAGTGCTTCAAGACAAGTTCCGCTCGAGTGTGGGGTTTCAGTTTTAAGTGCTGGTAGTTGCTTCAGGTGGATGCTTTAACCCTGACGATGCTATTTGATTTTATGTACTTTTTTATGTAATTATTTTAGTAAAAATCGCTCCCCGAATGGACCACAGCAACATTAAACTAGACGTTCACTGCTTGAATATTCTTCACAAATTTGGTCACCTCATTATGTCTATTTAATTGCCCTACTTGAATCTGTTCAGCGTAAGTTTACACGCTTTCTCTTTTGTAAATTTAAAATCCCTTATTTGCCTTACAATGAACGTCTTCTGTTTCTCCATATTTCTCCATTGGCTTCTAGAAGGATATATCTTGACCTATGCTTTCTCTATAAGTTGTGTCGCGGCAACATTGAAATAGATACATCCAACCTTATTTCGTTAAGGCAACGCTCCAGACCATCTCGTGTTCCGAATATTTTTGCCTTACCATTTGCTAGAACTGAAGTTTACTTCAATTCTACATTACTCCGTTTACCACGAACTTATGATAGTCTACAGCTTGGACCTTTTCCACCTTCTCTTGCTTCATTTAAGCGTAACTTAGCAAATGTAATATTTAGCTAATTGATTTATTTCACTTTTTTTACTTAATCATTTAATTACTTTTTATGATTTTTATTTACTTTGTTTTTTTTTTCTTTACATTTTGTAATTGGAGTTAAACTCTGTTAAATGTGCTGAATAAATGAAATGAAATGAAATGAAAAATAAATGTGGTCTATTAACTTGCCAAGTTTCATGCAAATCGTATTTCAGTTTCAGATGTTTCAGAGGAGGTAGCTGAGCTCGATTGGAAAAGTCTTGTAAATAATATTACCAGTGCTTTCGTTTTTATAATCAAAACTCTGTTACAACTGAGACTTTTTAATTTGTGTATTATAACCAAGAAAACCAAATGTTTTAATAACCAACTTTGATATTTCCATACAAAAATTAAAAAAAAACTAAAAGTGAAAGCTGGTGTAGGCTATCAAAATGTATGAAATTTCGTGCAACCATTTTGTTGTGATATTTTTGAAAGTAAAAACTTCCTTCAGAAATTTTTTGAATGCCCAGAAATATCACAACTGTTAAAAATAGGATAGCAAATAGACAAGTAAGCTTGTGTCTTTAGTCAAAAATTTGCCCAATTTATAATCTTTGAATGTTTCGTATCAGAGAATACTCTTGAAAAATTATATTATTATGTAGTTTGTACAGAAGTAAATTTATATCTACAGTATTTTCAAAAAAAAAATCTTAAAAATATGCTTCAAATATGTGAAATTAACCATACTCCCTCCTTAAAGATTTTCATCACAAAACATCGAAAATACGTCTACGAATGCAAAGACAACATCTATCAATAATTTCTATCGTTTTTTAATTGCAAAATGATGGGTTACCTATTTTTTCTGAATCGGCCAAATATTTTAGGAAATAAAATATATTTTTTTAGGTTCTTAAAAATGAATTATAAAAAATTTGCTGTTTAGAAATTCAATAATGTTATCTGGCATATTCATATTTTATTTGAAATCATTTTGTTCAATTTTTTCACTTTTTGGAAAATAAATTTCTGAGAACAACTTTTCTGAAAGAAATTTCGAGGAAAAATAAAAATTTCGTGAAAAAAATTAAGGAAAAATTTCCTAATCCTGGTTTTTGGACATATTTTGTTGAAAGTCCACCTTGAAAAAAAATTAATATCAACGGTTAACTCTTCTAACTATATGCTTTTCAAGGTTTAGCATTATTACCCGAGTCCGGCTCACACTTTCCCAATTTTTTAAGCTTTGTAAAGGAAAGGATGTAACAATTATATACACCTTTTTGAAGTGCGTGTTATAACGAAATTCGCAACAGGAATTCTATCAACTATTTATAACGATGTATTGCAAAATTCAGAGTTTGCTGATTTTTTTTTTGCAAACCGAACCACCCTAAAAAATCCTGCACATAAAATATTGAAATAAATAAAATTTGTTTGGAAATAATTTTCATCGAAAAAATATTTAAATAAAATAGAAAAAAAATATTTTATATTTTATTTAAACAAATTTTGTTCAATTTGGGCAAAAAAAAACTATTTGGAAAATAAATTTCCGAGAAAAACATCCAAATAAATTCGAAGAATTTTTTTCGAAAAAAAATTCAGGAAAAATTTCATAATCGTGGTTTTTGGAAATATTTTGTTCTAGATAAACGATGAAAAAAAATTATGATTATGATTAACACTTCTTACTATGTACGTTTTAAGGTTTAGTACGGAACCCTTGTTGTACGAATCCGGCTCGTACTTGCCCAATTATTTAACCTTTGTAAAGGATTGGTTATACCATTTATATACATCCATCTTTTGAAGTGCGTGTTATTACGAAATTCACAATAGTGACACGCTTTATTTATTGGCAGACGTGTAGTATCGAACTTCCGTTGTATGTAAAATATCATTTTTACGCTTCATCGTTCTCCGGAGAGGAGAGTGAAATGAGTTGAAAAGTGACTTCGTTTTTTGGTGGCAAGATAATTATCGTTTGAGACAAACCTAATTTCCATCGGAAAGATTCTGTCAATTAAAAGAACTATAGAATTTCTGGTTATGACAATCTAGACCTAGTTGTAAAGAAGCCAAGAGTGACTATTTGGTGTTGGTTTCGAAGATAGGACATCTTTGCCACCTATTTCTTTCCTTTCTTCTAATGAACAATCGTGCAGCTTCAAAATGAGCCATCGTTCACCTGTAATTAGAAACCGTTGGACTATTTTTTGTAGGAAAATGTTAAATACCGTCTTCGCTTCAACAATTAATAAATAATTGACGCCTTGAAAGAAAACATCAACCAAGCTATTCGAAGGATTGGCTACTACCAAGCAAGCCACCTTAACTATTGAACTTATATTATCCATAAATAATTCGGAGGTGCATTGTTCTGAATAAAACAGCAATAATTTTAAAATATCAGTAACGCAGTTTTCACAGCGAGTAAAAAATAAATGCAAGCTTTTAAAAAATCTATTTTGGAAATTATTTGTTTATGAAGCTTAAATGTTACGAGTATCGAAAACCATAGGAAAATTATAAGTTTAGGCAGAAGCAAGTCTAAACAGACTTTTGTTGGGAATTGTTCGGCATAGAATTTCGAGTTTATGTAAATAATAAGTAATGAAATCGCGGCATTCTGCTACACTAAAAAATCTGAATATCTTGCAATACTGAGCACTTTACTTGATATCCAACATTCATAAAAGATAGCTCAGAATATAATTACATCGAAAATATTCAAGTTCATCCTGAACACTTTCCAATGTTAACTCTAAGATACGGTATTTTTTTCTAATTAAGGAAGATCAAAATCCACAAAATTAAGCTGGCTTGCAGGGAACGTTTACTTTGTTAAATTAACGCTTGATTTTAAGTCATTGTTAAAATAAGGATCTTTAAAATCCATACATCTCATGATTTCGTCAAGGGGTTAAAAAAACACTTAAAGAAATCATCAAACCACTTTACTAGTTTGCCAAGTATTATGTGGTGGAACACAACAAAGTTACCATATGAAATATGCACCAGTAAGTCCTTTTATATGTGCCGTTCCGACACAAAATTAACGAGTAGCACACGAACCTCACGCATAACACTCAATAGATTTGCAATTTTCCATTCAAAAGTCACCTTTTTTGATTTACGGAATTTCCACAATCGAACTTTTGCTGTCCGGACGCCAGCACCTCCCCAAGCTTCACCGCGAGCGCAGGCCATTTTCTTAGCATGCAATGCAAACGAATTCAACTCACAAATTAAATGAATTGAATTTTATTAATTAGCATACCATTTTCAGTGGCACTGATATTACCATATCAGTTGCACCAATTTATATATGTATATATTCGCTTTTGAGAGGGTTGCATGCTTGCTTCGTTGGCATATATATGCGAGCCACATATCGACACCATATCGAAAAAGTGGCCCAGCTTCAGAACTGGTGGAAGCATCACAACCATGACTGCCAATATTTATGGTGAATTTGTCGTTGCACAATTTTACGCTAATGCGTACGAGATGTTCGTTGCAATGCACCATAAATATATCATAAATTGTTGCTTGGACGGTTGCACTCTCACATATACGCCCTTTGCCACTTAATTACGTAAATCAATTATTTAAATTTTAATTGATTTGGAAACGGTGTTGGTCTTGTTTATGGGCAAATATGCGTTGACGCGCTCACCAAATCATTAACGATCAGAAATTTATGTTGATGCAAATGCTGTTAAGTGATAAATACACCTGTTTGAGCGGCTAGCGATAAATTCCATTGATTGATATCAATGTTTATTAATGAGCACTTAAATATTGCTATTTAGTTGAACGTTGACAATTTTGTCGTCATATTGGGGTCAGTTGGTTGAGTGAAAGTGCGCGCGAGCAGGGAAAGTGGATGATTGAAAACATGTGGAAAGGGAAATTTGTCGTGAATGGTTGATTTACGTGTACTTAGGGATTGAAATACAGTAGAATCTCGAAAAAGTTAACCGAAATGTCCCAAGGGTAATTAACTTTTTCGAATTATTAACTTTTCTAAGTGGTTTTCAAAATTGAAAAAAAATACAATAATAAGTATAGATTTTTCGTAAATAACACGCTAAATTTATTTCAATGACTTGGTTTTCATCATTACAAAAAATATTTGTACCGGCTGGTTTATGGTTCTCCGTCACTCTTGATCATTTTCGTGCGATATATTAATTAATTTTTGTGGAGTCCTTTGAAGAAGCAGTCGAGACTTGTTTGTTTCTTTTCTTATGTGTAATAGCTCTTGATCATTTTCGTACGCATATGGACAAGGTCTGCCACCTGATTTGCATCGTTATTGTTTTCAAACAATTTTATCAAGATATTGATGCTTTCAACTGCTTTCGAGAAGCTCACTTTTGGTTGTTGAATATCTTCCTCGATAATTGACCCGTCGTTATCATTATCGAAAACTTCGAAATCATCGTCATCTTCCGCAATTTGATTCTTGTTCCAATTTTCAATGACATTAATGCTGAAGTCAACATTATCACTCAGCTTCGACATCAACAATTGAACTTCTCGAAGTGTATCGTCGTAAGCACTATTTGATTTAATCAATTTAGACAACGGAATGTCGTCTTCACTATCGTATTGATATGAGCCAAATTGCTCCTTTAGTGACCGAAAAAAGAGGTTGGTTTGAAAAATTCATACGCTCAGAAAAGTTAACTGAAAAGTTAACTTTTCAGAGCGGCACGTGGAAGCTGAAATTCGGTTAACTTAACCGAGCGATTAACTTTTACGAGAGTTAACTTTTTCGAGATTCTACTGTAGTTGCAATGTTGGTGCTCATCCAATAAAAATGTGGCACTCATTATGACATAAAGCATTTTAAGTAAGCTCCGAAAATATCTGCACATTTTCATTGCACTGTATTTTTATTTTATGTGTTTTCAACAGAACTAGTTAACTTTTTATTGCCTTCCATCTACCTTAAATGTTTTCTATGAAAATGTCCATAATTGCTGTCTCCACACCTTGCTGAATCATAATTAAATTGATATCGTTTCGCGACATGAACTCACTCATGTCCGACCGTATCGCCCTCATCATCTTGCTACTAAGTATATGATATCGTGACTACAAAAAATCTAAAGAATATCATTTCAAATTATGTTCAAAAGCAAGTCGACATTATAATTAATATTCAATGTTGCGATGATGAGGAGAAGAGAAGAGCAGCCCAGCTACCAACTCGATGTTGAAGTCGACATGCAATTGGGAAAAAAGTGGATCACAAGCGACTGGAAAAACTGCACAGAAACTGGTGAAACATGAGCTTCGTCATAGCCCCACGTCCCTTTTGCAGGCTTTTCATGCGACATGACTAACGCTTCCGCCAACAGACGCTGTCAATTAATTCAATTAAAATTTATCACCTGTCTCTTGCAGCAACAGCGCGGCACAACTTGCTAACACTCCCGACATCTAACGAGCTTCCAAATGGGGAGCAATCTAGTCGTATACTAGCAATCAGCTGAAGTGAAGCCGAAGACGAGGGGGGAGGGGGGCGGTTAGGGCAAATCAAAGAAGTAGGGCAATCCTTCTGGTGAGCCCTCAGCAAGTGGGATTGCTTCCAGGAAGGATGTCGCCTGGGACGATGGATAGACAGACAGACAGATAGATGTTGCACGTAGGCAGCAAAAGGTGGGCTGACTGAAAAGCCAAGCAGAACTGGTAGCGTCTATCACGTCTTTGCCTTATTCTAGATAATTTCTTTAAAATGCACGAAAGGCGATTGGATGTTGTTCGTTTGCACATTAATTGATACGTGATGAATTATGTTGGCAAGAGTAATAAACCGCGAGCACGAGCACGCATAAGCATCTATGATAAACGTGTGAGTATGTAGATGGGCCACAATTTCGTAACCAGATGAAAATTGTTCAGTAAATGCTGAAGATTCTTACTGTGTCCAAATTTTTCGAAATAACAGTTCAAACAAGAGAAAGTTTGGTAGTTTTCAAAGCATCTTAACATCACTTTTTGACTACGAATTCCTTCACCATTCAAAGCGATCCAAACAGTCATTACCTAGATCTTCATCTATTCATGCCCCAAACTGCATTACTCTACATAATTAATTGATCCAGTCAAACCCGATAATATATTAACGCCAATTGCAACATTGTAACCAACTGAATATTGCATTCATTGAGCTCACAAAATGCTGACTATCTTTTTGAAATGACCATCTAACATTTCAGCTACATACGTTCATTTATCTTTTCAAGTCAAGCCAGTTTCTATGTATGTTTGCAAAGTAAAAATTCAAATGGTCAATAAACATTGTAAGAAATCTACGCATATTTTCCAACTTGTTACACGAACAGCTACCAGCATAAAATCATCAATCATAATGGTAAAATCGATAAATTATGATAATATTTGCTGAAGTATTTATGTCAAGCAATTAAAAAAAAAATTTCATTAATTGCTTAGTTTCAAAGTATTTTATAATTTATACCATTTTGAAGATTTCTGTCTTGCATGGAAACTCCTTTGCATCAAAGCCTTTACTTTGATAGAATTTCTCGTGGTTATTAATTGCCCGCTAAGTAACGTTTTATAATTTATATCAATTTATTACAAAATTGTTGCCATATTTATTTGATTTTAGATATTTGCGTGCATTGCATGTTTACTGCAGTGCTACCTGTTTGCAATGCTCAGAGGAATATATTGGTATGTGAGGGTCCAGTTTGTGTTTTTGGTTCGTGTTTTACCAGATTTTCATATTCAGATGTAATAAACTCAAATGCAAGTAAACACTTTCGGAAGGTACGACGGGAAATCAAGAAAAACTAGTTGAACACCTGTTACAGAAATATTGGATCATTTTTTTGAAAAATTCAATACATTGTAATTTAGCTCGATTCAATATAAAAAAATTTATAAGACGAATAAAGACGGACTGCGATAACTATGTCTTCAATTTAAAACTGGAATGCGAAAAAGAGAAAAATATTCAAATCGTCAAAAGAAAAAGTTCAGACAGATGCAAATTGCAGGCGCAAATATTGCAAAAAAAACAGTTAGGCACTCTGGGAGTGTCCGGTGGGAAGTTTAGCTACATTTTCCAAATGATTATGTAAAGTTAAAAAAGTTGTATAGATAAATGCAGGAAAAATTCAGGACAAATTCAAAAATCTAGGGTGGATATAATATGACAAAAGATGATTTTTTTTTGCTTTTATTCACACAAAGTAACTTAAATTTTAAAAACAGAGGTAGCGGGGATTTGAGCCCTCTAACTCGAGACCAAGAGTCGGACGCTATGCTCACTCAACCAGCCACTCTCCTTTTGTATTTGCACATCATTGTATGTATTGTGATCACTTTGAATTTTAAGACAAACCTCGGTTCGCTTTTTCGTTCGGTATGCTTTTTCTGGGCTCACTCCTCTCGCTCACTTTTCTTTAGAACCTCCGTAAAGGAAGCTAAATTTCCAAAAAAAAAATATTTAATCAAAATGCAATGTCCAGCGGCTTTCATTTTAACATCACAAATAAATCAGACGAGTTCAACACACTATCGAATTTAGTGGCCAAAAAACTCTGAAGGAATATGGACGAAAAATAGATAGAGCAAAAATTGTATTGAGGAGTTTTTATTTTTATTATTATCAACATTTTATTTGATTTTTCTCTTTATTCCTTTACGTTTAGATTGATTTGTTTCAAGATTTGCAGACACTGATCGTATTTTGTTTGATTTTGCATTAATCTTCCACTCTCAATCAGAAAATTTCAAATATAGTCGCATCTATTCGTTCGGTCAGGAAAAGTGAATTCTTTTCGCAAAATCAAATAGATTTTGCAGTAAGAGAAACTTAAAAAAAGGAGCAGCAATTGAAAAGAACTATTACCACAGTTTGAATTTTAAAATAAAAATAATTTTCCATTGAAAACAGCAGAAAAATAATTATACACCCAACAATTAATTTTTGTTGAAAGAAATCGACAGAAAAAATTTGAAGAAAATACAAAATCCGACTTAATGCCAAAAAATGACATTTAAAAATTTGAAGAGTGCGTCTATTAATTCTTTAAAGCTTGTTTAGAGCAGAAATTTCGAATGAGTTCTTTCGGAGGCAAGAGGATAGGCATTAACACGTTTTTCTTATGTTAAGAAAGAAATCATCACAAAAATGTAGAATAAAGGACACAATGTGGCTCAGCACGAAAAATGTCATTTCAAAATTAAAATTAAGAATAGAAACAATAAAATTTAAAGGCTTATTTCGTGCAGATTTTTCCGGTGAATCCTTACGAAGACAAGAGGACGGATGATACCAAAAGTGTTCCTTTAGTTAAGGAAGAAATCATCACAAAAATGTCAAAAAAAAGATAAAATCTGAATACGTACCGAAACATGCCAATTGAAAATTTAAAAAAAGCATCTTTCAATGTTTTAGTGCTTGGCTAGAGCAGCAATTTTCGATGAATCCTTACGAAATGTAATGTTAGTGCCCTTTTTCTGATGAAATGAATCATAATGTGCGTTGAAAAGATCAATGTTCAAAGATATTTTTCACAACAAACATCACTTCAAAGTTGTCGAAAATTACATTTAAAAAAAATCCGAAGAATCATTCCGGTGATCCAGAAACAACACAAAAAATACAGTAGAAAAAATCAATGTCTTTTTATAAGTCAAAAATATTAAATCTTATGTTGAAAAGGGATGAGAGTTCGCTGAAATTTTACAAATCCTTAAGTGTGAGGTTTGGAGAGCCGAAAATTTTTAAAAAAATCATCACAAACAAATTTGTTAGCCCAGAAAATATGATCAATTTTTAAAACTCGAAAAAAATATTTGAGTCCAAAATTTAGCGAGAAATTCTCAACAAAACTACGAGAGGAGGAATTTTATACAGAGCAATGTTATTAAGGAAAATAAATTTCATTTTATTCTTTTGTCGCTGGGTAACCACACCATTTATAATTAATGGAAATCCAATAAATTGCTTTAGTGTTAGATCTATAAAATTTTGAAGCACATTGGATTAATGGTGATTTTAAAGTTGTTTTGCAAAAATTCTCTCGGAATAAGGTCCTGTGCACATCAAAAAAAGGTTTATTTTTCATGATTGAGAATTTATTCTGAAAATTGTTTTTTGAGACATATTTTTTCCACCTTTTTTTGGAAATATACAAATGTCTGCAGTCATTTTTTTTAAACTTCTCGGTTAGTTTCAACCCCACAAACTTCATACCAATTAAGTTAACTTCAAGTAATCACGTACCTTGTGTTTATATCCGAGTGCAAATGCTCTCCACTACAATTGTATTTGCCAACCGAAAAAACCGTAGACCATAAATTTATCTTTTCCTAAATAGATCGAAATTTTTCATCTTTTTTACATAAATTCAACCAACTCATCAAAATGGTATGAGGGAAGGGTTTCACTAAAAATTGGATAGTCGCAACATTTCCTATCGTTTTCCTGCTGATAATGATATCTCTCACGTACTATTCACCATGCAAAAACCAATAAGGGTTAACTTATCCATTCTTTTTTTGTCTTCAGTAACGAGACAGCAAACCATAAAACCAAAAAACCCATCAAAGTCATAGTAGCAACTACAAATGTCTCGATGGATTAACATTCTTGACATAAAAAGTGCAAAAGCGATCTAATCGCTTATTTATGATATTCCCAGACGAGCACCTTATTAAGTGATTAACACTCGTTTCAAGCTGTATCGCATAATGGCTACTTGCCATCTTTGATCCACCTGAACATTCGCATGCACAATAATAAACGGTTACGACTTCATATATGGTTAAAATGTGAATGCCCGTACTTCTCCGTGGTGCAAACTGCTTAATGGATAAAAAACTACCTTGGCGGCAATTATCGAGAGTGGCGGTAGCCATAGTGCAGAGTGTGGATATCTATGTGAACTGATCATTTAATAATATATGGTACGGTTTGTTTGAAATGTACATGATCTTTAATTGGTCGTTATTCAGAGGAACTGTTGATTGATAAAATACGTAACATGGTGAACTTCATAGTTGCACATGAGAAGATCACGATGTTTAACGAAGAATTGTTTCAATAATTCCAATATATTAGAGGGTTATGTATAAATTTCAATTCTTAAACAAATGTGTCTTTGATATTCCAATAAAATTTTCAAGGATACTTTTTGCAATTAATTTGGAAAGCTAATTCCGTTTTCTCTCCAACAAGACCCGTAGCTCCCTTGCGTTTTTCTTTCCATTCCCAATTCTCGTCGACATCTTGAAACACTTAAGCAACTTCTGACAAGCATGTTCAACTTGCAATTCAATTGTTGCTCATTCAAGTCGCATTGTGAACTCAATTTTCAAACTAGAACACTAATTGATTGGTCGTCGTCGATCGTGACTCTAATCAATAGACATTTGTTCGAGTTCACAACTCAACAATAGCAACACTGACAACAACACAATTCTCGCAATGTTCCATAGACGAGAAAGGACACAGGAATAAGTGTAATACACTTTGCAGGTGTATTATGCGACACCTTTTATGGAACTTTTTTCAGTGCATCCATATTAAGTGTGGTCAACAAGATTTATCTGTTCATCGCAACAACGATAGATATGGTCAAAATTGGTGCGCGCACACACATACAATTGGTACTGGCGATAAATTTCCAAGGAATTTAGGTTCATTTGTAGGTGATGCAAGTGGAATGTTGTTTTGATGTTGACAAGTAGTCTTAAGAACGTACACAGTGTTTCTAATTGATGGACGGTACATCTTTATGTTGGGCTTCAAGTTGCAACGTTCGGTGACTAGCGCAAAAAATGTATGGGCGGTTGCCCACGTTGGGCGCAGATTAGAAAATTGAATTTTTATGCGGTTTTCAATGTTTAATGAACATGTGGATATAAATTTGTGATAATTCAACTGTAAATTTAGAAAAAGTTAGTATTTCAATATAGAATTCGAATGAATTTGAGTTGAAACAAAATCTCACGTTGAGTTCGGATATCGTCAGTTTCGTCGGGAAATGACAAAATTGCAGACTCCGAAAAATCAGTTGGACTGATCCATGTCCTACAAAAGACATTGAGCATTTGGGAATGTAAATAAAGCGCTAAATCGACTTACTCCTATATAACAAAAACCAACATCGCAACATTGCTACACATTTGAAAAATCGTTATCTTTCATGGTACATTTTGACTGGGTTAGTTTCTGCAGCGAACCGACAGTATCTTAATCATTCTAATCTAGTGTAGAGCCTGATCAACATACGATGAAATGAAACTAATTGAAAATCAATCTACACCATCATTAACCCACAAATCGCATATCAAACAGCATCACGGCTAATTTATCACCCCTCATTCTGAACTGATCGATCACATCAATCTTTCGGTGACAGCTAAAAGCCAACCAACATGATTTTTAATGATTCTCTAGTTTGTAGATCATTTCAAAATACAGAAATACCAACGCTTAATTTCTGTCAGTTTTCGCAACCGTTTCATAGCTCAACGGACTCCCATGTCCGACTTAATCTGAATAATGAAATTGAATTCAGTACACCAACAACGTCAATGGTCAAGCCGGGGCTGGCGTAGCGCTCAACTACTCTTGTAGGTTTCTTACAAGAAAGTTAGCGATCATGTCAAATGGGGGCAACCCCCCTTTAATCAACTTACCATCACTTGTTGGGTATCATGTTGGTTCGGAGCCTGGACATGCTCAAGCTGTTGTCCTATACTATACGCGACTAGTCCGGCATCGATCCGTTGGAATATCACGTTCCTGACAAGTCTCCGACATGTAACAAGCATACGAAAATTTATGGTACCTAATGATCGTAATTAATATGTCAGAATGCTTGAGCACGATTCAAACCGCTATTTACTTAATTGTCAGGTTATTTCTTAGGCTTGGGCCGTGCTGTATAAGTCACAGTACAAAGCCCACACCATCATCTTTGGCGTCGGACGACAAGCCCGCAGTTTGCGTGTCCGATGCAGTTAATGCGATCGTAATGGACTGGTGATGCAAAACCCCAGGCTCGTAAACTCACTTGCGGAATGTCAGTTATGACTGATGATCGTTAAGGTAACAACTTCAACTCTGAAGAGGACCCAAGAATGGGTTGGAAGAGAGAGGCCGTAACCGAACGATGCATCTGTTCCTAGTACTCAATCTGGAATGACCCTTTGGGATGAAGTGTTGCTGGATCAGCTCAAGGACGCAAGGTTTTAAAGACATAAATATTTTTATAATTTGAAATATTTACAAATAATTTAAGTAAGGCAAATGTAAATAAAGTCAGCCTTGGATCACTGCAACATCTTCTTACTGATTTTTCAACCTAAATGTCCCACAAAGTTCATACGAACCGAACCATACTTGCAGGAATTGAGATAGACACGACTATTTTGGATATGCACCAAACACACACGTTCAGCCGGACTGGCATTGCTGAGGAAATTTCATAGACTGTGAAAAATGCTGGCATCAAGACGCCAACACTATTCCAAATCGAAACAATCTACTTTACGTCGCGTTCCTCTGAACTCGACCATCAAGATTCACAATAACTCCTGGTCAAGTGATTGTAGGTGCTGTTCAGCTGCCCATAAAAAAATATATAAATTACTATTTTACATAGTAATGATTTAAGCACAGCAAAATTTATATGTTGCTTCAACGAGCGTTGGCAGCCTGATTGCCATAAGCCTAATGGAGAGATAATTACACGATTGCGAAGGCGGCCAACACGACGAATTGATGCTCCAGCTAAAATTAGTCACGATGTTTTTGCAATACAATCGGATCGAGGATATCTATCTGATACACAACTCTATGTAGATACAACACCGTTCTTACTCAAGTTTCACAACAACAAGAGACCAACCTCCGGACCAAACCACCAACCCATTTCGTCGTCCTCCCTAGGACGCCCGACCGGGTCTATTCGTTAGAGATACAACGAATCTAATATATTGCCGCCATAAACATAAACGTGGCACCTATTTTTGATGTCTACTTAAAGTGATGGACTTTCTTGAAAACAATTTATTAATGTCTTTCGCGATAAGATTTTCCATTCGTCGTCTATTATGTGATGAGTGTAGGTTGCACCCAACAAGTTGGCCCCGACTATGTTTCGTGCCACTTTGCCAAGCCGCCCGGTGTAATGAAATGTCGACTGAAAACTGGATTGAAATTCTAAAGATATTGGTAATTAATATTAAATGAATTATTGCTTTTGTGGTGTTTAAAAACGATCGCTATTTATTCCACGAGAGATTTATTGCATGCTAAACTAATGTGGCGTAACGTTTAAGGTGGATTAAAGTAGTCACGCCAGTGCAGGGACATTTCAAATTAAATAAGAGGCTAATAAAATAAAGTTTTGTTGATGCAAAATGCAGCAAAACCAGCTGAAATAAAGAACCGCTTATCCAATTTAAGTTTTTGACAAACGTGGTACGAATAACGAATCATATTGCTAATCTGCGGTCCTACTTAAATTCAAAAAAAAAACTCTAAATGGTCTTAAAAAAATTCCCTCAATTTAGAAAACATTTTAAGCTGATAATGTAGCACATTACCGATTATTTTAATTAAGTTTTAATTTTATGGTTATCAGTTTTTCAAAAAAAATCAACAGAATCAAAAATTTTAAATAACGAATTCATTCTTTACAAAAAGGCGAGAACAAAAATTCACGGAATCCGTTTGTAGGCAATACGTCTTCATCCCAGAAGTTTCAACGTAATAAATTTTTGTGTAATAAATTTCTATCCAAAAGACCTACATAAATAAATGTTTTCTATGCAAAAAACGGGCGAAGAACTGTCTCTTGAAAAGAATTAGGAAAGTTTTGAAAGAACAAAAACAAAAACTTCTAATTTTTCAATAAAAAAAACTTGAGCAAAAGTTGTATGAAATAGCTTTCGATATATTTTTTTCAGCAATTAAATTTTAATAAAAACACCTTCGAAAAGTGTCGCAAATATGTTCCATAGCATAATTTCTAAAAACAAAACTACAATGATAAGTTTTTCTATAAAAAAATACTCTGGAACATATTTTGCAAGAATATTTTTCGAAATTAGCTATGAGTAAAAAAATTTACGATTTTTTGTTGAAATTGCTGGTAAATATTTTCGAGATAAAATCTGTTGCTCTATTTTAACGATTACAAATTATTTGTCAAAAGACAACAACAATCGTTTTCTACTAGTGGTAAAATTTCCAAGTAAAAATAATAGAAATTTCCATAAATTTCATTTTTTCAACAATCCGTAAAACCATCCACAGTAAAACCTGCTACAAAACCAACAACAAAATATGTAGAAATTCCATGAAATATATTTTGCATCGACATATTTGGAAGCATACTTTGCGCAGACCCTGTTTATGATGCAAATTTTTCTCAAGACTCTTATCTAATTTTTCTAAAAATAACAGAAAAAATAATTTTTAAAATTTTGATTTTTTTTTAAGAACAATCCACAGAAATAAATTCTTTCGAGAAATTGTCACTAAAATTTCTCCAAGAAAATTTCAAGACATTTTCAGAAAATTCTGGATAGGATTCTTTGATGAAGAAGTTTTAAAAAATGTTTTCTAAAAAAAATACCCCATAATTTTAACAAATTATAAAATACACAGAAAAAACATTTAAAACTAATTACTACAAAAAATTTAACGAAATTAATAGAAATAAAAAACGACTCACCGAAAAATACTTAAAATGCACAGCACTGATTTGAACACTGATTTGAACACTGATTTGAACACTGATTTGAACACTGTAATGAAAATTTAAAAATAAAATGCCTGAATTTTCTGTTTATTAGAAATTTGGGAAAATTTAAGATTAAACATTTTTATAAAACAAATGGAAAAAAATCTAAATACATAAGTGTTTAAAAAAATCCAAAAATCGTTAAGAAGATTGTTAAGACATACAAGAAAAAAGTTAATGATTAATACAAATTTTTATTTTCGGTAGAATTATGATTTTGCTTTATCAATTGCTTTATCAAATCCTTAATTTTCGATGAACGATTTTCAGCAAAATAGAAAATTTTAAATTCTATCCCGAAACACTCTGCAGAATATGCGTCAATTCGTTTGAAATTTAAAAATATACATCTTGGCTAATCTAAGCGGCACTTCTTGAATCTCGACAGCAATGGATTTTTAGTAAAACAAAAAACAAAAAATTTCCATAAAAATAATTTCGAAAAATTAAATTTTTGAAATATTTCATAAAGTATGTTTTTCGTGAATATTTTAGGAAAGAAGTTTTTGCGTGAAATAAATTTTCAAAAAACGTTTTTCGGAAAATTCTGACGAAGCTTTTCGAAAAAAATGCTACAAAAAATTCGTGCAAGTTTTTTTCAGTAAAATGTCTTAGGGGCCATCCATATATTACGTAACGCAATTTTTAGAGTATTTTAACTCATCCCCCCATGTAACACTTAGGAACATTTTCAAATACCCCCCTCTCCCTTGGAGTGTTACGTAATATATGGATGATCCCTTAAAGGCTATTTGGGGAGAACAACCAGAAAAAAATCTTCCCAAAAATTTCCACTCAAATTTTCCTGAAAAAACTACAAGACATTGTATGAAAATGTGATAGGGGGAAATCTTTCGAAATAACTTCACTAAAAAAAATGTTTGCTAAAGAAATTTCACGACATGATTTACACAGAATATATAAATTTTCCACGAGAAATTTTTTAAACAGTAATTATGAAAAATTGATTCCGTTTTTGTGGTTATAAATATGGAAAATAGCCAAAAAATCATGAAAAAACTCGAATTTCACATTCAATCGGCTGGAAGTTTACTTTTAAGAAAAAAGTAGGAATAAGAAGTATATTCTTAAGTGAATTGCAGATTTTCTAGGATAGGATCAAGCCTAGTTATTCGAGGGTATATTTCAATGTATAATAATTCATCTCATTTTCCTCTAATCCGTCCATTAAAAATATATCAAATTTTTATCATTAATTTCCCCTTCCCAACGTCCTAGCAAAGCTTTCATAGATGTCTATTCGACGGAAAATATGCAAACTAATCTAATTTGATTTAGAGCCGTTAGTGCAAACCGACACGGTTACTACTATCTGACAACCATTCTCACAGCATTTTGGTATATTAAAATGAAAAATATCCTTGGACCAAGAAAAATAGTAATTTTGCTTGGCGAAAAAAACCAAAATACATATTTTCATCGTGGCATTTTCCGTTGCGCGCTCATAGTCATCGCGTCCAAGAGAATCAACCATAAATTTTCAAAGGGAAAAATAACGCCCCCTGCGAGTAATAAATAATATTCCCGCATAAAAATATGCTTTATCCGATTTTCATGGCACGCCGAATAGCAGTCATATTTCACTTTTTATTACCCTACTACTACTACTACAACTGTTGCTACCGTGACGGCGACGAGGACGATGACGATCGTCATACGTTCGCGTTTTTCCGTTTTTCCTATTTTTTCTTCAAATCGCCATTTGGATTTTACACAACATCTCTATGTGCAGAAAGCATGGGGACGAAAAGAAGTAGAGTGTATTTCATATCATCCCCCCATCTTGTATTTTTCTGTGTTCCCATATGGAGCAGACTGCTCGATACAAGACTCAGCCAACATCTCCAAATCTTGTTCCTCTGATATCCTTTCCTACTACATTCTCTTTGACACTCTTGTTGAAATATTTTCCTTAAATTTGATTTCCACATTAGTTGTATAGCTCGGAAAGGACGAGAGGAATAGCGCACAATTTATTTTTATCGAAAAGCTGGTTTCGAAAACAAGACCCATTTTTTGACCCTGCACTTAGGATCTAATTCAATAATTATTTGAAAAGAATTGCGGCAATTTTCGGAAGTAAACAGTTAAATATTTTATCCTTTTTTTAGTCAGCATTAATTTTGGGAACTTTTCCAAGAATATTCTCTTTGATGACTTCTTATTTTTGAAAAGAGATATTTCTTTTATTTGTGACCATCAGTACCATTTTTTGGAACCAAAAACAAGGATCCTCTTAATTCATCTCTGGTATGTGGAATTCCCAAAAAGAACCCTATTAAGGACCGATCTCCCCTACCACATAAATACTTTTTGAAAACAGAAAGAAGCCACTGTTATGTATGTTCCCATGACCAATGTTTCATTGAAAGAAGTCGTCCTTTATGGTCACCATACTCCTTCGCTCCACTTGCATCACTCTCCATATGTGTGAAATTTCAACGGTCGGAAAATGGTGGAGCAGCACAAGAAAACGGGATGACATGATGGCTATAAAACTGTCGCTGTCTAATGTTACAAAATATGACACCCTTAATAAGTTTTTCCCAGTCGACACAGAGAGAGAGAGAGAGAGAGAGAGTGAGTGGCTTACACCACTTTCCTTCGGATGATACATACGATATGGTACCTTAACAGGAAGCACTGATGCAGGCAGGAAGGCTGGCAGCATTCATATCGAGAACATACACACAATGGCCAGCGGTGCTCCTTTCTTCAGGAAGCTGGAACAGCAACGACTCCAGATGACATGAGTGCAGCAAATTGCTTCGCGGTAACATCGAGATGTTGGTTATAAATCACGAACATATTTCATCCATGTTTGTTTGTTGGATCACCGGCAAACACACACAACACCAGCAGTCACGGAACTGAGCGAATGCATTGCAGAGGTAGATGTTCAATGGGACGCTGGTAACGGTAAAGGACACCTTTTGAAGCTTTGCTGAAATATATCCGAAGGGGGGGGACTATCAGACTTTGGAGGCTGATGTCATTTCCGATTGCCGAATGAATAATGGGGACAATGTATTTTTGCCCAGAAATAGGATCACAAATCATTTAAACGGCACACTGGGAGGGTAGATAAAAAATTGTGACTTCAGCCTGATTCAGGAGATGACAACCAATCCTTTATGCTTCAGCGGATGTACAGTTCAGGTTTTTTTCAATAAAATCAAGTTATTCTTTGTGGCACTAAGATCTGCGAGAAGCAATCAAAATTTAGGCAGCCAAATGACCAAGAATCTATCATATCGAATGGTATGCTGCAGGACACACAGTGGCGGAAGCACCAGAAGATCTCGCTACCACGCAATCCAATGCCTGGAGTATTACACTTTCAAAACAAATATCGCACCCTCAGGTGAGATGAGCATTCCTTCTCATAGAAACTCGCATTCAAGATCTAACCCATGCACACCCATTCACGGCATAAAAAGAACAAAATACTTCGCCCGAGAAGACCACACTTTCCATATCTTTTACATAGGGGGCAAGCCTGAAAAATGACCATACTTTCGTATTGCTTGTCTTGACGCACACCTGAATAAAAAGATGGGAAAGCATGGTCCTTACTACTATCTTTAATAAATCTTAGTATTCCGAGTTTATGCTTTTCGATTAGATCTTTCCTAAGTGGGTTATTTCCTTCAATTCATTCAACTACACCTGAATAAAAAGATGGGAAGGACCATGCTCCTTAGTACTACACGAGTTGTGCGGATGCGAATTTAGGAAATCGTCCTTTGATCTCGAGTGGGTATGATCGACTGGTTATATTACCTCTCGTATTTTTGCTTCATACACTTACCTTTAAAATTTAAAATCATTTCATTTAACGAAAATAGTTTAGTTGTCCTTCTGGAGATATTTCGTCGAGTAGATTCTCCAGAGCTCCGGAATGAATTATAATTACGTGGGTGGCGAATTTAAACATTAATTGGGCATTTATCAAAGCCAGCAGCATCAGTCGGACTTGAGATTTCACACGGTGGAAAAGTTCTCAATGGAGGAATCTGTGGTAGACAAAAGAGGCACAAGAATTTGAAGTAGACAACAACAGGGCAAGTATTATGAAGAGTCTAGCCACGCATATCATGCGTTATCGCACATAATATGCTGTGGATTGGTGATCCGTGATCCCAGGCAGCAACATCGATCGCTGAACAGAAGTTGCCGGGAATTAGTTTGCTGGCTCATTTCTTAGGATTGTAGCCATGATTTTTTACGAGATAGAGTTCAGGTCGAGACGAAAATTCTACCAAACAGAATTCATTACTCAGTCCCAGAAATCATCAATAGCATGATCAGAGTCTAAATAAGATCCTGATTTAATTTTTTTTGGATAACAATCCATGGTCTTTTCCAACCAAGCTATCTTTCGTGACAACACGATTGTATCCAAAGTAATTACATTGATTTCGTAAGCCTGAAACTCGAGCTGCATCATTGACCAACTGTAGACTGCCATACTTTACATTTTCTGCCCGGAATCACCATTCATTTCAGCTGCATTTCAGCATGAACAAAGTAAACGATCCTCGAAACCGAATAATCGTTCTTGCGCGCAACATACATACGCAACATGCTCTAATGATTTATTTTGCTCAATGAACGTTCGCAACATAAATCCAATTCAATTGAACTTGCAGCACTAAATCTTATTGACGCAACACAGCTTTCTGCTTCGGCTAGAAGTTAGCTGAACACAAAAGCCCAAGAGAGACGCTAGCCAATAATAATGGCTATTCGTATTCGCATCACTTTGAGGTTGCAGACGCAACCAAACGCGGCGAACTGATCAATCTTTGTAGCGATAATAATTTAACGTCTGACATAAAACATTAAAAACGTGCTACCATTTGTCACTTGTATAGTTGTTGGCTAGATCCTGCCAGCAAGCAAGTTCGTGGAGAAGTCAATTCGCATGATTTAGGTACGCAAGCCTGGCTGGAGGCGATAAGCTGCCAACGGGTTGTGCTGCTTATCCAGTTTGCAAGAAAAGTGTTGGCTGATGACTAAACAGGGTCATGCTGAGCGATTCTAGCATTCGTGGTGGACCAGACACTCCTTCTTAGGAGCAACAATTGAAGACCTCCACAAAAATCCATGATAGTCTATCGGTGGAGTCGAAAGCTGAGAGTTCATTACGGGGTCAAAATTCTTCTTCGAAATGAGCTCCGATTAGGACACTTCATCCTATATCGTCGTCCTATTGAACCCTTTATCTCAAAATCCTTTCCTTCCCGGCTTCCTCCTGCTATCCTGCAATAATAAACTCAAGTCAGCTCGACCCTTTCCGAATAGCTCAGGATGCTTTTCATCGCGTCACTCTCGCTATCATTGCCAGGGATGATATCAATGTCATTGATGCTCGCCGAAAGGATCTCAAAAGCCAACTTAATTCCCATATTGATAGAGAAGTGTCGAATGGTCTCGTTCGTGTCACCGATACCATCGATTTCCATAAAAAAAAATTTCATCTCCGCTCCGAAAGTCACTGCAGACTACTCAACCATTGGCACAAGGACATTCGCGTAGCAAAAGATAGCAGAGGTACTTCCTTGGCGATGTATGCTGCAATGCTTCCAAAAGATAGCGAACGGATGACGCTGCTCATCATATTCGGTCGTGATGGTGATGATGATGACTACAAACTTCACTAGCTTCGAGGATGTCAACGGCAATGACGATGATGAAGCTAGTGATAACACCAGTTGAGTTGCTGGCTAAGGCTGTATGTACTCCTACTCCTGCATGGAGGGACTGGATCGAAGAACGTTTCTTCAGTCCAAACGAGACGAAATCCATCATTTGCCAGTCGACATGATATGTAATGCGATATTTTGCGAGATGTCACGAAGTCCCAAATTGACACAATTCGTTAAAGGATGCCTGAAAGCTTTTTGGCATGACACGATGAAAATGGGAACATGAGTCCATCATTGATGGCAGTTTTTCATTTGAATTGACAAACGAAATTTTTCGTGGATGTCAACAGAAGTGATGTGAGAATGTTGACTGGTAATTGGGTCGGGGTTGGAGTGGAAGAATCCTAGAAGGTGAGTAGGAGTACGCGCAATCTTATCGATGAGGATGAAGTGGATTGACTTTCAATTTGAAACTATTGGACTATGACTATTGAACTACATCAGAATCACCTAATATAACGGCTTCAACACAAAATATCTCACCCAAAGTATCTTTTCATTTGAGACTGACCATTAGGAAAGAAGTTATCGAAACAATTTATTTTTTAAAAAACCACATAGCGCCAGGACCTGATGGAATTTCTGTCGACGAGCTTTAATTAATAAAGGAATACATTGGAGACATACTAGTTAAATTAATAAATGCGTCAATCAAAAAAGCGGAATTTCCATAGCATCTGAAGAAAGTGAAAGTAATACCTATATTTAAGGGTTGGATTAGAAACAGTCCCGAATAACTATCGTCCAATAAAGCTTCTGAACTTCCTAAGTACAATAATGGAAAAAATAATAACTTCTCGAATTGAAAACTACTTAGAACCGAACCAAATGTTGGATGAAAATCAATTTGACCTCCAAGAAGGGAAGGATACAACATATGCTATTGTTGAGATGGTGAGACACATCAATACTAAAATGGATAAAGGTCCTTACGTCACAGCAATCAATCAAGCCTCGGATACGGAAGCTCATCACCCGTTAGTTACAAGATTGGAGGAAACGTTCCTTTGCATTTAACGTGGTTACCAGATCAGATAGGTCTTAATACCACAGACTTCTTAGGCCACGGATTACGATGAGCTCGCACCAAAATCCCCATAAACGTACTATTCAGTAGACCATAACAAGTATGGGTACTGTCGTTCCGAGGATGAGTATCAGTCTTATCCAAAGCTTGCATGGACTTCTTCATTATCCCTGGTACAGATCGGACCTATCAGCATCCTTATCGCTCTTTGGGAAGCGGCATTCCTGTTGACGCCAATGCACCACAACACAGAAGGATTTAATGGCAAGCGTGGTTTCGGGGTGTCGGATGGCATCCTCTTCAGGTGATGTCATTTACCATCCGCCACCAGATAGCACGACCACGGTTAGGCTTATTGATGGATTAAGCTCGTTGTACTTCAACTGGTTTGTATAATTATTTCTATCCGCGAAGTATAATTTGTTTTTCGTATATCTGCCTACGTCACTTATCTATATTAGTTATTTAGCGTAGGTTAGAACCTCCTAGTCTACTTGACAACTTCGCCTTCTAGTGTGCTTTTTGGTTAGCAAGTCACTAACACTATTATTACACAGGTTCTTAGGTTCGAGCTTAATCCATCAATAAGCCTAACCGTGGTCGTGCTGTCTGGTGGCGGATGGTAAATGACAGCACCTGAAGAGGATGCCATCCGACACCCCGAAACCACGCTTCCCATTAAATTAATGATGAACCAGCATAAAATCTGGAACATAAGAGCCTCCATTAATGTGCAATAATAGTGTTAGTGACTTGCTAACCAAAAAGCACACTAGAAGGCGAAGTTGTCAACTAGACTAGGAGGTTCTAACCTATGCCTTATAACTAATACAGAAGGATTGTCGAACGGCTACCGGTTCCAAACTGTATTAAAAATGACTGTACTCGCTTTGGATGTTAGCCACAGCCACCATGTTGCAACCAATAGGTTCCTCACCGGCAGCGACAAGTCCTAGGGGCCACTGCTCCTTTGGCACTAGTATACCCCTGGTAAGGTTTCGGGGAAGTGCAAGCACGACTCCTTCAATTGAGTCTCATAGCTAAACTCCGGATTGATCGCCATAACTTAAGGTTATCATCCTTTAAAACCAGTGGAATATATGATAGGCCCTGAACTCAGCATCCTTTTAAAGGGGTGGAACTCTGAAAATTGGTCAGAACTCTTCGTCCTTTGCACTGGCTTGGGACAGTTCTCCTGACTGTTTAGACCGGGTACTAGACAGATTGGAGGAAGTAAAAATAGTTGGTAAGGCGAAAGATTTTGCCTGAACAGCCACAAAAAACAGGAATCGGCAACAACTACAGTCAATCAGTGCGAATTTGTGTTAGGGTTCCTCAAGCATCTTTCTTAGATCATATTTTCTTCGTGATATATAGGAAGACCTTGTCTAACTCAAGGGTAACTACGAAAGTCGTGATGTACACGGACGATACGGTTCTGATTTACTCAGGCAGGACCGAATTTGACGTAGAACAAACAGAGACATAGACAATTATTGGCAATGGTTACTTCATAGCAGATTAACCATGAGGACGAACAGGACAAAATACATTATCAGGACAGGACAAAATACATTATTGAACTTTTGATAAAAGTTAACTATCGTATCGATGAAGGAAAAGTATCAAACTAGATAAAAAATTAGAAAAATATAACTATAATAAAACGCGGATAATATAATAATGAAATTTGCTAGGACAGAAAGCCTGAGGAGGGACCACGCTAACAGTGCGTCTAATTTCCACAACAATTTGTCTCATGAATTAAAGGAAATAACCAAGGTATCATCTTTCAAACCAGCACTGAGAAAAAATCTACTCGAAAAGCAAAACTCTGAATACTAAGATTTATTACAGCTAGTAGTAAGGACCATGCTTTCCCAACTTTTTATTCAGGTGTGCGTAAAGACAAGCAATACGGAAGTATGGTCATTTTTCAGGCATGCCCCCTATGTAAAAAATATGGAAAGTGTGGTCTTGTCGGGCGAAGTATTTTGTTCTTTTTATGCCGTGAATGGGTGTGGATGGGTTAGATCTTGAATGCAAATTTCTATGCGAGGTAGGCTTATCTCACCGGAGGATGCAACATTTGTTTTGAAAGTGCGATACTCCAGGCATCGGATTGCGTGGTAGCGAGATTTTCTGGTGTTGTCGCACTTGGCGGGATTTTCGATGAATTTAACTCGCGAATTATGTGTTACTAGTCGCTCCTATGTGGTTGGGAATCGATGTGTGGGAAAACAGTGAACAGTGTCCCTTATACCGATATTAATCTCTTGGAAAGTACTGTGCAAACATACAATAAGGGAATAATTGTATTGCACACGGATGGTGCAAGCAAAGAATGATGGAAAGGCTTGGCGGAGGTTTTAGTCGTTAAAAGCCCGGCATGCCGAGAAGCAAGAGTGACTTGATATCTTGAAGATTTCCACCTCCGAACGTTGAAAAAAAATTGAATCGCGATTATTATGTCGTAAAGATTGGTTTGTTCAGTTGATAGGTAAGTAGATGATAGTTCGATCCTTTGAGACCAGCTGGCAGGAATGACCTCAAACTAACAGCATGTTTTTGATCTCAAACGTTCAAGCTAACATTTCTAACCCGGTCAGACTAGAAACTACGCAAGCTATTTTCCTCCGATAAATTCAATTTCTCGGCACCAATTACGTCTTCTTTTCTTGCTTTTCGACCCTTACAACTTCCTTCGCGACTTCTTCAACTATCAGCTTCAATCGCGAGTCTACATTGCTACCATCGCCTCTTTGAATCTTCGACGACGGTCAAACTAGTTTAACTCAACAATCCACTATCGGTTGGGGTCCACAAAAACAAAATGCCTCCACATAGCTATCCATCCTGATATGTTAAATTGATTGACTCCGATATTATCTTCGGCTGGAACAACCGCCATTGGAGGCTCCTCCACTATGGGGAGCACTCACTTTCTAAAAAAAAAAATACCGCGCCGCCATCCAGAAAGTGGCTCGATCCCGTTCAGGTGGTAATTATGCGACGGTAAAATCTCGATTAAAGTCCAATAAAATGATAAGTGACGGCAATTTCAAGTAGGCAATGCAGATAATGACTGGATTGGAAGTATGTGCCGGAATGTGGGCTGCATTCGATTGGAAGCGGAGAGCTAAGGTGAGGTGTTGTGTTGCGTTGCAGGCAACCAACTTAGATGGAACCTAGCCAACATATTAGTTTGACCAGCCAACGATTAGATCTCATCGCATTGATGGTCACTCATTTAGTGGTGATTGATTGAAAGATTATTGGTTGTTTTTCTGAGATGGCTGAACATTCTTCTCGGTGCGGTGGCATGGCACGAAAATGATTTCTTCCTCAAGCCTCAAGGATTGGCCGATTGCGCTCTTATTAGTTGATTGGCAAGTGTTGGGATTTCAATTGGTGTTGCTTCTGTTCGACGGATGGACAGTTCTGGATTGTGTGCTGACGATGATAGACATTTATGGCTCTATCTAATGCTATCTATTGATGTCATGACGGCAACACACTGTTGATCGGTTTTTCTTGATCGTAAAAATCATTAAATCGAACACTTTTCCGACATATGCTCAGAGATCGTAGATATTGTTGGAGATGATGATGAAGAAATTCAGTTCACGGAACAATAACCAACCTGAATTCGTCCATTTTTTTTCAAACACAGATTGATAATTCAATCTAATGCAAAAATCTAAAATCTCTTTAAGGAGAGATCGTCTACGCGATGCGTATTTCGCTGGTCCCCACGCGTTGACTTGATTCATTGTAGGTGGTTTATCAACCACTTCGGACTTCGTTCAGATGTACCAACAATAATGGTTGCCGGTAGCGATACTTGCTGGTGGATCGTCCACGACCACCGACGAGCTGGAGGGTAGTCAGAAATCACGCTTAAGGTTTGACCACATAGGATAAAAGTGGGAGAGACGCCACAGTTTTTACAAGTGTGAAATTTTATAAGAAAAAATGGAATATAATCAAATCGTTTATTTTTTGCAGGAAAGTTACTCTTATACCCTATGTGGCAAAAAACAATTGACGATATTATTTCAAAAAAAGAGAAATCTAGAAGTTAAAATATCACAAGTTTCACAATGCCATGACACGAAGAAAAGATGCCATATATATTATTTTGTCCGATTAAGATTTTTTGGCGTACTATTTCCCTCCTACAATTAATGCAATGCGGAAACTACATTGTACATGTCTCATGTAGCCATTTTAGGCAAACACCACATTTGATCCAATCAGTTTTCTTCTTCGTTGGAAAATAATGTTCCCAACATTCAACGCACACATTATCATCATCCTTAATAGAATCAGACTCATCTCGTTCAGAGGTTGACGATACACCTGTTGATTCGGAATCTTTAATCTTGCGGTTTTTAGCTTGTCTTTTATCATATTCAGGTTATAAGTTTTTTTTCTAGGTTTCGCGGGGATGAGAGAACACAAGCAACACGTTTGCGTTTTACTGTTTGGGCAAGTAGTGTGGAATTGGGTTTACTTTTTCAAGGAGCTTTGTAGGTGTCTCTTCGTTCGCAGGCTACTATTGAGGGTACTACATCATTTAGATCAGATATGGCGAAGAAATGATATGGAATGATATTTGGGTTCAAGGAGGCAGGCAGGAAAATATATCAAAACCAATGCTTCATATGCAAAGAAGTGGATTACGAGGTATAAAGACCATCACGGTGATGTCGATGATGGGCCAGATGGAGGCCTTAAAAGAGGTACATCAAAAAGGACGATAAATTAATCGCTGAGCTTCAGCAATCAGGAAAAACACGGATATTAAGTCTGGGACAGGCCAAGGAAAAACTAATTATGTAGAAACGAAGTCCGGGTGTCCATAAATATAATTGGACGAAGACTTGAAAACAAATGGCATCAAAATCAGGAGCACAAACCCCAAACTGCTACTCACAGAAAAATAAGTGCAAAAAAGATTGAGTTGGGCACGGAATATTTTGGACCGCGATCTCTTGTGTTATTTTCAATTCTTGGAAAAAAGCTTGGACAAAAAGAAGTGAGATTGTTCCAACGCACCGTCAAACATCCAGCGAAGGTGAATGTTTAAGGGTGCTTCTCTGAAAAAGGATTCGGAAAGTTGATTGCTTTCACCAGAAATCTAAATGTTGAATTCATGCTGAATTTATACAAGGAATTGTTGAGGTCTGCGGAGTTGCTGTATGGACCCGAAAAATATGACTGGACTCTCCAAGAAGATAACGATTACGAACATCGAAGACGCGCCTGCACGTTTTGGAAGGAAGAAAATGAGATAACAACCTTGGACTGGCCATCGCGAAGTCCAAATGCGAGTCCCATTGAAACTGTGTGGTTGCTCATGAACACCAAACTAAAAGGGGAAAAATAACTACGAGGCAAACGAAATTTTCCAGGTAGTAATTAGGGATCCTATATAAACTACAGAATGCAAAATTTCCGCATCATTCTGCTTTTGCAGGCCAGTAGAAGAACAATTATCTCAGAAATGCCAAAATACATCACTTTGATTTATTCATGGGATTTGAACCTCCGTGTCTAGTCGACACCACCGCCCATCAGTGTGCTTTAATTAGCAACTTACTAACTCTATTTTGCACATTAATGGAGGTTTTTTTGATTCCTGGCTGGTACTATCGTAATTAAATGGGGAAGCGTGGTTTCGGGGTAACGGACGGCGTCCTCTTCAGGTGCTGTCATATACCATTCGCCACCAGACAGCACGACCACGATTAGGCTTGTTGATGGATTAAGGTCGTTATACTTCAACTATTATTATAAATTATTTATATCCGCGCAGTATAACGACTGTCAATTTTTTCCGTATATTATGCATACGTAGCAGTTCGTAAGTTAATTCAAAAAAAGCAAGATACAGCCTATAGCCTTGAGCGCAAAAAGGGCAGCGGAAGAAAACGAGATACCACGCAAAGGGATAAAGATCATTTGAAGTTCCTGGCCCTGGCAAATCGATTCGAATCAGCGTCAAAATTGGGGGCAGAGCTGTCAAATTTTATGAATAAGCGTTGCAGTGCCAGAACAATCCAAAGATGGCTGAATGAGATGGGTTTGCGTTCTTGTCGCCCTGCAAAAAAGCCACTTTTGAACAAACGAATGAGGCAAGCTCGTCTTTCATGGTGCAAAGAAAAAAAAACTGGAGAAGAAAATGATTCGTTTCTAATCCTCTGAGGATTAGAAACGAATCATTTTCTCGGATGAATCAAAATTTAATCTTATTGGACCAGATGGAACATTGCGAGTAAGACGCAGAATCGGTGAACAATATTCGGACGAATGCATTCAAGCACCGGTAAAGCATTCCCCCTATGTGATGGTTTGGAGATGTATCCTACATAACCGCGTAGGGCCTCTTATTATTCTTGAAGGATCTGTGAATGCTGCCAAATGTAAAGAAATTGTTGAAGGCGTAGTTCTAGCAATCGAGGACCTATCGGCGAATGTGTCAAATCCTGTCTTCCAAGACGATTCGGCTCCTGCATATCGTTATTTTGACATTGACAGGGAAAAAAATTTAGTCATATACTTTCTAATGGTTTGTCTTTTCCGGGTGACACAATTAAAGGAGCAGCTAGGGATAGTCATTGCCGTGGCCAGGAAACAGCTCCGACTTGAATCGCATACAAATCCTGTAATAGGTAATGGGTTCAAAAATAAGGGAAAGCGAGCCGCGAACACTCGTAAATCTGAAAAGTGTAATAAGAAATTTCTGGGAAGAACAAATCAATGAAGATTCTTTTTAAAAAATTATATGACAGCATGGTGAGGCGAGGAAAGTCAGTCATCCAAGCAAAAGTCGGACCGATCAATTACTACTTAATATTTTTTAAACACATAAAACTAATCAAATATTTGTAATATTATTTTTTTCTCAGAGCCGCAATAAAATATGTAGCGATTTCCATGAAATTGGCATCTCGCAGATTTTTTTGTCACGCAGTGTGGATAACAACGGTGACTGGAAGTCATATTAAAATAGTTGCGAAGTTAACATATAAGTATAGTTTAATAATTAAGGAGTATATTGAATTTCGAAGTATTAAATGCATTTTTTGTGACACGCTCGAACGGCACTCTAACACTAAGCAAAGGATTACGCTCATGGTCTATAACTTTGGAAATACTTCGAATTTTTTCATAGAGCTTTGATGATAGATTCTCAAGAGTTTTGAAATATTTCCACCTCCCAATTTTAAGCGATCAGAATATACAAATCGGGTGTTGCTTCAGAGCATGCCCAGATTTATACCGACTAAAGCCATTTCCATCTCCTCCTAATCAATTTATCCATTAATTGTTCATGTATTTAGTACTGTTGGTATCAGAGCGCAATATATACGTCCCTGACGATCGAATTCCATATAAGGAAGAATACTCAATTCACAAGAACTAGAATTCTTCGTGTGAAATTCATAATTCAACAAATGACTTTATAATCATAGTTCAAATGCGTTACTAACGGTTTATGGCAAGTATAACAGGATTTTTTGAAAATTGTAAAGGTACTTTTCCTCCCCTTACTTTGAAAATATATAAAAATTCATCAAACAATTTAAAAGGTTCTAAAATAAACTGAAAATAAATCTAAAAAATATGCAAGCAAACAAAATTCGTGTATGCTTCAAATTTGGGGATGAAAATAATAAAGAAATCTTTTAAATTCAATCAGTAACAAAATAAAGAAACAGGAAAATACAAAACCATAATTAAGATTGCAATGTAGTGGGAAAAAAAGAGGGTACACACCTTGAATTTTTCAGAGCTGACTCATCTTGCGTTTGAGTCAAAACAGACTAATAAAGGCGAAGAAATTTCTTGACTAGGATTTTATCTTATTTTAAGTGCGACTCGCCAATTGCCACGTGTCGAACCTAAGGTGTGATCTTCATTCAACCGCTCATCGGATAAACATTCATACTATCTTCGACCTGCAACCACCACTCGTCAATCTTCCGTCGCATCGATAACAGCCAACATCAATTTATTCGTACAAAAACACCACTAAACTCTACATCTGTCCGAATAAATCATCAACATCGGGATCCTCGTCCTGACCACCAGCTTGCCGGTCGCCTCCAATATTAATCCGATAGAACTCGGTCGCCTCTTCCTCGGAAACACTGACTACCTTCTCACTTTCGGACGGTGCAATCAATCCCAAATGATTCTTCACCACCACATTATCCCAGAAGTCCAATTTGCGTCGTGTCACGACCGACTCCTTGATAGTTCGAACCCAATCCGAATACACATACGGTCCGTAGAACTTCGCGAACTCTCGGAACGTTGTCATCGAGTCGCACACCTTCTCGGTCTGATCGGTCATCGATTTGAATATCAAATCGTACAGGACGTTGCCCAATTGCTCGGAGACTTTAGGGAACGCGTCCAGATCTTGGTTCAGCAACGTTTTGAAGTCTTCCTCGGGATTCACCGTTCCCACTTCAATTACTTTCTTGACGTCCTCCATGACTTCGTCGGCGCCAAGAGCGAGCGGACCGTCGCTGGATTCGGCCGGGATTAGGCACAGTTTTCGGACGAGTTCCTTCTTCATGGCCTTCGGCTCCTCCAAGCTGAACAGCTCCTTGAGCTTTTTCCGAGGCTCCGCGGATCGTTGTCGAACCATCTCTGGCACTTTCAAGGCTTGCTCCAAACGATTGTCGAACACTTCGATTTTGTATTGCGGATCGATCGCTCGCTTCGTCACACTCTCGTACGTGTTCTGCACCGCAGGACTCACGAGTTTATCGAATGGGAACGCCTCGTGGCCGCCGTCGCCAGCATCCATCAAGTCCATCGCGTCGATTAGTTCGTCCATCGCCTGATACTGCTCGGGCGACGGTTGCGTCCTTTTCGTACAGATCTGCGGGAAGTACCAGTGGTGGAGCTGGTCCGCATACGCCAATTCGTACATGTTCAGCGCGGGGCTAGTCGTGGTGAGGTTCGGCGTCAGCACCTGCAGCTTCGGCTTGGAGCCGTTCAAGTAGACGCGGATAGCGATCATGGCGTAGTCCATCTGATCCATCGCCTTCACGAGCAGCCGAAACAATTTCTGCGATTTGCCGTCGCCCTCGCGAGCGATCACCAAATAGGTGCCGTTTCCGCACAGCAGTTGTGGCGGAATCATGGAAGCCTTCGTGAACGCCAGGCAACGAATGCCTTTCCTGGTGTCGCTCTTCTTGGCGCCGAGCGTTTCGTCGTAGGGAATCGCCGTGGAGCCAATCATGAAGCCTTTGATTGTGTCCTCCTTGGCCACGTCGATTCGCTCGCCGTTCTTAAAGCAATCGGTCTCCAAGTACAGGTGGGCGGTGTCGTCCTTGGGCGCCATTTTGAACTTGAATTGTTGCTCGTGTTTGATCTGGAAAAGGAAGTTGGGGCGTCAGTAAATTATTAATAAAGGAAAACGCTTCAGATTAACGCGGAAATAATTACAATCGAAGCTTACCGCAATCGTTGCCGCAATCTGCATCTGAAAATCATTCCCGATTTCCAGGTTCGAGTACCAATACGACGGTCTCGCCCGTTTCCGTTGGAAGCTCGTCAAATGTTCGATCAGATAGTCGAAGCTGGTGAGATTGCCGTCGGCTTCCTCGATTATTCGCAGGATTAGCTGTTCGGCTTCTGTGCGCGACGAACTCTTACCGGGAACTTGCGAAAAAGTCGCTTGCGACGGAAGGGCATTGCTTTCGGTGCCGTTCTCTAGTCCAAACTCGATGTTGTCGCTTCTGGAAACCGAAGTGGACGGTGTTATTGCCGTTAAACCGTTCTGGTGAAGGATTTCTTACATTACAATTAATTCGATTCCCATGCTCTTCAGATCCTGAATGATGTCGATCGTGTGAACTGTATCGTTGCCTTTCGAATCAAACGACGCGAACAGGACGATTTTCAGGTTGCCGAACCGTTTGTTTCTGAAATTCAGCCATGAATTAGGACCTGAAGTCAATGTTCTTTATGCACTTACTTGACGTCCTGCTTCAACAGCTCGATCGCCACCACAATTGCTTCCTGCCAACTTGCTTCGTGTAATTCATGCGATTCGCATCGATCCACCAACCGGACCAGATCCCAATTCGGAATAACCAAGCTGAACGCTTCACAGATGTTTGCGTGCCCCTGACGTTCCTCCGCACAGCGATTGTCCGTCTCCGGCGTGCCCATGAGGATCAGACCGATTTCATCCTTTTTGGCTTCGAAAATCTAATCGGAAATGCCTCGCAATTCAGGAAATGATCTTAAAATGCAGTTGTTACCTTCTTCTGTAGCAATTTCGTGCAACATTCTTTCTCCTTCGCTAAAAACGTGCTTGCGTCCCCCTCGACAACACGTGTTGATGTCCTGCCGACATCAAGGATGATTACAATCGCTTCCTGTTTTCGTTCACAATTAAATTCGGTTGGATAGTTGATATGCGACAGTAATTTACCTTGTTATAAGCCATTCTGTTCGATTAAGCTGCATTTAATTCACATAACTTTATTGGAGCGTCCGTCCTTCGAATACGCGGGATTTATGAACTGTGATGAAATTCGGCGACGCTTATAACAGCTGACTTATAGAAATGCCACTAGCTAATGTCCAAACCATGGACTCTGCTTGGGGAAAACTGATTCATGCTGCTTCTTAATCGGATATATTGTGGTTCTGATCCGTGGTAATTCTTATGGATGGGTGTGTGTACACTAAAAAGTGCAAATGATTATCATGTTGACCGCATCGAGTCGCTGTATGTAGTTTTTAAATTATTTAATAAATTTTGAATGGAATTGTGCAACCGCTCGACAGATTTCACGTATCTATTTGATTGTTCAAACAAGCTCTTTTCATTGGAAATCTAAATTCAACAAAATATATCCATTAATAATGTTTGGATCCTGACAAAACAATTCGAAGTATAGTTCAGTCCGTTTCGTTCCTATTCCAATGTCCCAGGTGTCCATGCGATTATCGAAGACATTTAGCATGTTTTCATGGGAGAATGCTTCGAATTAAATGTGCTAAATTATACTTGACGTATGCTTCAAGCCGCCATGTATACAGGCTACATTTCCCGATTGTGCAGTCGCTTAGATGTCACTCAGACAGATGTCAGTCAATTGTCAAATTCGCCATTTCAGCTGTGATTTCATCATCATCATGCGAAAAGTAGAACTGTGATCTTAATTCCAACAAACTGTTTATTTCCAAACAGTTTGAATCTAGTTAGTATTTATTTATTTAATAGAAATTCAACTGCATTAGTACAATCCGGTTAGTGGTGACAATTATCCCATGGTCGGGCACTTTTAAATGAACACGCGAATTTCGTTTTGCGCGTGACTCAGCCATTCTTCGGGATTTTCGCGTTGTGTGAATTAAATTGACGAATACTCGTCCGTCAAGTGCGCTGTAATATGCTTTGATTCATTGCCCGCGGCGACATCGAAACGAACGAACGAACGGGCAAGCGAGCGGAGCGGCCTTGAAAGTAGAAAGAACGGCATCAATTCGATTCGGCGGCGGGGTCCTGCTCCTGTCCCTTCGGGACGCGTCGGTTCGCATCGGGGCGTCTAGTCCTTATTTCCGCGCGCTTCACTGCGTGAGCAATGCTCAACGTGTTGCGGTTCGCTGGCGTCTTCAAAAAGCTGGACAAAGACTTGACAAAGTACCTCGGCCGTTTGGCAGCCGCAGACGGAACGGCACTCAACGCCGCCACCATGCAAAAGGACACGCGGACGAATAGTCCGCAGTATCGGGAAAAGGACTCGCACGGTCCGCCGCAGTTCGAGCAGCTGCAGCGGAAGTCGCAGTTGCCGTCACCGTCACAGCCTGCTCGGCCGCGAATCGAGCCCTCGTCACGCTCGGCGTCACGGGACCACTTCGGCGAACATTCTGCGTCGGCGGCCTCAGCCCAGTCTGCCCGTGTCGTCGGTGGAAACGTTTTTGGCAATTGTTCAACGCTCGCCGACCTGGCCAGTTCCCGTACCAGCAGCGCCAGTGCCAGAGCAGCCCACGTTCAGCGACAACAAACGGCCACGCGCGAGCTCCGGGAAAACATCGAAGTCAGTGACTGTGATCAAGCGGTTGGGAGCATGTCGGCCGCGGAGAAGCACCAGCAAACGGAAGCGGAAGCGCTAAAGGCAGCTGCGTCTGCTGCCTCCAGCAACGAGTCCTGTCCGGGCGCCTCCAGCCCGGCGGACATCCTCAAGTTCCTGGAGCTGGTCGGCAGTCTCAAGGTGAGTGCTTCATTGTTCCGTACACCTCCATTACACACTCCTCCACATCACCTCCATTCGCACCTGGCGACATCAAAGCGGGAGCCTTCCCAGCGACTCTATTTTTAGCCCCAATGAAAGCGAGTGCTCGTGGCCTTTATTCGCACAATTGGACGCTCTGCATCCTCGTTTCCGTTATATAACACGGCAGATTACGCAGACGGTGCTTCCAAGGTGGATTAATCGATAGTCGGGGTTGCTTCTCGGAATCAGTGGCGCCCTTGATCGAAACCCTGGCCGATAACAATCGCTGGAATATGGGCCGCGAAATCAATCTTGCCATTCCGATTCGTCTGGGTGTCGATCAGCCTCATTCAGCGTTCAAGTGCAACATAAACAGTGAAACCGCCTCAAGGCCAGGGGAGCAGCCTGGCTCTTCCCTCCCGGCGAGACGCAAGTGTATAGTAGCAGTCAGCTGATTCCGTTTATAAATGGAAACGGATATTTCGGTCGCGCCACGTAGTCGTCGTCGACCGGCCGGGAGCGAGGGAGGCAGACTGACTCTGGGAGCGGTGTGATTCCACTTCGCCTTCCTGCTCCTTGCAATCAGGGAGCACGCGCGATTTCGTTGCAGAGATTTGTTCATAGTTGGAAATATCCTGGTCATATGTGCACTATAAAATATCTGAAATGCGGATGGGGAACGTTGCAAAGAAGCTGCGATGAATGGCTCCACACACACACAATAGCGGAAGGATTGCAGCTTTCGCGACGAGAATGGAAGGAAAGGAAGCGCTGCTGTTGGGTGGCTATAAATAGTTGGCATTCAAAATTGTAGACAGTATATCAGTGGCTTCTCTGTGTGTGTCGATTGGAATGATGCAGAACGATTTGCTGGTGTCTGTGTCTACACTCGGAGTAGCCTTCGTTTGACTGTGTTCCTTTAACATATGTTCTTTTCTGTTTATTCTGAAACGGCTCGTTGTATGGTGTTGCTTTTTACAGAATTGTGACCTCAAAAGATCTGTTTTGCCATGTTTCTCGCTATTGCTGTTTGAGATAGTTTAAGGGTTCAAAATGTCCAATTTATCACTTCGAGAGCTCTGTCCGCTCGCTTTTCATCATTAACCCTGCAAAGATAATCATGCAATGAAAACTGTAAACTAATTTCAGATATTCATTTCGTCCAACTTAACACAAAACAAAGTAACGAAATTTCATACAATAAAAAAGTAGAGAAGTCTACGTACAGTCACTTTTAACTGCAATTACCTTAAAAAATAGTATTTGGTGGATCCTTGTGGGGCAGGAATTACAGCTTTCAGTCGGTTTGACATAGGATCGACTAAATTTATTTTACTGTACCAATTGAATTTCGCTTTTTGGGACCTGCGTTTGATTTTCTCCACACTCGTTGCCTTCCGTCATGTCCGGAAATATTGAACTTACTCGTCGCTAAACAAGACGCTATTCCAAAAAAAAATCTTGCTTGCTTACTCTATGCCACAATTACTGAGCACCAAAGCATTTATGGCTAGCCATGTTGGGGGTCACCCTGGTTTATTGCTTTTTGCCGAGTTGACTATGAGACACGAAGAGGACGCAGGATTGATTCTAAGAACAAGGGATGATCGATTACAACAGTTTTTAATAATCCATCCGTTCAACAATGCGTTTTTAGTATAATTTACAAATCTAAATGATCGAACAATTCGCTGATTTCTAAGAACAAATGTATTTGTAGTTGAACATTACTGATTTACCTTAAATTAATTACATCCATATTTATTTAAAAAAACAATACCGGCCGGGGATCGAAGACACGACCTTTTGTTCGCGAGCAAGTCGCTGTGCTTCCTACACTGCACCGCTTCTGTCAGATGCAAAAACTTACTAATCCATAAGCGGGGTGCGGTCTAATATTATGAGGATCGAATATCCCTGACATCTTCTACGTATGTGTCAAATTTCATCCAGATCTGAGAGGACGATGCCGTGCCCTCTTCTTGTAAGACTGAAATATACTTGTATATTAGGTTTATCACAGAATGACCAGAGATCTAGGAAAAAGAGCGTCGCAAGGCAAACATCCTCTTCGTTTGCTTCATTTTTCATATATCCTAGCACCCAAATTTGATAGGCAACATTCTCCTATGCCAGTCTGATCAGATTTTTATAAAATAATCCCACGTTAGCTGCGACCCGTATGTGTAAGAATTTTGATGCCAAATCGCTTTATCTGGCTTTCGGAAGCTATGAGTTCCTTTTTATCGGCTGATTTACTAATCGTTTTCAAAGCCAATGTTTGTTCTTCTACAAATCCCAAATCATTAGTAAAAATTGAATGGCACGAGCCAATCGATATGTTTAGGTCCTCAACAACTTCTCGAACCGTGATTCGACGATTGTTCAATGCTATTTTCTTCACTTAATCAATGAGTTCGTCTGTTGTTAACGTGCTCGGGCGTCCGGCACCTCGTTCACATCTTCTCGCCCCTCTGAGAACATTTTGTATCACAGATAAACGTTGCTTTGGTCCAAGGTGGTGGCTTCACTATATGCCACAGTAAACATTTGGAAGGCGTCCGCACACTTAAAATTGTTTTTCACACACAATTTGATAAAGATTTTTTGATAAATTTTTTGGAATAGACAAAAATCGAAAACAAGCCAAAACACATCCAAACAAAAAAGCTGTCAAAATTAACTGAAGATTCAAAATGGCCGAACTTGTCAGCATAAGTTAGGGACAAAGGTACCAACATAACGTCACAAAAATATCGAAAATCGAATTCACACAGCCCGCGAAAATTCAAAATTTGTGATACATTTTTGAACAGACCTGGTACAAAAACCATCTACTAATCTCACTTGCTGTTCAAACATCAATTAAGTCAAACAAAGATCAATTTTCCATTCGATATACAAATGAGCAAATACATTTCGAGAACATACATTCAAAACGAGATCATGACGCAATTTTTCGGCTATTCATCACCAATTATAATCAGCTTAATTTCGATTCTGTCAATTATTTCGCACAACAGTTCAATCAGTCATTAAATTCGTGTCCCAATCAATCACTGGCGTTGAGTGTGTGTGAAAGCACTATTATTACATTTTCCAATATATGTTCGCGGCAAGTTCAATGCCAACTTTACAAAGTTGAGCTAATCTAAAAATATATAATAGCTCTGTCCGCACTTCTGTAATAATGTGCACAGCTTGCTGATTCCTAATTAAACATAGAAAAATTGGATAATTGCCGGAAAGATATTAATTAGACCCACATTCCAGCCAGTCAAGCTGCTATAGAAGGCTTCTCTTATGGCTTTCGAAACAACTAGGTTGTCCTGAATATGAAACAGAATAATGTGGGGCAGAAAAAAATGAAATAGGATATTGTAAAAGATTTTTCTTCCAGAAATTTTCGTTCCTAGCTTTCGTGGTATGTTTTTTATTCGAACAGAAAATTGTCGAAAATCAATAATTATTATTGATGAAAAAAATCCCTCGCGATTCGTCCATTCTATCAGTTGGAAAACAAAGAAATTTTCTTTCAACAATATCGCTTTCTTAAAATTAAGCCAATTTATAATAATTCTCCGTGCCTGTCGCCAGAATATGACTTGTGGAAAAACAATATTGTCGTCTGTCTCCTATAAAACTGCCATTATAATATATCTTATCAACATTGTAACGGATTTGATGTCGGGATAAGACAAGACATTTTGATAACGATAGACTTTGGCGCGTGCAAATAAGATTGTGTCTACGATTTCGTAATGGTGAGACTGTGATAGCGCTCACGTGTTTCGTGCTTATTGAGCTAGAAGCATGCTAGAAATTTTTTGTTCGCATGTCTGCCAAAGATAGGATTTATCTTTTTATAGATATCGTTGCTCTAGAAAACGGGTACTATGAGGCATGTGATAGTGTGCCGCGGAGAGAAGGATAAAGGTATCATGCAGTGCTGGCCTTTTTACTCTGTAACGCGTTCATTTAAGAACACATCACAAACCAGGAGAATGAAGGGTCAAAATGTACTATTCAGACCTCAGATTAGCCTTAGCTGTGCTACATCATCAAAAACTTCACTACTAATCCCCAATTCAATTATTCACCACTAGAATTGATGCCATTGAAATAAACTGCACATATATTTTCTAAAGATGCCATGCGTTTCGACGCTGATCTATAAAACATGAAGCAATGTCGTGTTTGATTGTATCAAATGGCTCTATTCACACATGCTTTTCAGCGTGACACAATAGTCAACATGAGATCTCTTAGCACATCTGCAAGAAATTTCGCGAGACGAAATTTGAAAATCATCATTTTAAAGGTGCTTTTTGCATTATTCTGAACCACGAAACTTGAATTATTAGAAGATGCGTCGTTGGAGCAAACAACAGAATAGTTAGCACGTTGAATGCAATATCTTCTGCTAAATAGATTTATTGTATTTCTCACGAAGACTTTTAAGTCCATTTAAATGGTAGTTTTGAAGGCGAAAATAATATAGAAATTGTTTTTCTCTTTCCTGTTTGATGGGATGCTCCATTTGAATGTTAGTTTTGCCTTTGTGAACGTGTTGTGCAGAAATTTCTCTGGTTAAATTCGCTTCCAACAGAACTACTTACGAGACAGCAGCTCTACGACTCTGGCATGAGGGGAACATTGGTCACTCCACAATACAATACTGCTTCTCCGATTCCCTGTTTTCACCATGGTTTCAAGTCAGTCATCCCGAGTAGGGAGGACCAGACCACAGAAAGAGATGGGATACAAGAATCGGTCGACATCTACACTGATGGATCAAAAATGGATGGAAGAGTTGGCTGTGGCGTATTCTCAGAACAGCTAGGCCTGGAACTAACCTTCCAATTACCAGACCACTGCAGTGTCTTTCAGGCAGAGGTCATTGCGATTGACAAGGCAGTAGACTGACTGAGAAATCAGAAAATTTCCATAAAAAATTTAAACATCTTTTCTGACAGTCAAGCTGCTGTTCAATCACTATCCAGACTCATCAAAACTAGGAATGGAACGCCGCTCACAACTGAACGTGATGTCGCTTCACTGTGAAGTGATTCTTTGCTGGGTACCGGGGCATAATGATATATCGGGAAACTGCGAAGCAGATGCCCTAGCGAGAGCTGGCACTGAGCTTCAGGAGTATACACTTAACTACCCAACCTCTAGCCTCCATAAAGCAAGGATTAAGAACAACAGAAATGAGTTTCTTCGATTGTCCTTCTGTTCAGTTGTGAGGTTTTTCGGCACCTTTTGGGCACAGATCTTTCGCATGCCCAAATTGTCTGTTTAAATTTGATATTTTCGTCTGTTATCAAAGTTGAAGGTCTCCCTGAGCGAGGCTGATCTTCAACGTGTTCTTGGCCTTCCAAAAAAAAATTTGTGCCGGGGAAAACTTGTGCTCTTGATAAGCACACTCGCGGATTCACTAGTTTAACGCAAAACTTAACTGCACAACGTTTTTTTAAATTCCGACGCTCCGTTTTTAGAGAGACACAGTACCAGTTTGCCTACTTTGTGCAGGCTCAGTGATCTTACTGGTGAAAGCGAGGCCTATCTATACGTCTGCCAATCTTTCGGTCTTGGCACCGTGTTGAATTGCAGCTTCACGCGAGCCCCCAATGATGCTGCAAGAGTCGTAATACTCGGAAGTATGACGACTTCAAGGCGCATTTTTGTGGGCGCTATCCCGAATATGGGTGTACAGGCACCACATTCGAACCCCACAAAGGCGGTCCTTACCGCATGGGAAAGACCTGCCGATCCCCGTGGTACCAGATTGGCCCCTGGTAAGGCTTCGTGGACTTGAGCTTCTCTCAAGCCCATTTCGGTTATGTCCGACTGCTGCAAAATTCCTCGCGACGTTTCAGTCAGACGAATCGCGCTTTCTATGTAGAAAACATTTAACTAGCGTGCTGAAATTTTTGTATGTACAAGATCGTGTAGATTCTAGTTACAAAAGAATGATTTATAAAGATAGTGTTACAAATATCCTGTCAATTTATTTCTGAACCACACTTAAGCATAAATGTAGCAACTTATGAGTTGAAAACGGATGCGTACGGTCAAATCAATTCATTTTCTTTTAATGTTGGCTGTCTCTCTGAATTTTTGAGAGTCTGCTATCAAAACGTTTTGAAATATTGAAATGTACACCACAGAAATATTCCATTCTTGGCAAACGTGTTGCATTGAAGTCATACCTTGAATAAATCCGGACAAAACTCTTTCGCTGACCACTCGATTTCCAGTTAATTCACCAACAGAGTTCGTGTACTTCATGAGATTCTGTCCTGTTATCGTGTCGATTAATAATTGGCTTGAGGTTCTTATTATGGAAGTCTCATCTACCTTTGGTCTTAACGCATCTGATTCTGAGATCGAACCTTTCTTTTGTGGCGATGTCCTGCGTTTTTGATCTGATTGAGTCAATTTTTCGCTGTCATCTCTAGAGACTTCCATATTCGGCCAAGTCTATTTCTTTCCCCGAACGGATAGAAACCTAATCCTGGTCCTAAATCGATTGTCAATAACATTCGACATTGATTTCATTCAAAAAGCCTCCATTGTCCATATGCCAACCATCCCAACGATTCACACTTCACACATCACTAATTCACATCATTCATTTTACTACTATCACAATTTTCAATTCAAATCCCTCACAAATCCTTAATATTTGATGTGATTGTTGTTGAATATTCGTCATTAATAATTTATAGCACATCAAACGTACCGGTTGGGTGATGCGTAACGTTAAAGACTGTGAATCGATTTCGGGACATATGTACCGAATGGGAATGATGACCTATCTATTAGACGGCAAGGATGGTCTTGATCGCACGAAATGTTTGGAGTTGGCAATGGTCCACGATTTGGCTGAATGCGTGGTGGGCGATATAACACCCTTTTGCGGAATCTCTCGCGAAGAGAAGAAAATGCGAGAACTCCAAGCCATGGAGGATATTTGTAAATTGATTGAGCCGTACGGTAGAAAGGTTTTAGAACTATTCCAGGTGAGAGTGATATCCTTTATTTGTGGGAGGTGCTGATATATGTACCTAACTATCTGTAATTCATAGGAATACGAAAATGCTGAAACGGCCGAATCGAAATTCGTCAAGGACTTGGATCGCTTGGATATGGTGTTGCAGGCATTCGAATATGAGAAACGTGATAATTGTGTGCTGAAGCATCAGGAGTTTTTCGATTCGACCGACGGGAAGTTCGAGCATCCTTTCGTGCGGCATCTGATTGATGAGATCAATACACAGAGGCGGACGCTTGCCGCGCAGAAACAAACGAATCTCGTTGCTGAGAACGGAGAAAGTACAACCAATGGCTATACGAACGGTCATCATGTGGATGGTGTCAGTAATGGTCACGACGAGGATGTGTCGGGAGCGAAAAAGGCATCGACAAGTTGATAATTACGTTATTTGTAATTTTTTAGGGTGGCTATTTTATTTAAATTAAATTTTCCCTTATGCAATTCAACTACTCTCGTAGATCAATCTTCTAGAAACAATTTCTCCCGGTCATTGCCTAATCAATGACTGGTCCTTTTTCTTTGTTGATTTTTTTATCTCTCCGGTATATCCGTTTATTTATGCTTGCGAATGAATAGATTAATAAAGACAAATTATAATAATGATAATAATGCATACAAGAACAAAGTTTTATGTGGAGTACATGAAGACAATATTCCACAATTTTCCTTGTTAACTATTTTGCTTCCAGTCACAATTGACTCGCGCACACTATCAAATACTTCGCTCAATACTTCAGTTCTGTAATTATTAAACTTTTTAGTTGTTTATTCATTTTTTAAACTACTTGAAACGATGTCTAGCCTTAATCGATTACGACTAGATGATTTATTAGTGGAAATTTAATCAAATTTGATCCTTATACGGGTATATAAATCATATTCATGTTGGTGTACATTTCATTTTTTCCATAGACGTTCAATATTTATTTCTATTTTACGTAACAATAGTCAGGTTAATATATCAACAAACAAGCAAAGCAAATGTGAAACGTTTAGATTAGTTCAATTTTACTTAAATAGTCTAGCAAGCAAATTAGAATTTGCATTCGGGCTACGAAATATCCTCGGGCATTCTAACATATCCCGGGGAACATTTAGCAAATTCAAATAAGATCGAATTTGTTCTGTTGAATCGATTGAAATGTTGGTCTCAACTGGAAAAACTCGAAATGAATGTAAATGCAAGAGGTTGTTAGGTTGCAATTTGAGCATTATTTGCTCGAATTGCATTTAAAACGAAAACTGTAGGCAAATTGTATTATTTATAATTGCTAGAAAACGTAACGAAGCAAATTGAATGGATACAAATTTGTTAATTTAATTTCTTTCAAGATCTGTATGCAAGTGGAACAAAATTTCGAAATATATAGGAAAATGTAAACGAAAACTGTTTGTAATTTTAATTTAAATGAGTGTAAAATCATAATTATGACATTAACGGAAAATTCCAATGATTTATTCAACAATCAACAGTGCATTGTAGCTTGACTCACACAACTTCCAAGCATGATGCATTCTAAGACCTTGAATCCTCTAACAAACATTACAATCTTCTGCAAACGTCGCCACAAACATTCACCGTGCAAATTTACGTTTAGCGATAGCTTGAGTTTTATCAAATGGCTGCATTTGCTAGGCAAATAAAAGGTGATATGTGGCCTAGTCATTTTTTCGAATAGATATTATCTGATGCACTAGAGCTATCAGAACATTCCTCAGATTCTTTAGTTGCCCGTGAACTTATTGAAGCTCCCAAACGACTTTCAATCATAAATAAATCTTCATTACTTTTAGTTTCGCATGCTCTTGAACATTGCAGCAAACAAGCGTGAATTGTACAAACAGCATTTTCAATAACACTTGAAGCTAATGAGAAACATCAACACGCTTCGGTATCTTTCTACTTCACTTTCGTCTGTTAAAGGCTTCCGATTGTTCGTTCTAAGCGAGAAAATCATTTTGAAAAAAAAATCCACCCCTCAGGAAATTTTCTGTTTTCATTAACACCCGAATATCATGTAAGCGAAACATTTTGGCAGCTAGAATATCTATTTGTTTAAAAATAGTTTCTCGTTTATCGCGTCGTTTCTCTACAGCTTCTTGAAAAGAATATTGAATAAATAGACCAGCGAATTGGCTTGTGTTGGTTTTCGCGTTCAATTCTCGAAGCGTTTCGCTATGTTCCTTCCCTCGTTCGAGGATAAGCTCTGATAATGACCTGAAAATAAGATTTGAAATGAATAAAGACGGAAAAAAATCGCAGAATAAAGCATGTGACCATTTCAAATATTTTCCATTCACGACATTCGACACGAGAGATAAATGAGGAATGTGTGTAGCATTTGCTGTTTTTTTGAAGCAGTGCTGAAGGTGTTTTGTGGTGTACTACCGCGGCAGGAATTCATATCATTGTTTTGAGAAGACGAATGAATGCTTTGAAGGGTTCTGCGTGTTTCATGCAAATACTTTTGATGTTTAGGATTGCTGCATGTTGAGACATTTTCTAAGAAAGAGATGAGTGTTAAATGCCTTCTGGTGCTGAATGAGGACTGAGTTTGTCCCGAAAGCTAGGATGCTCTGATTTTACGGTCTAGAGAAATCTTAAGCTTGTATGCGATGGCAATTAAAGACGATCTTCTCCTATTGATTAAAAGAATTTTTGAAGTAAATTAAACCCTTCTTTTGGATGATAGATACAAATTATTTTAGAGTCAATTACGGAAGACATGAACATCGACCCTCCAAATTATTATTCGTCTATTCAGTTCACTAAAAACTGCATGGAAAAGGAAGATATAGAACAGCGTATCAATATGGCTAATGAAGCATACATTTCAGTCTTCCCAATGCTCGTTTCACATCCTTGCATAAATACCGAGCTTATTTTTTCGGTGTATTTTGTCGTACAAAACACACCGAAAAAAATTGGCTGTGGATCGACAAACCGATCATCCGTCCGGTATTTATTTAAGAATATGAAATATCGACTGAGGTTTCAGAAAAGCTCACTGGTACTTTCGAGCCTTGAGTTGTACGCACTTCTTGACGGACAGCAGTATCGATCCTGGCGAAGGAAGTTCCAAACAATTCTAAGCCATCCAACAGGGAAACCACGCAAACTTTGTAAGGACTCAGTGGACGTATATATAAATATTGAGATTCTTAAACAGAAGAATGCGGTCGTTGGACCAAGGTACCAGATGACAGTTTTTCCACGAAACCGAGGATCGATTTGGGCTGGTGCGCCACTGTGAATCATGCCAATTATCACTTCTAATCTGGCTTGGAAAACGGTGGAAAATGTACGAGGGTCATTCAATAAGTAACGAGACAAATCGATACAGGTCAAAAATTGTTTTATAATTCAATACGAAAATTTTAGAATTTCAAGTTGGCATCCTTGTTATTATTTGTGATCAGCTGTTTTGTAAGATTTTGTAAACATAACCTATAAAGTCAGTTAGTTCAAGATGTCAAATCCTATTGAGAATTGCACCGCGGAAGATCAACGTGCTATGATTAGATTTTTGGTGGCAAAAGGTGTTAAATGGTGTGAAATCGATGCAAGAATGTTAAAAGGGTGTGGGAACAATTGTTTAAACCGTTCGAACATTTACAAGCGGATGGAACAGTTTAACGCGGAAAAAATTCAAGGCAGAGTCATCAGCAGGTAAAGTGATGCTTACACTTATTGGGACTCACAAGGCGATTTTCTGGAAGACCAACGAAAAATCAACAGCCAATATTACTGTAACATGCTAGAAAACAAAGTAAAGCCTTTCATTCGCACTAAACGTCGTGGACTTTTGACAAAAGGTGTGATTTTGCTTCACGAAAATGCACGACCGCATACGGCACAGATAACTCAAGAATGCATTCAAAAACTGGGCTGGAAGATTCTTTCACACCCTCCTTATAGCCCAGATCATGCTCCATCAGATTTCCATATGTTTGGTCCTCTTAAGCAGGCGCTACGTAGTAAAAAATTTGGCTCTAACGAAGAAGTCAAGATTCATGTACAAACTTGGCTCCAACAGCTACCAAAAGAATTGTATACCAGTGACATAAGAAAGTTAGAGGAACAATGGGACAAGTGTATAAGTGTTGGGGGTGGGGGGGGTGGAAAGTAGCCAAAATTTTGTGCTGATTGAATAAACGGTTTTTAAACTACAACATTTGAATTAACCTCGTATTTCCATCCTCCGAAAAAAACAACTTGAAAACTAAATTGATTACGACTCGAAAACTGTACAGCATTTTTTTATTGCCATCAAATCATTGCTTGTCATACGTACAAAATAAGCCATAAAAATAATTTTAAATAATTCTAATAATCACCAGTTAAATATCGAGTAGCATAAATAAAATATAGGAACTAGAATGTTTCTTTCGACAGCAAGTTTTTGACTATTTGACTGGCGTCCCGACGAAATTCCTGGCGATAGTTCTGCAAATATAAATGTTGTTAGTGACCACACAGAATTTTTGGTCCTGAAATTCACTTACGAATCAAATTTTCAATAATATTATCATTAAGACTTTCGGTTGCTGGCGAGACTTGGATGGGAGGAGATTGGATCTTCCCTATAAAAAAATGATTTTAATAGAGGTGAGTGTTTTGTATGTAAACTACTTACGAAACACAGTTATCACTTTTTCAGATTGTCCCAGCGTATTTTTGGCAATACATTTATATTCACCGAAATCCTTGCTGTGTATCGGTCGTATTGTCAATCGCATTACGATTTTGAATATGTTCTCCAGAGTGACTGATTCGTATGTTCCACCCTGAATGAATTCTTTATCGCGAAGCCAATAATTCACAGAATTTGGATGTGATTCTGTAACGCATTCAAGAACAACTTTCTGACCGGGACTTACGAAAATCTCCTCATGACGAGTACGAATGTTGGGCGGGACTAAAAGGGATACAAATTATTAAGCATTCTCGGATGATTTATGGTGTTTTTAGAACTTACAGTTGACGACAAGCAGAACACGCTTACTAACTGTCGGTGGTATACCATTCGATGCAATGCACAAGTATGCTCCCATATGGTGACGGTTAACATTTCGCAAGGATAGCATTTGACCTTCAATGGTGAATACTTCTTTGCCACCCACCGATAGAATTGGTTTCTCCTTTTCACGGCGCCATGTGATGATCGGTGCTGGCAGACCTGATGCTGAGCACATCAAGGTAGCATTTTGCCCTTCATCAACGACTATATCACGGCTGGTCTCGAAATCAAGGATATCTGGCGGGACTAGCACGAAACAGCAGATGGTTTTATTGTGCTATTTTTAGCGTCGGGAGAGTGAGGATTTAGAAACTTACCGACAACATCCAAATATCCCACCTGACTCTTCATGGGATCCGTGTTAATCTGGCACATATACCATCCCCGATCCAGTTCGCGTACATCACGTATCCTTAGCTGCCAGATTCGATGTTCCGTGTGACTAATACCGATTCGTTGGTTTTTCGTGATGACATGATTCTGAATCGTTAGTATCGTCTGGGTGTCAACACGTAACCACGCAACCTACAACCACACAAGGAGAGCATTTCGATAAAAATAATCCATTCATCATTATATGTTATACTCGTATAACGACTAAATCGACTATGGAACCTATAAAAAGGATTCGTTTTGCAATGAAAATTCTATTGTGGCAAGCAAACTTGAACCGATAATTTTGTTAAATACACCTTTTAAGAATCTACGTAAGAATGCGGTTCTTTTTGATTTCATGGAAGTACAGAGGGTGGCATTAAGGGTAGGTGGGACGAAAATTCGACAACACAACAAAATTATTCAAGCAAAATTACTCATTCATGTGAAAAATGAATGGTGGTTGTGTGAATTGCGTGGTCTTAATATGTCCTGTTGAAGTTGTAGCAATATTTAAAAAAAAGACTAGCCTTCCTCGATGAATGTATCGAGATTTTATTCTGCATTGTGTTACGGATGGGTGGTGAGACCAGCATGAATTGGGTTGTTATGATGTTTGCTGCTCATTTAAATAATATTTTCATTAGGCGACATAAGTTCAAAGATCGATAAGGATCGTTAATTGTTGTTTTTGGCAATTAGGGCAATATCCTTTTGAGAGTGTTTAAAGGTGTGAAGCTCATTGAAATTTTCTCAAGAGACGTAAGTTAAAATGAACAAATCAACGAGTTAGATATAAACGGCATGTCTAGCAACTTCTTCGCAACTTTCACCAAATTGGAAAAAATCCTATGTTCTTCAATGATTAAATAAAAGTAAATCTTTGCTTTAATTCCGGAAGAAAATCGTTTAAATGTTGAGTAAATACAATGATCCAACAAATATTGGGTGTGTGAATATGACTCCGTCCTTTCCCAACAGATGTCGTTTTTCGTATTGCTTGCGTGGACTAATCAATGGCAACACTCGTATTCGATAGGACTTTATGTCAGCTGTCAAATGCACTCCGTGGCATTTGGTTGAAGTGTGAGCAACAAATGTTTTTATCTTATTGAAAATGTCGATTTTCGTTCCAAGTAAACATCATTTGCAGGAAGTGTTATTACACTATTTTATTGCAAAGAAAAGTGCAGCGGAAACTCGCCGTTTGCTTGTGGAGATTTACGGCGATCATGCTCCATATAACACAACGTGTAAGGAATGGTTTCGACGATTTAAAAATAATGATTTTGGCGCTGAGGACAAAGAACACGGAAAACCACCGAAAAAATTTGAAGATGCCGAATTGGAAGTAGTGTTGGCAGAGGATTTTTGCCAAACTCAATCCGAATTGGCTGCAACATTAAATTTGAAATGATTAACTGTTGCAAAGCGTTTTAACGCAATAGGAATGGTTCAAAAAGTTAGTAACTGGGCTCCCTTTGAATTGAAAGAAAGAGACATCGAACGTCAAAAAACAATTTATGAAATGCTACTTCAAGGACAGCAAAGAAAAAGCTTCGAATATTCACAGGAGATGAAAAATGGGTATATTATGAGAATCCTAAAAGTCAAAAAGGGTGGGTGAAGCCAGGTGAACCCGGTCTATCACAGGCAAAGAGAAATATTCACTGTGCTGAGGTTATGCTCTGCATTTGGTGGGATCAGAGAAGTGCTGTACATTATGAGTTGCTCGAACCCTCAAACTATTAATGTAGATGTTGGGTCCTTTCCGTCCTTTCCCAACAGATGTCGTTTTTCGTATTGCTTGCGTGGACTAATCAATGGCAACACTCGTATTCGATAGGACTTTATGTCAGCTGTCAAATGCACTCCGTGGCAATCAACAACTCATGAAGCAATTGGACTTTAGATGTGAAATATAAGGAGAAAAACATGTGACGCACGCGAATAAAAAGAATTGACAAAAAAGGTGTTGCAGATAAATATTCAATCCAAAAATTTTGGCACACATTTTGAAATAAAATTTACACAAAAAATTTAGGAGGCTAAATTGTATTATAATATATATTGTTGAAAAATATATTACAATAAGTCATGTTGATAAATCTATTCAAAAGAAAAGAACAGTATAATTTTTTTTGGATAACTACTTAAATTTCTTCTGCGAAAGAAACTGCTTGAAACATTTTTTTCAAAGCTACCCATATTTTAACCCTATCGCCGCCTAAGTGAGACACCTTTTGATAAAGAGAGCTACCACTACAAACAGTCAATCCTTACTTTACAAAAAACTATCAAAAAGAAAATCTGCAAAAGAAATTACTTAAAATATATTTCTTTGCTTGTTGCGTCACGTGAAAAAATATATTTGGTGCCATTTCAATTTTTCCTATAAATTGTTTGCTAGAAAATCCTTTGTAGCTTTTACAAAATAGTTTTGACATAAAGGTCGGCTCAAGTATTTTTAAAGAAAAAATATAATTGGCAACAGTTTTTGAGCAATTCAAGATAAATTTTACGTCAAAACTCATTTCTTAAAAATCCAGGATTATTAAATCCTGCATAATGCTTTATCTAGATTTCTTCAGAAATAGGCTACTAGGCTAGGTCTATCAAATTTCTATGTAACAAAATTTAAAATTACTTAAAATAATTTAATTAATTAAAATAATTTTATTTATAATGAATGGAAAATAAAGAAGTATTTTTGGTTAAAAGTATTTACATATTTAAAATCTGATGGGGTACCATAATTTTCTTACGTAATAAAAGTAGGTTTCTTTGAAAATGTTGGTAAGTGTCACATGAGGGGGGGGGGTAAATAAAATACTCTAAAAATTGCGTTACGTAATATTTGGTTGGCCGCTTTAGAGACCATTTAAAAATGGTTCCCCTTAAAATACCTCTAGAATAAATTAATCCCTGTTTCAATAAATATTCGCATGAAATTTACAACTTAAGATTCGGAATTTGAATGAACAAATACCCAAAAAAATTATCACTTACCTTGTACGCCACTAAATCATGCACGTTGCACGTTAGAAATGCATCCCTGCCCACAGGAACTGTAACATTCGTTACCGGAGCACTAAATTTCGGGTCAGCTGAAAAAAAAATCAAAAAAAAGGATAACACATTCAAACACTTCCATTTTTTTTTCACCACAAAACAAGTCGCATTCAACCTTTTCCTTCTTAATATCTTGTTATTCGGTTAAATCTTTTGGAAAAAATAAATTGATGTTGCTTTAAGTGAACGAGAAAAGCATATACACAGACAACACGAAAAAAATAAAAATATTCTTCTTCTGCTGAATGTCCATGAATATCCTTTGTCCATTTTCACAAGTAAACATTCTGAATATTTCCACACCCACTTAGGTCCAATTAACTTTTCAGCATATAAAACCTGAACAGCACGATAAATGTTTACAAATAAAAAACATCAACAACAACAAAGAAAAGGATGATGTCGACATGAAGATGGTCGACTTGGAAGGATAATCGTGTAAAAATCATGACTTTTTTTTACCGACAATGTTGTATATATTTATATTTTTTACTTTATAGCATGTCCGGAGGGAGTGATAAAATGTTAACGTGACATTTTCAGGCGAATATCATTAGACACGGATGTGAATTGAATTGAAATGAATTTATTAAGATGTAAAGGTGGCTTTGGAAGGATATTAAGCGATTTGATTCGACATAGTTTGAAGTAGATGGAGGCCTTTGAAAATGTACACAATTGCAGAGAGTAGGGACTCTATTTAGAACTGGATGGTACTTAAATGTTGATTTGAATATGAAGGCAAGGAGTGTCCAATTTGTCACGGATCCTGCATAGAACGATAGATAAGGGATGTCATAAAAATAGCAAACGAAGATATTTTAATGATTTTATTCAACATGAAGGACGAGCAAGATTCATCCGTGCATGAAAAAATAAGATCTTCTGAGCCTCGTTTTTTGTTAATTTAATGAAAAATATTCAGAAAACGTTCTATCGGATCCGTGCCTCAGGCACTATAGGTCAATATTCAATCCATCATCCAAACAGCTTCAATTAAGAAAAAAATCATTAAATAGAAATCAGGGTAAGCTTGTGAAAAATAATAAAAATATCCCTTTCCACAGAAAAAACAAATCAATAAGTTCTCCATGAAAATCGTGTAAATTCAATCGTGATTTTGTCTCCAGGACATTTTCTGTCGTCATTTTCGCACACAACTTTGTTATTTCAACTCTAAAACAGGACTTGCTGTTTCTTTGCTTGTTAGTGGAAAATACAAACAAAAATTACCTATAATCATATTTTTAGCATGCAACAATCAAATTATAGGATCACAAATTATAGGTCTCATTTAGGCGAACATAAATATAGTAAGGGTGGCCCTTAAAAAACATTCGTGCGCTTGCAAATATATGAAAGGATGGGTTTTGGAGTAGAGTGCATGTTTTATTGAAGGAAAACCAGATTGAAAATCATGAAAGGAAGGAGTAATTAGGATATGCAATGGATTTTCTCAGCTGAAAATGTTCATTGAAGGCTTGGAGTGCTAGACTAGGAACAGTGGACGAAACACTGCGCACGGATTCAAATCATCTAACATTTTTGGAAGGGTAGTTTATTGTAATATGTTGAGTCTGCGATATGCCCTAGACTATCCTTCTGACTCAGTAACCATTTTAACGTTTATCAAGCAGAGATAATCAATTTTATTCGAGAAGCAAGATCTTTCAATGCAGTTCAATTTAGGAAGTAACTTCTTTTTATGCTCAATTTTTTTTAAATTTCAAATACTTATTTTGCCACCTCAGTAGTTCTTCTTTCTTTTTCTGAGTGAATTTTAATCCTATCTTATTTATCCGGTCGCATACCACCCCTTTTGATAACTATACAATATCACTGTCATATACATGCAAACTCTGCTCAATGGCACCTAAAACAGAAGGGTCCTTACTTCAAAATAATAGAACATTCTCCGTAAACAAATCCTACCCAACCCAATTCCTTTTATCCCATCTTAAATACAACTAGAAAAAGAATTCTGTTCATAATCATTCCTTTTCGCCCACCATTAATAATTAATTATCCACTAATTTATTTAAAAATGACATATTTATTTTTTCTTAGCTCCCAGCGAAATTTTCTTTATAGACCAGCTTGGCTTGCATAGCAGAAATTTTTGTTGGTTAAACATTAACTCAAGGGAGTAGCAAAAAAATATTTGTTTTTTTTTAGAGGGCTAAGGATAATACTGTGAAAATGGTATAGCTCAGATGAAGCCACATTAAATTTGACTTAATAAATAAAGGAAATAAATAGATTTGCAAGACAGAGGAGAGAAAGGACCAGATGAAAATTTAAGAATTTCAGCATTTTCGTTTGACTTAGTAGCGAAAATCTGATGTGGAGGAAAAACTGTTTATGAAGCAACATTTGTTAATTTTTAGATAGGGGTGGGTTATTTTCTAATGAAAAATGAATGCTTGACATGCATTTTTGAAATTTTTATGATTAGCTGTGGAAATGAATTGTTCTATGTTTTCTGGACATGGAAATTTAAAGGATACAAGTCAGCAATATGAAAGTTGTTTGGAAAGGGATCAGCGGAAATATATGTAATTGGAACAGTTTTATTGGTTGAAATATTTTTCATATGTAATTTTTGTTGATTTTTTATTCTCAGTGTGTATAATGGAAATATATGACTCCACTTTTAATTGGTCAATTTTTCTACATAAGATTTGGTAATACGGTTTGTAAAGCATGCTAAAGATTAAAGAGCTATGTGCATGCATTGATTGCTGCAACGAGTGGTATCGAGTTGCTGAACGTGTGCCGCGGTCAGATATGAGTCAATCAACTACAAGCGCTACATAATGATTAGGTTGCGATGTCGCGAGGAACATTTACGAGGTGATTAGCAATATTTGTCCATTCCGGAAGCGATGTGTTTGTTTGGAATAAATGCATTACTTTAATGTTTGAAAGATGAGTTTCTGGTTAGATATTTATTTGGATACATCACACTTGCAATTACAGGAAACAGTTAATCTCATTTCTCAATATCAGCGATTTCAAGCGAGGCTTGATTACTCCATATCAATATGTTCATAACCAAAACAATTTATTGAACGCACCGCGAAATTATCTTCAGGGGAATCCCCTCGTTTCCATACCTTTTACTATCGCTGACTCATACACGCTTATAATGCTGCCTTAGTCGAAATAAGTATGTTTTTCAGGATATTTCAATTAATTCATGTTGATTCTCCTGACGGGTGAAAAGAAAATCAACTATATAGTCTTATCGTCGGGTACCACGAACACATGTCAATGGCAATTGTGAAAATTCGACGTTGTGGAAATCGCATCACAAGTGATGGGGTGAGCAGTCCTTTTTCGCCCGCCGCTACTACTTTGCTATGAAGACACGCAATGTCTGCCGACGAAAAAGCCTTTCGAACCTTTATATCGCTAGCAAAGTGAATGGTTTGTGATTTATTAATGTTAATAGATAGTGTACCACTCGTTTTGTGATTATAATAGCGAACGGAAAACTAAATTGTTGTTAGCATTTTTTATGGATATTTACATATGCATTTATGGGTGGTATGCATACTTTGGAAAAGTTGGTGGCTGAACAAGGATTTCAAGATGGTTATGAAATGGATATGCATACTAGTAATATTTTATATTTATTCAAATACAATAACAGCCGAAATACTGCAAGAAACCCTATGCTATGAAATTGAATTCTATAACTATCATAGCAGGGAAAATGAAAATCCTAAACCCTAATTTTTCCATAGTAGTCGCTGGATTGCAATTTTTATTTATTTTTTCTCGTAAAAGCTGTCGCTGTTGTATAGTAAACAGCAAATCAAACGAGCAATGACAAGGATAGAACGTAGATTTTGTTCATCAAAAACGTAAAAGATAACAGCTATTGCTAATACGGCTGTACTAGCAAAGCACTTATTCAAAACACATTTTTGGAAGTCTAGCTTCCTTTACGGAGGCTCTAATCAAAAGTAAGCGAGAGGAGTGAGCCCAGAAAAAGCGTACCGAACGAAAAAGCGAACAGAAGTTTATCATAAAATTCAAAGTGAGCACAATACATAGCAATGATGTGCAAATATAAGAGTAGAGCGGCTGGTTCAGTGAGCAGAGCGCTCGACTCTTGCTCTCGAGGTAAAGGGTTAAAATCCCCCCTCTATTTTTTTTACTTTAAGTTACTTTATGTGAATAAAAGCAATAAAAAAATTCAAATTTTGTCATATTATGTGCATCCTAGATTTTTGAATTTGTCACATTAATTCCTGAATTGTTCCTGCATTTATTTATATACAACTTTTTAACTTTTACATAGTCATTTGCAAAACGTGGCTAAACTTCCAACCGGACACTCCGAGAGTGCCCTACTGTTTTTTTGAATATTATCATAGTTTTTTCTCCTTCAAATCTCCCTATGCAATTCTCTATTTAAAATATATTCCCAGACATGCATCAAAAATCTTATAATAAGTTTTGATGCGGTATCTGAATAAGTGAATTATTTTGCTTATAAAAATCTTGGTTTTTTTTTATTTTTCCTGGGAATTCCTTATGCTGTCTGATATCCCTATCTGTAGTTTTTTTGGAAGAAGGTATAAATGGAAATAATAGGAAAATTCAGCATTGAAACACGAAATTGCAAAAAAAAAAGAATGGCAGGAATAAACTTTAACTTCTTGTCCTTAAATTTTCATTACCCGCTAAAACAATTAATATCGAAATATTGCCCAAATAAAATGATTATTTGCAACGCCTCTTCACCACCTTATTTCGTATTTATTGATTTTTTATCGCAGAAATCAAAATCAGAAGGATTTTTTAAAGATAATTATAACACTAATAAGCTGATAATAATTATAACACTAATCAATTGATGGCAAAATGTTGTCAATTAAAAGCATTGAAAGCTCCTAAAAATAAAAATAAATTATTTTTAAATATATAAAAATACGCATATAAAATATAGAAATAATATTTAAGGACGTTTTATGCATTTTTAATCGTACGAAAATATTGAAATGCCACTCTCTCATTTTGAATTATCAAAAAAAATTACAATATTTTTTTTTGCATTGCAGGTGAATGACATTCAAAGTTCAGTAGGATCCTTAAGGAATTGATGTAAGTTAAAAATTTAATTATTTATTTATTTTAAATAAAGACTATGTGCTACAAAATGTTTTTCCGTTAAGTAATTTTCAACCGTGACGGAAAAGTTGCAGAATTGATATTTATTCTTTCTTGGAATCCACATTTTTTCACTACCCAAATGTTCCAGCTGATTTTTAGAGTTTTTTAGGGATTATTTTATAAGAATTAATTATAGAATCATTTTAAATTTTTAATATGTGTTGATTGGCATTATAAACTAAGGGAAAAAAGTACACAGGGAGAGGATTTCAGCATCAGCTATTTGAGGTATTAGTCTCATGTTCCGGCCGATTTTTGGAAATATTTTTAGGATTTTTCTTCTTCTAAAAATAAATTATAGAATCGTTTCAAATTTTTTATATGTGTTTATTGGCATTATAAACTAAATTAAAAAAGAGTTTTATTATTATTATTTTGATCAACAAAGTTGACACGTTCAATTTGGTGTAGGTTCCTAGCGCAGGTGATTTTGGAGTTATCTTAAATAAAAAAACAAATTGGTTATTGTTCTGCATGCTCCTGCCTCCGTCCCAAACTAGCACAATTTTATGAAAAAATAAGAAAAATGGCAAACTATAAAAAATATGTAAGTTTTTGAATTTTTTTAAGTTCGCCATTTTGTGTTTTTTTTTTTCAAAAAATTGTATACTTCTAGTTCAAAATAGAGCCACGAAAATGCAGCACAATAATTAATCTGTTTTGTTTTTTTAATTTCAGGTAACTCCAAGTGCCGAAATCACCAGCGCCAGCAAATTGAAGGTGTCAATTTTGTTAATCAAAATCAAAATAATAATAATAAAATGTAAAATTAAATTAAAACTTTTTTGCTTAATTCACAGTGCCAATAAACATATATAAAAAAATTTGAAACGATTCTATAGTTTATTTTTATAAAAAAAAATCCCTAAAAACATCTTCCAAAATCGGCCGGAACATGAGACTAATACCTCAAATAGCTGATGCTGAAATCCTCTTCCTGTTGTACATTCATCTTCCAATGCATCCCTTACTGATTTTAATTTACAACCAACGCATCAAAAACCATTAAAATCAGACCAATAAAATTTCAACCCACACACACATTCAAAGGAAAAACCAACAATTTGAAAATCATGAAAACTTCAATAAGGGATGTATCCGGTTCGAAGGCTATCCATAAATAACTCAAATTGGGAATTCTTATGTAGTCGTAATTAGGCGTAAAACCTCTTGGGTGTCATTTGTTCACTTTTGTAAAAACCAAATAAAATTGCTTTCCAAGAAGATTTTTGATTAATCGGGATAAGGGACGCGATAGTAAGAATTGCGTTTTCTTTTGAATTTAATTGCATGTTTAATTGATGGGTTTCAGTATTTGAATTTTTATGTAAATGTTGGCTTTTCAGGAAGATTTTTTTCGCTACTTAAATAAAGATTTTATTTTACTAAAAGATATAGCAAATATTATCTTTCCATTAGGCACTTCTTGTCAGCTTAAACTATCGTTAACACATCACCAAAAGTACCGAACATGATATATAATTACAAAATACCTAAGAATGTTTACATACTAAAAATATATCTTACAATTTGTATCCGATGGTGCTGTTATTGAACTTGGCAACAATCCGAACCATACTAATCCAATCACGATAAATCTCATAACTAGTTAATCCACTTTTCATATATGTTTATATTCACTTTTCCCGCACGATAACTAGAACGTGTCCTTTTCGACATACATATGCCGACTATCGAAGTGCACCAAAGTCGTCCTGTTTCGCGTTAGCCGCTCGCTCGCTCGCTGCTAGCGAAATCTTTTCAAATCCAAGTTCGGTGACCAACTGACATTCATTCAAATAAAGCCGCTGATAAGTTTAGCGGCTTGGGTGGAAATATCAAATTCCCGCGTGACTTTCGACTTTCATCATAACAACGGAAAAGGAAAAGTCGCGAGACAACGGTTTCGTTGCGCATGTCCTTTTTTCTTGCCGAACGTTTGTTGTGGAAAAGTGCGACATGCATGCATGGTGAACTCGAAGAAGTGATGATGATTATGATTGTTTTATAATCTGTCTAGCAACGTTAGTCCTTAATCTTTGTATAGAAATTAATTCTTCCTTTCTTAAACCACACCTAAAATTTGAAAAGTCTTCACCGATTCGATGCAATCTTTCAAAAACTCAATATCCTCGAAACCATACCTAAGAGTTCTTAAACAGAACCATCATCTTCATAGATCACAATCAACCGTGCTTCCCCCAGTATTTTCTATATATTTTCTAGCTCCCCCTTCAATTTCTCGCTGGTAATAGGATGGACAAACTTTCCAACACCGCCCGCCATCATCAAGGTTAGCTTCCTCTCAATGCGGAAGCAGCTCAAGAAGTTAACACGAACGTAAACATTTAAATTGGTTTCATTGCTGACATCAGCGAAACATGAGATCCTGCGAGACGTTTAGATTTCCGATTAATTGCTCGATTTAATTAGGTATTGTGGAATTATTACAAAATTTTCGGAAATGATTCCATATACTGCAGTGTAGTGTACAATCTTCGGGTTGTTGTGTTATCTATGTAGCCACCGGTGTTCTTGCCACCCCTCCAGCATATTTGGCTATATTATGTTTGCCCTAAGCAATTTGGTCTGTCGGTTTTTCTTTCGCTCCTTGTGTGTACTATTGTGGATCGGAGGGTAAAGAAAGTTCCAAGTTTTACTGAATGGTAAACTTAAGGAAGAGAGAGAGTTGCGGATGGCAGCAATTCTGTTATCCTTCTCTTAGTGTGATTTTAACGGCAGGCCGAGACGGCTATCAGGATTTCATGTGTGATAATATCTGAACAATTACAATTTGGCTGAGCATGTTAGGGAGGGTAGCCGCAGGATTTTCCTGTGATATTGTATATCCGGTGAGGGTGGACGTATAGGTGTTATGGTACGTTGTCATCTGTTTATTATTTATTTGTAAATTATATGACTGCTATTAAAATCAAGACGCAACGAGTGTTTACGGGCAACACATATCCAGAAATTCTTTAGGGCATAATAAGGACCGATAGCTTTTTATGTAATAATATGCAACGAAAGACCAAACTAATCTATACCATTTGAGTCTCAAGTTCGTCAATTTCTGGATCAAATAAATAAATGTAGGAATCATAAAACGAAATGGTCGAATTAAATAAATACATTTTCAAGTAAAAAAAATATTCGATTTATCATTAATTTGAATTGATAAATTCGTTCGTTTGGTTCGGGCATTTCTTAATTTGATCCGGAAATCACGCAAATGCTGTGTTTCAATTTTTACTGCTTTGGCTCTATAGATTTTTATGCGATAAAAGACTAAACTAATCTATACCATTTGCGTCTCAAGCTCCTAAATTTCTGGACCAAATAAACCAATTTTCAAAGCAAACAAAGAAATGGTCAAATCAAATAAATAAGCTTCCATCTCAAAAAATATTCGATGTATCATCAATCATTAACCTGAATTGGAAAATTCGTTTGTTTGTTGCGGACATATTAATTATTCGATACAGAAATCCTCGAATTTTAGGTGCAAATTCTGTGTATCAATTTGTACTGCTTCGGCTCTAGGAACTCTTATGCAATGAAAGACTAAACTAATCTATACCGTTTGCGTCCCAAGTTTGTAATTTTCTGAATCAAATAAATAAATATTCGAATCAAAGAAAGAAATGTTCAAATCAAATAAATACGTTTTCAAGTCAAAAAATATTCGATTTATCATTAACCATTAAATTAATTGAGGAATTCATTGATTTGATTCGTACATTTATTTAATTGATCCGGAAATCGCCAAACATGAGGCGCAAATGCTGTGCATCAATTTGTAATGCTTTGGCTTTAAAGCCTCTTTTTCTTCCTTGGCCAAATATCATCACTTGCTTGTGAAGATAAAGTTCGAATTATTTATTAAATTAAATTAAATTAAACAAAAATGCACTTTTATGCAAGAACTGTCGTCGAAAATCGTTTAAGCTATATTTTCCATTTTCTTGCACCATTCTGCAGCCTTGGCTAGAACCTGCTGAAGCTCATGTTTGAAAATTGAGCTACAAGTAAGCTTTCCACGAAAAGTTTCTGGATGAAGCTTAACAATTTCGCTGTTATACGATTTTCTTTGCTTTCTCTTTCCTCTAAAGATAGTATCTATGTATATATTTATCGTGACTTTCAACGGTTAGATAAAAGTTCGACTAATTGTAGACGAAGCTTTTGATATGATATTTAATTAAGAACAGGTGTTTTTTTTTTAAATTTAAGACAGTTGTTTCAGCATAACATTAACAAAAATGGTGGCATTGACTTACATACATTTCTTTTCGTTTATGGGTTATGGACAGTTTTAAGGTTGGTATTTATAGCTTCAAATACTAAAGATACTGTTTGGTTAATCTATATTTGAGTATTTGTAATTGATTTCATTTTCACAAAATGTTTTAATTGTTTTTAAAAAGAAACTCCCTTTTAATTTTGTGTGATTCGGAATCGATTACGATCGAAAATTGATTCCGAATTTAATAAAAAAACACATAAAATTAAAAGGAAGTTTCCTTTGGAAAGCAACTATATTTGGGTTTTTTTTAAATAAATCTATTGAAATAAGTCAAAACTTGAAAAAAAACACCACATTTGTTTGAACTTCTAAATGAGTTTCTGTTTTATCAACGATCTAAGGTTTCAAAAAATATTAAGAGAATATTTTTATGTGCCTAAAATTTAAATATTCAATAAATTCAAAATTATTTGAATATTTTTACATTCAATTCTCAAGCAAGTAGCTTATTGCCTAAAAAATTGTTTTTTGTAACGTGGCTGGTGACTGGTTCAATTATCAACAAAAGTCTTTACATTTATTAACTTCCGACAGTATTTGTGGTCTCTTAAATCAATATTAACAAGTTTCTTCTATCATAAATACCAAAAAAATATAGCGTAAATCCATAAAAAAGAAAAAAGAAAGACTACGCAGAATAAAAATCAAACCATAAAATTGTTTGATGAAAATGAGAACTCTCTCAAATAGAGCAAATTAAATTCTGCGTAAAAATGGCTGATATACATTTATAATTTTTTTTCTTGTAAAATATTTACGACGAATAAAATTAAATCCAAAAAAAATCTTATTAACAATATTGTAGGATTTCTGGCTGGTTTACTTGGATATATTTTTAAGCGTACCATAAATACAGACAAATCGATGTTGTGCATTTCATTTTAACGCATATGTGTCCAAACAGTTACGTTGATCAGAGCTTAGTGCGAAAATTTACAAGGGTTTTTCTAGACGGATAGAAGAGCTCGAGTACATTAGCTGCGACATAAACGGATATTGTCCCGGAAATTTTCATCAAAGTATATGTGTAATAAAATTTCACGAAAACATATCGTAGCAATAATAATTTTATTGAGTGAAAAATTCTATAAACAACATTCAAATGTTGCACTAAAAATTTCCACGAATCGAATTGTTATTTGAGAAAATTATTTACGAAATAAATTTCAGTTACATTTTTTTGTTGTTTTTTTAAATTTAGTAATTTGTATTTTTTTAACCTTTCACCATGGATTTGCAATTTTTGTTCTTCCAGCAAAGTTTCAATTTGAAAATTCTTCAACAAAAATTTATTTGATAAAAAAACAAGGAAGAAATAAGTTTCTAATGGAAAAAATGCATGCAAAATATTTTTGGAAAAACTCGACCCACATTTAAATGCAAGAGCACCTAAGACTTTCGCATGCAATTTCTGATGAAAGGTTCCTTTGAGAAATAAAAAATAAACATATAAAAATAAAAACTCAATATTTTTCTGGCATTTGCCGAAAAAATCCAATGACAAATTAAAAATCTAAAAAAATCAAATTTGACGCCAAATATGAATCATGAAAATAAACCATAAAACACTGCAACACTCTATGACTCATCTTTCGTGTCAGTGATTTGAATGTAAGCGAAGCTAAAAAAGGACGAATCCAAAAATATGTTTGACGACGTATGCTTAACTCTAGGCTCATGTGGAGTTGATTAGCGAAACAAAAAGCTGGGGAAGGGAGGGGGATCTTGACTAGCGAAGCGAGTAGGGAGCGAAGCTCACTAGTAAATCATTAAAATTGTTTACTACCAAACTTTTTGCATTCACCAGCAGGGGAAATTTTCTAGTGAAATTCACATCGGATTATTGCCAGAAAATATGGCACACAATTTAAGGTGAAGCTTTCTTCTAATGTGTTTTGAAAAATATTTCTAAGAAAAATGTCTACTCCAAATCAATTGAACATGATTTCATCAGAATTTGGCCCGAAAATTCGAGAAAAAATATCCTCGAAAAAGTTTTCGTAGAAATTTTCTTCGCAATATGATTAATGAAAGCTATCTCAAAAAATCTTTCTTGGACTAATCCTAATTACCAGAAGTTGAAGTACACTAAACCCTGCACATACCTCTTCAATTTTGAGTTATGGCTGCTCTTCTAGAAGCAATACTATCTTCTACAATATTTTCATAAATCTTCAATCATTCCCTGCAATAATTCTTGATCCTCATTTGTGGAAACAATCATAAACAGCTCACAACTTTCATGGCGTCTTTTCACATCACGTGCCTTCGATACACTCAATTATTTTCGTTAATCTTTCCTACTGAAGATTTAGCAAGAATGCTTGCTTCCAAGGATAAGACAGAGTAGACTTATATTTATTTACCGGAGTCCTACATTGAAGATCTAAGACGATTTAGAGAAGAGCGGCAAGTAAGGAACATTTGAAGTGTCACGAATATTGTTGTTCTATCAATGTTCGTGCAACATCATCCTAACCTTCTGCCTGAATCCTGTGCCATCCTTCGGTATTCATAAGTTTATCCATCCCTTAACTTCTAAACTGAAGGTATACAGATTCAACCGACCGTCTGGTAAATGGTAGTTGAATATTACAGAATAAACATATCAAGACTATAGTCTAGAAGTGCTTCAGCAACTACAATTGCCCTGGTCAAGGATCCTTGAGGGATACTCGAAACGATGAATGATAAATGTGCACATCTGGTTTGAATGTCATTATACACTCAATCGTCGTGGTGGATGGAATATCTTTCATTCGTATGTACGTAAACTTTGGCAAAACGGTTAAGTTAGGTCATAGGTGGTTGGAACCGATGTGTGTACGAGTGTCCATATCCTGTTTATTTGCCGAAGGACAACAAAATATTTGAATGAATGAACGAACAGAAAGTTTAGAAAATGTTAGGAACGTTGGTCATCGTGAAAATAGTTTTTGGAAAGTACAAAGAAAATACAATTTGTAGGTTTGTCTTGAGATTGAAGTGTGGGTGTGAATTTTCAAGAATGTCTTTTCATCTTGTTGGAAAAGATTAAGTTCTTAGTATGGTCATCGGTTGCGGCGTTGGTCACTTTAGATTGATTCAAAGAAAATGTGACTGATTTGTGTGAACTTATCGCTTTTCAGTCGAAGGAAATGTATCTTTCAAGAGAAAATTTATGTCTTTGATATCTTTACGTTACGTCCAAGAAGATAGTTTTATAAATAATTTATCAATAGACTGTTTGCAACATCGAATCCTTAGCCACTTGTAACATCTATACAGACAGTTAAACTTATTGCAAATGAAAAATATAGCATTTGTGTATGTCTCGAACATGTTTTTGTGGAAATTTAAAGACAATATATTCTCGGATTTTAGGATGCTCCATTCTACAGTTATATTCTATTCTGAATTTAAAAAAAATGCCAATACATAATTTGAAAATAAATAGTCTCTGCTTAGTAGTTCCTTAATTTTACGATTTTTGAACAATGAAGAAAGGGTAACGTCTTACAGTCATAATTTTAACATAAAACAATACAAAAATCTTTACAATTTTATAATTTCTGACAAAAATATGTTGAAATTTGGACCAAAAATTATTATATAAATCCCCTCGGTCATTTTTGAACATGAAATATATTGAAAATGTTGAAAGGAAGCATCAATTGAACCCTGATGTACTATTTTTATTATTCTCAAAAATGCTTATAAACAAAGCGGGATGATTACACTGTTCAATAGAGTTACAATCATATAACTTATTCGTCATTTTTTCATGAGAAAACTTCTTACAATCGTTTCAAAACCTCAGTACAAAATATTTACATTAGTTTCCATTATTTTATTTATTCCCCATATTTCGAAATATGCCTTGCATAAATCCAACAGTTGAAGAGCTTCTGCTACCAAGCTTTTTCGCATTTGCAAACAATGCAAGAAAAGCATATAACCTGCGCGAAATGTCCTTCCAAGAGAATAGGGGCGCCAGAAGAGCACCAACATCATTTGAATGGTTTCTTGCTTACCACTCAAAAATCCTAGCAAATTTCACTCAAGCTTGCCAAAATACTCTGGCATTCCTTGCCAGGCCACGTTTAGATCTCCACTAATGGTGCGTCCCTGTGGAGGTGCTGTTTGCTAGTTGCTCTCCTTAATGAAAATCCATCTGCCATGGCTTTTTTGCATCATATTTCCAACTAACTAATTTTTTTTAGTAAGGATACAGATAGTGGTCGTTAGCTTTGAAAAGATGAAGTACATTTTCCCATTCACTTTTTCCATCACATAGTTAGCTGGCTAATGGCTGGTCAACCGCCCGCCCGCCCATTGGCTTCATCCTTGTGCCCGGTTCTATTTTTTTTTTGAAAGGTGTACATAAATGGTGGGTGGGTGATGGAAAGTTAATTGCCTTTGTAGCGAAGGCGTTAATGAGGGGTTGAACATTCAAGTAAATCTTCGCGTACATTATTCGACTTTAATGGCTTTTGTTGTTGTTTTGAAAGCATCCACTTTCGTTTGGTTGGCTTTATCCTTGACAAAGCGATGAACGTGTTAATTATCTGTGCTGTGCAAGGATTTATATCTGTGATTTTCTTGAGTGCACATCTATTAATTTAATTGCGTAACATACTGGACGGTAACTCAATCAACGATCCTTGGGGAAAAAAAAGCAGCAGTAATAACTAGTCCTATTTAGGCGCTCAGCATTGAAAACGACGACCAAAAAAAGATATATAGATAGAACTTAATAGATTGATTTTCAAGAAATTTATGTGATGTGGGCGTTTGCGATAGGACTATAGGCAGTAGAGTAAATAGGATGGATTAATGGAATGTTATTACGTGGATTGCTACTTCAATTCTGTATTGGTAATTGAATATAGTTAATTTATTTTTTCTTGATTCGACTGTGTGTAGATCCACATCGATGAGTTCGGATTATCATCATTTTGTGTGTCCGAATCAAATGAAAGAGTTTTACCATCGATGAATCTCGGCCGGAAGGCATGTTAGCGATTCGAATTGACTAGTGGCTCGGAGAGTTTGGTAAGGGAGACAGAAAATCAATATTATGATATATCTTTTACAGGACTCAGTTTACATCACATTGCATTCAATGATATTCAATAAGTTCATCGATTCCATTGAAAGCACGCTAACGTTTCTACATTATATTGATTCAACGTCTTGGAATCCCTTCAGCTTTAACGGAATGTGGTTCAATAAAGTTGTTTTTATTACTTTCCTGACGATAAAATCTTTCAACAAATATTCACTAGCAATTTCTAGTTAAATTAACCGAAAAATCTGGCCATTAAAGATGACTAGCAACCGACTATAGCAGCCCATTTAGAAATCAACTAAAATTTTATGCAGGACTCCCTGAACCCTAAATAGTGTTCAATGACCATAATTCAAATGCTCTTATATGCTCCGTTTGGTTTACTTTATTTTGGAGAAGGGTGTACGAATTTTTTTTGCATATTTTATAATGGGCAGTTATAGAAGAGGACCATCAAAAAATCTATGCATATGTCCGTATATATGATTCCATCACATTTAAAATGAAATGGAGTATGGAGTTTGAAGGATACTACCATATAGTATATATAGTGTAATATATTTTGTGGGTGTAATTTAGATGGGTAGTCATATTATTGTACTATGGTGGATAATTTTGCAGGCAGATAATATTTAAAAGAATTTTAACGTGCAGATGAGAAATTGTTGACGCGGCCTGTTGTATGAGTTTGCAAAATTTTGTATAAAATGAAAGAAAAGGAAGGTGTAGTTTAAACAATTTTTAAATGATATCCTCTTCTTGTTCGATAGAAATTCTACACATAAAATCTCTAACGAATCTCAGTGACAAATTTCAGTTAATAAAGTCAAAAGCAAACTGTATTACATCCCAGTCACATTATGAAAATAAAAATTCAATAATCACTGAAATCTATAAACCTTGTGCACAATTTCGTACCCTGTTCTAAGGAACAGATAAAATTATTTCGATGTAACATAACGTAATCGAAATGTACAATTTTTATGTTCAACGTTGTAAAATGCAATAAATCTTATCACTATGCAGAGAAAAACGATTTTTACTACTATGTCCTTTTCACGATTCTTCTTACGAAGCAATTTCATCGGCACGTTTTCCTTTTGTAATGCATACAAAATGAAGATGTAATGTGTATTCTCGTGTGGTTTTCGATTAAGTTACAAGATAAGCTTTTTAAACATAAGATAAACAAATGTCCTTGAACATACTCGGCTGGGATGATTTCGAGTCAAGATTGAAAAGATTTCGCTTGAAGTGCATAGAAAATAAAAATCAAAAATTATTTCAGCACTTCATTACATCAAAATTGCGAAAATGGCACTGAGATTTTTTCACAATTTAGCAACATGCTTTTATTGTCATTAAATATGTTCTTTTTTAAGGCCTAAAAATGCTCCATTGTGGAGGTTTGATGTCATTTGTGCTCTATTGTAGTGTACCTAACCGATTCCAGACAGCACTCACCAAGTGAGGAAAACCCTAGCTTTGCAAATTGCATTCATTGTGTAGTACTACACCTTACCGTAGCCCATGTTGAAGCACCATCAAGTGGTGCAACGGCTAATTTATCACTCATCTACAAATCGTTTTACAACCGTAAGGTCCAGGCATTTGCTTGAATATTGGGTACATAAATAATTGGATCGCCATAAGTGTGACAACAAATTTATGTTTTTATAGGTCACCCACGTCGTGTATTGTCGGGTCGTGTGAACCATATACGTAGGCATATATTGAAGGAATGCATGAGAACGTACTTATTTTTTGTGCATGATAAGTTAAGTAAGAGACTTTATACATAATAAGCTTGTAAGAAATTTGTATAAAAGAATGAACAATCGACACAAAAATATAAAATCAATTTTGAAATCAATCTTTCCATACTCGGCAGATAGTTTGATTTCTTTGATAAATTTTACCACAATCGGCAAATTAAGAACTATTTGCATTTCGAGTGTAATTGAGATTAACGTGAAAACGCTGTCCTTAAGTAAGATTTATTATATTAATTATCCAAGCGCAACAATAAACTTTACTCTATAATCTTTTTCTGCGTAGATTATATTTTAGATTATTTAATTTAAAAATAGTTGAATGTTACTCCTGGTCTATAAGGAGGGTTAATAATTTCTTCGAAACCTTTTTGTTGTACAATACACTTCGCAACATGTGGAGTGTGAACAGGCGTGTTGTCTTGCAAAACCAAAACTCTCTTGCCGATTTTGCAGTTCCTTTTCTCAATAATGATTCAGTAGTCCTGGTTCAACGAATCGGTGTAAGAATCATCATTGATCGTGGCATCCTTACGGAGGTAATCAATGAGCAGTATCTACTCTCAAAAACTAAGAAGCATAGTCATCGACGCCGATTTTTTTTTGTATAAATTTTTTTGCAGGCTTTGTTCGTTTTCTATTCATCGTGTCGATTTTAGTTTATATAGTAAAAGTCCTATTTTACTTGTGTCCTAATTTAAAAACGATTTCATTCAAAGATCATTTGTCTTGGTTTGAAAATTTGCTCAAACATTCGACTCATCGCTGTTGGTCGAGTGTTGTAAGTATTTTGGTATTTGGTACTCGTTTATCTTTTACATATTCTAAAGGAAATGTAGGATTTCGCCAATTTTACTCTTTTATTTTGAAGAAATTAGATAATCCAAGTCAATTAAATTCTGTGGCATGTTGTCTGTTGTCAACCAATGGCACAACTGCTGAGCCAAAAACCTCTTTTGATAGATTTTTGTTTGTTTGTATTATTGTTTTCAAATTCATCAGCATTCAAAATTTCAACACATGATCTAATATGGAAAAACTAATCTGTGATATGTTCGTGATCCCAAAATATGTTTGACCTTACTTTCGAACGTTCACCCTAAAGTCCATTAAAAAAACCTCCACCTAATGAACTAATTCAAGTCATTTCAGCTAATTAAATTGAATACTACAAATTTTTTACAGCCTGAAACAAACCATCATCATCTACGCTACTTAAAGTTATTACGTTGTCGAAAAAAGGACACTCAGATCAAGAACCAAACTCTTTTAGCACAACATGATAAGCTTCATTCTGGGAAGCCACAATAATGATTCTCGTTTTATTTGTTCCCAATAAAATTTTATCACTCTTGACGAAAACACGGAACAATAAATCCAACATTAATCTGTGGTTTTATGCCACCGCCATAAATGCACCCGTTTGGATGTTTCACCCTATCTTTAAGCACATATAAATTTTGATATGTCTCCCAACTGACATAGACGGGATATTTACCTGTTAGAAAAGATAGTTGTACGATTATTTTCACATCATACTATGAAATTATCCTGGCGTGAGAGGACTCAATGAAATGAAGGTTGTGTAATATATAGTGAAACCACAAAACCCCATTTGCTGCTGTTGAACATTTTGAAACGTTGCAGAGACTCACTTGTCTAATGTCGGGAACATTTGCTATAAATTTAGCCACTATGTCTTAACTATGTCCTGACACACGTAATGCCTCTCAGGCTTCCAACTAAAAAAAAGTTTTAATTGAAATTTGACCAGAAAGCAACTATTTTCCTTCATTTGCTCTATTCCCTTTCGTTTTTGTCCCTCTTGTCTGGAAGCCTGTAAAAATGTTGCCTTTTCCAGTCTTTTTCGATGCTGAACATAATTTTAAGGATATACGTACATACATTGTTGATGATTCCACGTAATTGCTGTAAGCTGAAACTCGGCAACAAGATACCGAATCATATCATGAAGTTCTCCATGATGCAGAATTACTGGGAAAATATATTGTTTTACCAAGTCTTTGGTAATTAGAATTTGTAAGGTCTTCATCCTTCCAAATTGGCATTTATTTCAATGAAAATTTAATTTGAAGATGAAAGGTTGTTGATTAATTATTGACATTTTCCAGTTTGATGAGGGCACAAGATTGGTTTAAGGCTACTAACAAGAACCAATAAAACATTGGTAGAAATTCTGACTCTTTAAAACCCGAGGGCGATCAGACGTATGTTGAAACAATTTAATAGGAATCATTTGTTTTAATTCGAAGAAACTATCATTTCGCACTGTATTTTCCTAATAATTGTGCAAAATAATATTCACTGTCTATCAATCACAAGCTTATACATCAATTTTAAAAATGTATCCATTGAAATTCCATGCAAACTCAACTAGCTAACTACCCTGTATAAATTCTCACTAAGCCTGTTTCATTTGCCTCATTATTGTTTCGGTAAGATTTTTACTTGTTCAGCGCACTTTTTCGCCATATTTTGATCTTCTTACCGAAACTGCTCAGAAATGAATAAAATTAACTACCCATTTACAAATTTATTCTGCGTTTTGAAATTTGACTATTGTCCACTCTGGGATTCGAACCCGGGCTTTGTCGCACGCTTGTCAAGTACACTACTCAGTCAGCCCAACTTTGATATACTAGAAGGTCCATTGAAGCTGGATCGGTTGCTATTTTGAGCTAACTTCGATCGTGATCGTGAAAGCATACGTCGGTAGGTAAAAGTTTCCATGCACCATGCATTGGGCGGTTTTACCTACCATGTTTGAGATAAAACGAACATATATCTTTTTGAAAATCGCAATCGAAAGGTACTAAGTAAGGTTTCCAAACGATATGTGCTAAAAACGCCAAGCCGACACAATGTGGCTCATTTCTATAGTCGATGTTCTCTGCTATAAGTGCGGACATATCAGATGAAGACGAAGAACTCCAAGAGATTAAGGATAAACATAAAGCACCCCTGTTGATGTTGGTAGCCCAGTTAGATTCCCGTGTGGGGCGGTATGCTGCTGTTTCGAAATAAGTGTTCTACTGTGTCTGTGTAAATTTCAAGACTCAGTTTCCCTTGCGAGGCTCTATTGAAATTATTCAACAATCCTTAAACCTGCACAAAGCTGGTAATATTTACCTCCAATATGTCTAAATAAGTTATTACTGAAGCTATCACTTCGCAAATGTTCAGCCTTCACTTGTAAGTCTTAAAGAAACATTACCAAAATTGAAAATCCACATCCTGAACTCAAAGGTCTTACCGAAACCACATCGAAGCTATAGACTTCGTAAACCCAAAAATCTCTATCTTTCCGAAATTTGTTTGCTAGCTGCAAAGCGATTCTTTCTAAATAAATCTCTGCATCACGTCACTGATTCGATTAAATCCTCTTGTTAGCGTAACAAAAATCAACAGAGAAAAACAAATAATCTTGTAAAAAAGTTTATCAAACAACAAAATGCCGGATGAATTTGAATGACAAACATGGAAATCAGCTTAACTCCTTCTCTCACACACATGTTGTGGAAGTTCATATGAACATCTATAGTACTTCTTGCACATATTCCGTAACACTCATCCTGCAACCATTATCATCGTCTCTACAGCCATTGTCTCCTACCCTTGCCTACCAGCGGTTGTCGTAGTCATGATGTAATGTTTAACTAACTTCATAAAGGACTCCTGCGCCCGCTTTACGTTTTCTCCCTGTCGTGTTGTATGTATGTTCCTTACTTATCCCTCGTTTTTCCAGGAGAATCCGATTTTTTTTGGCCTCAGCAAATGCAAGAGCTTGAAGATATACTTGCTATATATCCTTTGATTTTGTGTTTTACACTCACATGTAATTTTTTCGGTTGTTTTCTAGGTGAACGCGTGAAAAATATTCGGGGCATTTGTTGTGTTCGTTTTTGGCGCATCATGAAAGGCAGATTTACATCGTTAACCGGAGAATGTATCGTTGTTTTACCCTTCGGAATGGGGTGGGATTTTTTTACGTGCTACTGAACAGCACTTACTTGAATATGACGACAGGATTTTTGGTGATGAAGTAGGAAAAGCTGATGGTGGCGTATAAAACACTTAAAATGACTCTGAACTTGTGAGAATGTTCTAATGCTTTCAGATGTAGACTTAAAATGATTTCAAATCGTACTGTACCTACAAGAAGATTGTCAAAAAGAAGAATCTTCAGAGTTTTCTTCCATAAATTCGGCATTGTTGCGAAAGACTAAACTTATTCCATTTCTACTTTTGATAAAAAAATCCAGCTTATTAATTATGCAGCACAATAGACTTATTTATATCTTTTGCGATCGATTCTTTAACTTTCAGAACTACGTAACAAAAACAAAAGCTTAATACCATTCCACCATCCATCCCTAAATAATTTCACTTCCGTTACAAACAATCTTCAAAGAAACATGAACCAATCTGAAAAGCCTCTTTCCGTTTGGCCGAGTACCTCCAATTATCTACGAAATTAATCTCCGTAAAATGAATGAATATCTTTACAAACTTTAAAATAATTAAGTGTCAATATCTAAGCCCTAATTGTTCCATCGTTGGTCGGGTCCTTCTCATAAAATCTCTCTCGCATCAATATTATACACAGCCGCAAAATACTTAAAACGACCTGGAAAGATTTCCACGTCAAACTGATTTTATTCTCATCTCTATTCATTCTATTTGGAATTGAAACACGGACATCGAACAAACCCACCCTAAATACATCAACTCTCCAAGGATCTGCGCCTATATTTAACCGATACAACGACAGTAAAGGAAGCGAATAAAACCCTTAAAAATTCACGCTAGAATATTTCCTATCAAATAAATTTAGATCTTATATTTTCATTCGGGATAAATAATAAGGACATTCCTGTTGACTCGACAGTGAAATATGATAAAATATCGCTACACCTTAGACCGACGACGTCCATCTTTGCGGGCAGGCTTATGAAAATGGATAATTTGCAACTCAATTTCGGGGGCAATTTTAAACTTTTCCGTAGTAATGTTGATAGTAAATTAGATTCAATAATTTAAAGATGCCTATTAAATGAACTTGAGAAAGGGATGAAATTGATTTGAACGTACCACAAATGAAAATTTTCCATGAAAATTTACAATGAAAATCCCAAGTCGATGAGAATTATAAACTGAAGACATTGAGCTCAGATGGAAAGGAAGTATGAAATTGAAAAGGCTTAATTAATTTCAGAAGTGAATTTGTGGCTATGGAAAATTTATATAGTTTTCAAAATTTATATAGTCGGTTGTGTTTTCGTTTTGCAATAAATTCAAAATGATTTTTGATTTTCCAGTTTGAAAGTTAGGGTAAATTCAGTTAGAGATTAATTGGAATTGAAAACTTCGCCAAATTTGATTGTAATGTATTTTATGACGAAATTTTTTATAGAATCGGAATTTATTGCGTAATTAATACTTCATTAGTGACTGATTGATGTAGACTTTAGAATCAGCCAAGATAAATTGTGATGTAAATTTTCGTATCTCATCAAATAGTTTGCCATTTAAGGGGCTATCCTAGTGGTAAAATTTTAATTCAATTTTTTTTGGGGGGTTTTTAGTAGATTTTACCATAAATAATAACAGCATGTTTTAGACGCATTTAGTTATACGATCAAGGTTTTTTTTGAATGGATGAAAAATGCAGTTATGACAGTCAAGAAACCAAGCTTTTTTTATATCAGTCACAAGGACTGCAGCAGTGGAGCCATATTTTTTTTCCGCGGTCTTACCAGATTTAAGCCGTTTAATTTTGAATATTTTTTATGATTTTTTTAAAAACATATACCTTTTTTTTATAATAAATGCTTCTGCTTATTTTGAAAAGAATTGGTTGAGTACATTTCATTAAAAAAATGGCCAAAAACATCAACATTTTGAGGTTTTACACTAAGATTGCCCCTCGACGCTTTTTTCGCGATTGAATCAATCTATATTTATTGAAAAGTGATCCTGCTTTCACACATTATAAATACTTATAATCCAGTCCTTATCTAAAAAGTGCTCACAATAAATATTTAAGTTTTTTTGGGTCAAGAAATATTGATTTTGGCTTAAGGGGGAGTATGGTATTTTATTTTATTTATTATTTTCTTATTATTATTATTATTATTTTATTCGATAGTAAAAGTTTTATTCAGTTAAAATTTGAGGTCGATTTCAGCAAAACTGATGGAGCTACATGATTTTAAAACTCTGCTCTTCGATGCGCTATAAACTGTAAATTGGCTGTTTTTCTTTTTTTAAACGCGTTTTTCCAACACTTAGCTTTTTCAAAGTCCGTGAACGCTCTAACTCAAAATCTATTTATCCGATCCTTTTCCAATTTTGAACACTTATTTTGTACTTAAATCACAAGATAATCACGTCAAGTTTTTTTATTTTTAATGATTATAATTTGTTTTATAGTAACAAATTTATCGATTTTTTGATAAAAAAAATTAAAAAGAATAGTTTTTTGTTCTTAAAAATTGAAAAATCGTTAAAAAATATCAAGACGTGGTGACATTAGGAAACTCATAAACTAACGAAATCTTTTTGGTTTTTTTTTATCATCAAATGATCGAGTGATGTGTTATGCTGTGCACTGCAAAACTACTTTTTTTTAGGTGGCACCAAAAATTTGCCGTCAGTGGTTCAATAATCAATATTTTTGGACCAAAATTTTAGAGAATATACTTGAATAGTTATTTTATTATGCACTGTGTTCAGAAATAAATTTATTTCTACAGTATTTTCAAAAGAATAGTCTTAAAAATATACTCAAAATATGTAAAATTAACCATACTCCCCACTTAAATTAATAAAGTTTCTTTCTAAGTTAAAAAGTGCTTTCCAATTTTTCGCAAAACTGTTTCAACTTCTTTTTAAACTTTATGAAATTGTAACCCGTCATTTTTTTAACCTTTTACTATTTATCCTAAGAGCAGTAAAAGAAAAAAAATACTACGCAGTTTTTTTAAGAAAATCTTTTATTCTAAAAAAAATTTCACATAAGCATAGATTTATCTATCATCACTTGGAAGCAATGAACACTTCTATAAAAATCTCAAAAAGCGATTTTTTCTGTGATTTTTCAAATACCCCATGACGTGCTAAACCAGTTAATTATTAAATAAAAAATATCAAAAGTCCCCAAAAATACGAATACAAAAAATACCATAAAATTCTTATTAGGATATCATGAGCACCGAAAGTGGCATATTTTAAATTGTCGTAGATCAGATAATATTCAAGCGAAAAGTTTAGAAAAAAATGCGAAAAATTATTTACGTACCGTATATTTAAATTTTGACAAAAATGCCTTAACTAAAATACAAAAGGTTCGTAATTTAATTTTTTGAAAATTGGGGAGACTTCTTTTATATTTTTTTTTGAATTATGACCTATTTGGTGTGGCAGAGATTATTAAAAAAATCACAGAAAATCGCTTTTAGTCGCATCCACGGGTGCGTTCATAATTTTTGATCGATAGTGAAAAAATCTATGCATATGCGGATCTACTGCAGTTTTTGCAGAGTATGTCCAAAAATATTGATCGAAAATTTCAAAAACTTTTTTTGTAAAACATTTAAACAGCTAAGCGAAAAATGGGAAGTATTTTTAGTCTTTGAGATAAACTCCATCGATTAAAACCAAAATCAATTTTTTCCGACCACTAAAACTTATTTGGAAGAGATCGTATTGATCCCCAGTGTATTTGTATCGGACTTTTATTCAAATATAATTTGATTTAAATTCATCAAAAAAAAAACTTAATTATCGTGATATTATTCAGAAAAAAAAATTCAGTCAAAATTTTTTCAAAATAGTTCAGTTATTTTGGTCATAAAATTTGCAGAAATTTTGCTGATCGTCTGTTGGTTTCTCTTCGAAATTTCAATTGATACAAGACAGTGAAATTTTTTGAAATGATTGCTGCTTTTTTTTCAAACGAGTAAATCGTTCAAATAATTAAAAATTAAAGAGCCTGCTTATGTAACGCAATCCTTTGACCGTGATACCAGTGCTGTTGGCATATGCAAAGAAGAAGAAATCAATGATGAGACCACTACACAAACCACACGAAACAGTCATTATTTTACGATGGATTCATTGGATCCTCTATAATCACGTGTAGGTTTTTGTAGCCACACTACGAACATAAATTATTTAAATATTCCTGCGCTGGACACGTACATAGAAGTATTTAAAAAAAAAGCAGAATTGTCCATGCTAGCAATAGGAAAAAATTAATAATAAAAGTAGAAAAAACAGCAAATATTCCTGTATAATTTTTTAAAAACTTGTCCCCAAAAATATCCTCATTCTGACTTTCACCAAAACTACAAAATTGGTGTCGAAAACTTTTCTCATTTTAAAGAGCACCCAGATTTTGAAAATTCCTCCTAAAACTCTGAGTACATGCATTACAAAAATCTGAAGGAAGTGTTTGTGTATATATACGACCGTTCTGCACGATAGAAGCCACTTGACCTACGTTACAGTTCACCCAACCAAAACGTCAATGTTCACTCAGGCATCCGAGCAGGAGCAAACATCCCTTACCTGGCCGCACCCAGCAGCTTCTTCGCTTAATTCCCATTATCCTTTTCCACCTGAACAAACTTATTGCAAACTGACGGTTAAATTGATCTAAAACACAAACTAACAACAATTATTTCACCCTACTTATATCTTTCGTCGTTGTCCCAGCCCCTGTGGCCGTGTCAGATAAAATTTATTAGTCGTACCAAGTTTACAGGAACAATTTCCACCAAAAACAACTTGAAAACTTACTTAGCCCAGCAACAACAACAACAAGTGCTCGCTTGAAAGATTTCCCGGGGACTGATACACCAACCCGTCCTGGAAAAGCTGAAAACTTGACTAATAACATGGCGGGCAACGAGCGAGAATTCAACCAGGACAAGTCCAAGTCCAAAAACTGCAAAATAATTTCGAAGCAATTAGCTGTTACGCTAATTAATCTCATAAATAAGTGCTTAAATAAAATAAAGTTATGCTGTGCTAATTTTTCTGTTGCTTGACGGAAAGTGTGCGGATTGAGTCCGAGACATTTACTATGACCGTGTTGAAGCAAGAAGCAAGGACACACCTTTGCGCGGTAGGCGCAATAATAAATGAGAGTTGGGAGTGTGAACTTTTCAGTTTTCCGGATGTAAATTATAAAGTTTTTCATGGATAATTTTTCATGGTACTGGCGACATAAGTTTTGCTTGTTAACAAGAGTTCGTACTTCAAAAAGGAATGGCGTAAATCTACTGCTCTGTAGTAACGCTTCTATTAAAACATTGTTTGTAACCGTCATACTTTGTAGATGTTTTATGGACCCAAATGTTTGTAACCAGGACTTATTGACTACAAATTACAAAATTCACTTTTAAAGTCTTTCAGTGTAAAAATCCACTCAACAAATAAATTAATGAGTTTCAATCATTGTATAATTGAAAATTCGAACTGCTAAAAACAAAGATAAAACCAAAGCACAACTGCTGAACTAATAATGAGTGTAAAGTGATGAATAAAATTAAAAAGCTCTCATAGCGTCCACAAAATTAAAATCAACACAAAAACCAATAACTGAATATTGAAATGGACTTGAAAATATTTCCACATATTATACTGAAGCGTTCTTCAGTAATTTCTATATTACCCCCCCCCCCCCCGGGGGAAACCAATTCACATATCACTCTTTACAAGAGTCTCCGCAAATTACTGGCGAGAGCACGTCAACCCCCCACCCTCATGCGCCAATGATAGTGCAAGTAGTGTACTTTGCGTGCAAAATGCAGTCGGAAAAATACCACCCTTGCTATATATTTTGTCTGCAAATCGAAAAATTTCTGTTGAATCAAGCGATAAAAAAAATCTATTTGCATGTGCACACACATAAATGCAAATATGCCAATATTCGTGTTATTTGTTTGCATTTGCTTGGACTGGTAAAGGTGAAACCTTTTGCAGAATGTGCATGCATAACATTTTTTTTGAAAGGTGACTATTTCGTACGGCTCATGATTTTGAGAGTGAAATATTTGGAATGCTATTTAACATGTGAAAATTTCTTGGTATCGATGAACTCCCGATAAAATATATTCAAAAATAATAATTTTGTACGATAAAAAGCTATTTTTGTGACTGTAATTGATACGTTTGAGTGGCAAAGTGGGTGAAACTTTAATAATAAAACGAATAATTAAAGCTAATGAGTATCAATTTCACTTAAAATCACGAATTAATTGGTTGTTGATTTATTCGAAAGAGTTTCAGGCTTTTCAAAAAATACGTTGACTTTTTGAAATGAATAATATAATGCGGAATTATTCCTTTGGAATGATAATTAATTTCGATTTATGTAGCTCAAAATATCAATACAGTAATCCCATGTTAACACGAACTCGGCGGGGGAATGAAACGTCCTATTCGCGTTAAAAAAATTCGCCGTAACCGAATTCGCTTAACGGGCGAAATAGGGTTAGACGGTTCAAAAAATCGATTTTTTTATTTCATAAAATGTTAGTAAGACTATTGAAAAATATATTTCCAAAATTTTAAATGAAAATTTCGACCCGTCCTATTGTTACAAGCCATTAAAGTGAGTAGCTCTCCTTCAGGCCCCGAACGCTTCTATTTATCTATTTTCAAAACGACTTTTTTCCAACTTGCGTACACGCTAGTTTTAAAAGTTTTAAACCAATCGTTTTGTTAATTTGCAGTTACTTTCTTCATAGTATTGCGCTCTATATGAACCTAAAATCGGAATATTATCATTATATAAAATATTTTTTTTTGCAAAAAAGTTGTAAAAAATGGCAAAACATCATGCTTTTTTGTTTTGACCCTTGTAAAAAAATCAATTGTCTATTTTTTGATAGCATTTAGGTGATTATAGAAGAGAAACATATAATAAAAGTGAATTCCAACCTCGTTTGATTTCAGATGAAAATTGCGGCTTCCAGATTGTACGCAAAATGCTTAGTCTGATTGTGACCTGCAATATGGGGTCGCTAATATCTTTAACGTTTTTCAAGGAAATTCTTCAAAAATTTTATAGTAGATACTTAAATATATGATTAAAATATTCTCAAAGTTTCAATAGATTATATTCATATTTTATACTATAAAAAAAATTCATGAAAATCATTGAGAAAACGCTGTCCTAACCCTATTTCCTTCGCTTAAAGGGGTAGTACCGGCTATAATTTTGAAATTTTTCAATTTATTATACCTTCAGAAAACACGTCTCAAAATTCTATTAAGATATTTCCAAAAATAAAAAAATTGCGGCAATTTGAGCGCGCACGCCTTTTTCGGTTTTCAAGCGATATTTTTGATTATCGTTTTTCTCGAAATTACGTTTTTCCAACTGCGGACACTTATTCTCCGGATTGGCCGAACCGATTAAAGTCAAATTTGGTGTGCTACCTTATTCAAGTATCTTGTAAGGTAATCTCTCACAATATAGGCCAAAAATCAATCCCAAAAAATTTGGCAAGCGAAAAAATGGAAAAAAATTGATTTTCAAAAACAAAAATAAAAGACCGATATTTTCTTCTGATCATTTTTTCAAAATATTATGGTAGTTACCACATAAGAAACATTCCTCTTAAAAATGCGGTTTTTTTTTTTATTTCAAATTCCTCATTCCTGAGATTATATGTCCGCAGTGAGACGAGGTATTTTCCGAGACATCAACTTTGGCACCCTCTATAAATAAGTAGAAAACTGAAAAAAAAATACCAAATACATTTTTTTGTAATCTCTCCCATGCAAATGTTGAAATTTATATACAATAAAGAAGCTGAGGAAAAAAATATTGAAATTATGCTGTTTTCTAGCAATCTAACCGGTTCTACTCCCTTAAGCGATTACAAAGGTCTTGTATTTTCAAAAAATTGATGACATTTTTTTTGTCCATATGAAACTATAGTACTTCAAGAGTATTCATACCAAATTTGAAGTAATTTCGAGCAATATTACCGGAGCTATAGAAATTTCAGTACTGCCTGGTCGGTACGTGCACTCTGCCTTACCTAGCGTATTATACGCATGTGGCGCGGTTCCACCGTGTAAAATCAGCTCCTTTCTTTTTCATCAAACATGACAACATCAAAAGGATGCTCTGAACATCGCGAATGAGGCGAACGAATATGGAGTATGGACCTGAAATCGACGACTCGATGTAAGTCACTAAATAATAACTTTAATTAATTAAATCGCGGTAAAAAAAAACTTTAAACGCGTTTTTCTCGAAACATCGTTTTTCCGTGCTGGAGGCACGATTTCTCGAGAACGAATCGACCGATTTTGCTGAAACTGTGCACAGTTCCTCCTTATAGTATTGTTTCGTGATTGAACGAAGAGATTTTTATTCCGTCAACTCGTTCTTGGTTTATACGAATAAAATATTTTAAAACCGATGAGAATCGGGAAAATGGCAAAAATATGGGCCGAAAATTCATTTCAAAATTTTAAATTTAATTTTTTTCAATTTCTTTGTTTAATCACGAGCCAACGGCATAAACTGTAAGAAATTTTTTGAATTTTTGATTTGAGATGAACTTGCACAGAAATATTCTGCCTAGCGCAAAAAAGAGGTTGGACGAGAAAACCGCAGGAAAATTAACAATTTTCAATATTTTTAGCTGAAATTTTTTTTTGAAATGCTAAACTTTTATGTGTGCAAATTTTGAATATAATAGATTTTTGGCTTTTAAAATATTTTTTTTGAAAAAACTTTCTTTTCTTTCAAGAATTATGTAGCCCTTTAATTAAAAGCTGGCCTACCAATTTCAATTTCATCGATCTATCGAATAAATGATCAAACCTCCACAGAATCTTCAAATTCGCAACCAAGAATTCCTTCTTCCTGCCGCCACTTACCATTCTTTTCAATTCAATTTCAATAGTTCTGCATGAAAAGCTCAATTAAGATATCCAATTCAAGGTTATCTCTTCTGAAACTTCTGAAATCGAACTTAATTACCTTCCCATGAGTCCTTGGTTGAATATAACATTACAAGATAATCAAAGCTGATAGTCTCGTGTGGCAAGGAAGAGAGAAAAAAGATTTCAATTAATTATCGGTTCATCTATAGAAATCTCCGGAAAAGTGGATATTCTCATGAGTTTGCCAGGAATTTCGTGATTTTCAGATGAAAACTTCTTGAACGCAAAACACAATCCCATTCTATATTAAATTAACAAGTTTTCATATGCTTTATTCATTGAATCTGGTAGTTTAGATACATTTTTTTATGTTTCATATAAATCAAGATTATGTATTCCCTCTTAAAGTATTAAAAAGACCTTCAGCCGAACTTCCTTTAATTATGATCGATGAACATCAACTTGAATTATTCCTGCTTTTATTTTTTTATATTTACTTTCTTTCTGTTCGGATGCGAAAAACTTTTCCTAACCGTTAAGCTAACCAAACACCATCCAATTCCTGTTAACAACAAAGTATCCAACAGTTTTTCCTTTTTCGGAAAATTAGATGAAAAAGTTATTTGGACTTTTCGGTGTTTTTTTTTGTTTTTTTTTGGGCATTACTCAATCGACTTTGACTTTTGTTGTTGGCTTGTCGAAACAAAAGTATAGCATGAATGTAATAAATGAGAAATTGAAGGGCAATGCGCTCTCGTCCTTTCGGCTAACTTCTAAAATATGTGCCAGAAGGATGTGGATTACTACGCGCCGTGGATAGCTTTCGAATATGTAGAGAATAACATCTGAAAAATCGAAAAAAAGAACTTAATGTTTAGGAAACAATAGCTAACAACCTAAACAACATAATGGTGGTGGTAAATTGATGAAGAAGGATGTTTTTTCGGGTGTGTGGCATCACAGTGAGCCAGAAATTCAAATGAAATTAGAAAGTAGTCAAATAACAGTGAAATACACTTTATCTGGGGGGTGAAATTCGTTATATTTTGGTCGTTTTTCGGGTAATTTGGATTCTTTTCCAAATAGGGGAAAAAGTTTGGAGTATCGAAAGGTGTTTTTTTTCATGAAAAAATGTTTACGAATTTGTTAAAATTTGATTTTGAACGTGATATTCGGAAAATAGGATAATGCAAAAATGAATAAATCATATGTGGCTGGAAACCAATCATAGCGCGAAACTTCTTGAAGAATTAAACGATTTTGTTGAATTTTTTGATTTTCGATGTGATTTTTATTGATGATTAAAAACAGGAAAATACCACTTTGTATTTTTTTATTCAATTGTTCTAAAAAAATTCACAATATGCACTGAACTCATTTCAGGGAGGAGTATGAAATTTTATTTAATTTTGTTTTTGTATTTAAGCCAGTTTGATCTCAAAATCTGAATATTTAAACACAACAATTCGTCAAAATACATTAAGAGAGGAATATGGTATTTTATTTTTTTTCTTCGATAGTAAAACTCTTCAGAGTATTAGTTAAAAAATTTCGTCCATTGAAGCAAAACTGACGGAGCTACAGGATTTTAAAACTCTGCTCTTCGACGCGCTATAAACTGTAAATCGGCTGTTTCTCTTTTTTTAACCACGTATTTCTAACTCAAAATCTATTTATCCGATCCTTTTCAAATTTGTACACTTATTTTGTACATAAATCACGAGGTAATCACGTCGTGATATTTTATTTTTAATGATTATAATTTGTTTTATAAAAAAAATTTATCGATTTAAAAAAAATGATTTCTTTATCTAAAATCAACCTGTGGATGTGACATCGAAGGAAAAAGAATAGCTGGTTGAACCACAAGGGACAAATATATCATCCAATGCCCCAATTAGTGATTATTTTTCGAGGACGAGGAAGCAATTTTTTTTTCTATAAACTATCTTGAAAATAGCGAGAATTCATCGTTTTTATTTTATTTTTCACGAAAACATTATCCATAATTCAAAACAGCAAATGCCATCATATCAAATCATTTCATATTATAGACTAGAAACAAAGAAAACTTAAATCCCCGGAAAATATCCCCCCTCCCTATTCCTCCCCCCACGCAAAAAGACAATAAAATTTTGATATTCACATACTTTCATATTATCTGAACGCCCGGCAAATATGGTGACTAAGGGTAGCTATGATTCTATGGCACAGTGTGCCATACAAAAAAAGGACTAAAGCAAATTTGTACAGTGTCTAGTCGAAATCTTCTTGGCAAATATCTTCCCGTAAAGGACATATCCATATGATAGAGGATGGTTTGTGTTCTAAGTCGCCCCTCCTGAGATGGGCAATCCAGATTTATGATTTAAGATTTTTCGTCGTCGGGGACATTTTCAGATATTTTCCATTTCGTTCACGGGAAGACTTGAGAAATAGCAACAGCACCATCACTACTAGCAGGACTACAAGAACAAGCAGCCACGCTCAGACGCTGGGAAAGGGAAGCATAAGGAAATATACAAATCTAAAGGAATGAGCGGAAATCCATGAGAAATCTTCAGGGAACATTTTGAATGAAAAGTGTAACGGCAATAAAGACAAGAGATCCAGTCAAAAAAGTCAAACAGGCAACAAGGATACGAATCATATTAGCCTAGTCATATATAAGTACATATAGTGGATGTGACGACAAAAAACAGAAAGAAATATTCAGGATGTTGGGAAAAATATACGGGAACAAAGGTTATCAAGGCGCTTGAGGGACCTTCTTTCGGTTTATTTTGAAGATTATTTAAACGTGCAGAGAGGGGTGAAAAGTATGTGTGCAAGAATGCTGATGCTTAGTCAAATTTCTCGTCATAAATTTTTTATTGTTTTTATTACGACGAAAAGTTGTTGTTTTCTTTTTTGAGGAAATACTTTCGTAAATATTGAAGTCCTTGACTTTTTGACAGTGCTATTGTTTTCGAGGACACATCTGGTTACGTTTTGAGGTGATGAATAATTGAGAGAAATTTTAAATGAGAAAAACATTCATCCCAAGATCGTACCGAAATGATTTTAAGCCTTGAACCTAAAGCGCTTCATGGAAAATTGTTGCGCTTTACAATTAGGTTAAAAACAAAGTACTTGAATAATTATTTCAACATTTAAATGGATCAGTTAAAAGAAATAGAGTGACAAAAGTTCTGTTGCGTATCTTTCTTTGACACAATTTTTTCCGAAAAACCTTGAAATTTCGAACTTTGTTTGCCTTTCAAACAACCGTGGACAAGTTCAATTCAAAATTCATGCTACGAAAATTCAACAAACAATAAATGCTCCCAATAATAAAATAGATCACATCTGTATCTACCACTTAAAAATTTTACTCAATAAATTGATTCGCTTCTAATCCAATTTTTTATGTACACAATTGTTTCTTAAGACGATAGTTTGGATTTAATTATTTTAAAAATAACTTTCTATGTTTCTAAATAACTTTCATTGTTGCCGCACTATATAAGAAATTTACAAATGAATTTATAACCATTTGTAATATTTTCGGAGCCAATCAACGATAGAATGAAATACACATCATTTTTAATTCTTCTCATCAATTGCATATGGTTTGCGTCTGCGATACGCGACAAAGGTTTGTGATGTTTTTTTCGCATATATTTTTGAATTGTTGCTACAATCTTTTCAAAAATTCGGCAATTTTATTATGTTTACAGATGTTTGTGCTATGCCACTTGCTAGAGGATTTTGTCGTGGCTTCAGAATTCAATACTATTACAGTCGAAAGACAAGAACATGTGAACAGTTTATTTATGGTGGATGTTTTGGAAATGAAAATCGGTTTGATTCATTAGAGGATTGCCAAAAGAGTTGCATGTGAGCCTGAAATCTGAAAATTTTGTTTATTATGTTGTTTAATATAAATAATGTTCGCCTATGATATGTTGTTATAAAATTATGTATCAAAGGATTTTGCTTAAAAATTTCAAGCGCTCTTGATAACACCCCTCGATCAAGCACTGTAGTATTCAATTTCCTGTTCATTGAATTCCATTCACAAAATTCGTATTTAAGTAATATTATAAAATAAGTGTGTAATAAGACATAAAACAGTGTCTCCTTTTTGCGTAAAAAAATGTTCGTAAACCAAAGTGTACACAAACAGTCTGAATGAGTATTTACCAGCCAAATGGGATACATCGCCATGACGAAGATACTCTCGGAAACCACATTTGCAATCATCCCCACACCATCAATCATACTAAAACCCGGAAACTGATAGCAACATCAATTGAGCTGTTCCATTAAATCTCAGATCCTTTTCAAGCCGTAAAATATTAATGATATATTCGTTATAAAACAGTCTAACATAAAATCCCATATTTATAGCACCCTCAGGTCGTCGTCTGCAAAACCAACAACAAACAATGTATGCGACACATTCAAGTGTATCCTGAAAAAGTCCTAAAGTTTAACAGGAACTTCTGATGATGAGCGTCTTTGATTGTTTCAGGTGTCTCTCAGCTTTTCTTTTGTGGATTCTTGCCATTCGGGATGAACTTCCATCATTCATCCCACAACAAGTGGTGTTGGAAAATGATTAATGGTCGCAAAAGGACTCAACCGGAAAATACCCGGAGACCTAGTTAGCAACTAAACCGGAAATAATGTGGTGCCAAGAATGGTCAAGCTAAACGTGTCCCTGGTCACTTCCAAACAAAACCCCCGAAAACTATTGCGACTAGTCGTTCTTAATTAGGTTCTGTCTGTCCCAAGCAACCATTATTGATGCCACCTTTATCAAGTGTAAAATATCTTTGAGTTTATATTTAACAACGTTGAAATTAGACCTTTTTGTAATGAAGTCTCGGTCAGAAGTGCTTCATGAACTACCGCACCATTTCAAATAGGTGTAGAAACTGCTGTGAATGGAAAACTTGAAAGCAGACTTGCCTGTTACCACTAAGAAAGTTTTCCATCCGATTTCGAGACGAATCGGGAAACTTCAAAAAACCAATATCGATTTCAACTGCAACTCGTGATATTCCAAGACGTTTGGCAGCACACGGAGTTTTCTTTTGCCGCCAGCTAAAACTGAAACATAAGAACCCGGGAAAATTCCTTAAGTTCCAAAGTCAACAGTTCAAAAAAAAACAGTCGTACTTTATGGAAAAATCATTGAGAATAGCTTAAGAAGTTCACAATATAATTTATAAAACTTAGTAGCTGAAATGCTATGAAACTGTTCAGAGTGTGTGCCGCACGTTTTCCCTAGCTGAAAGGGTGGCGGGAAAAAGTTTTCGTACATGCAGCTTAGGGGGTTGCAAAGCGTGTATAATACGCGGCAAGTTAGACAGGTGCTTTTAAAGTAGAGTCACCGAGTTCAGTGTCACATTGGTAACAGATTTCGGGCTAGGGAAAAGTTTTCCACTGATTGTTCAACCTACCCAGTCAACTCTAGGGAAGTAAATGTTTGCTCTCATACATCATTTTGTTCGTGGTGAAAGTTTGAAGCGGCATCTTTTTAGTGGGTAGTTAATAATATGCTTTCGGAGGGAAGCTATGACAGAGAAATACTCAAGTATTCATTAATAACTTGTGAGAGTTATATGTGAATCGTGTTTTATTTGGCTTAATTAAGTAATCGAGGAGTGGAACAGATTTACTGGTGAAACTTCTTGTATTGTTTGCTTGAAGTCTACTTAACGAATATATTCAAGAAGGATAAGTTTAATGTAGAAATAATTAACGATAATGGCATTATTACATCCTCACAGCTCAATGGATCACTAGTAATTCGTTTTATGAAAGAAACCGTTCCTACCGAATGACTCAAAAGGTAATACCGTTGAGAGTTTCTTGTTTTTAACTTCCCAATTCCCAGTGGGAAGTGGGGTCGATTTTGCGAATCCAAAATTTTGTCATATCTCCACGTTTTAAGGTCTCTAGAATCCAAATCCATCGTTTTTAGAGAGATGTCTGTGTGTGTATGTACGTACATATGTGCGTATGCGCGTTCCGAATCATTAGATATAAAATATAACATATTCCCTTCAATTTTGGTCTAAAATCAAGACTCCCCCGGGTAAAAATTAAAGTTTTTCTGGACACCTAACGATGAAATCCTTCCAAAAAGGATCTCAAAAGAAAGGATACAATAGTCGCTAAATGTCTACAGTTAAATCAGTTGCAGCAAAAATCGAATTCTTTGCGAAAAATCATTCAAAAAATATTGAAAACGAAAATCTCCCAAGCAATTTCCCTTGGGAAAAAAGTGAATTTTTTTTTGGACAACTAGCAAAACGGTCCTTCCAAAAAAGATCTCAAAAGAAAGGATACGGTGTTCGCTAAATGTTTACAATTAAATTAAATGTAGCAAAAATTTGAATTCTTTGCGAAAAAACATTCGAAAAATACTGAAAACCGATATCCCCGGCAGTAAGTCAAGACTCCCACGGGAAAAAGCGATTTTTTCTGGACAAATAGCGATGAGATCCTTCCAAAAAAGATGTCCAAAGAAAGGATAAAATGTTTGCTAAATGCTATAACTTAAATCAGTTGCAGCAAAAATCGAATTCTTTGCGAAAAACCATTCGAAAAATACTAAAAACAAATAGGCAGTAAGTCAAGACTCCCCGGGAAAAAAGTGAATTTTTTCTGGACAACTAGCAAAGAGGTTCTTCCAATAAAGGATTTCAAAAGAAAGGCTACAATGTTTGCTAAATGTTTACAGTTAAATTAAATGCAGCAAAAATTTAATTCTTTGAGAAAAAACATTCGAAAAATACTAAAAACAAATATCCCCCGGCAGCAAGTCAAGACTCCTCCAGGAAAAAAGTGAATTTTCTGGACAACTAGCGATGGGATCCTTCCAAAAACGATCTCAAAAGAAACGATACAATGTTTGCTAAATTTTTACAGTTAAATCAGCTGCATCAAAAATGAATTCTTTGCGAAAATTTCATCATATTAGTAGTTTTCTACATCGAATTGTTTATTTTCGAAACCAAAACACTGGTCTTCCAAATCAAATCACACTCTTTCAATCGAAATAATATTGAAAAACGCCAATTCGATTTAGAAAATCATTAATTTGATTTGGAAAATCACCAATTTGATTCAGAAAGTAACTGATTTGTTCCGGAAACACCTAACTTGAAGAAACATGCGCTATATTAAGAGTCGCTAGATAAAACATAGCCCTTTATCGATTCTATTCAAAGTATAGTGTAATTAGGGAATGCGTAGTGTGATATTTTACCATACCAAAAAGAGAAGATTTTCAATATCTATAAATGCTCTTCCCGGTTGACAGTTTAAGAGGATGCTTTTTTGGTTCACTCGTGGATCCAAAATTAAAGTATTCTATAATTCAGGAATCAAAAGATTGAATTTCACTATCTCGAAGTCACTGCATCTGTGTCCAGTAATCGTTCAAACAATAGCACGTGACACTGTACAGATTAGCACGTGAGTCCAATTTAAAATTGAGATGCCCGAAACATACCGCTGTCATGTCGGGAACTAGTTGAGGCATCGGAGAATCAATCGTTGGCTATAATCACGTTATGCAAAATAGCACTGTAATGGCGACCCTTCGTCTTCCATCCACGCCCCAATTATATTCCTCTTCAGCGTGCTCAAATTGGTGAGTTCTGAAGATGAATATGATCTAAGAGTCACCTTACAGGTATCTTTTTGGAGATCACTCAACTGGACGAGGTATTCGAATGGACGTTTGCGAAGATGACCCACGCAACCGACGCATAACGTAATAATCGTTTCTTTGAATGTCGAGCGAAATGACACGATTCTAAACGCATCATCCATGACAAAGAAAGCCTTCTTCCAGACTGCCATTGTTTGATTTTTTCTGGTAAATAGGAGGAGGCGGAGGGAAAAACGAAGGCTTCCTCTTTAATCAAAGCATCCAGAACGAGTGCACTCGTTATTTGATCTTGCGTCTCTGCAGTGGTATGCATGTCTGCTTCAAGATCTTGACTTGAAAGACCTTTACTTCGGAGGTTGAGCCATATGAGACTGCAAGACGATGAGGGAATTCTTTCAACCCAGCAGTGTTTGAGCTAGTGACTTGCAGTCTGAGATGGCAGTCAGACAGGCACCTTGTCTAACTGCAATCTCCTGGAAGAGTTTTTTCTGCTTGGCTCTGCATCTTTAAGATGGTATACAGATGTCTGTGGAGGCTTTGACAGGCTACACAATTACGTAAACAAAAACAAGAGAACAAGAGAAAATTGGGAGAACTAGGGGCCACTGGAGTATCACCACTTTTACTATTCCGTCCAAGAACGTTTCAAAAGAAGTACGGAAGGAGAAGAATCTAATACTATTCGATCACCAATTTCGAGAAGATCTATTAAATAAATTCATTCCATTTCCTCCCTTCAAAAACCTTTTATATCCTCAACCAAACCGATTTGGTGTTTTATGGTCCACCTTTTCGGATAGGGCAGAAGTTTTTTATTATATAAGTTGTAAGTTCCTCCTTCCGACATCCTTGTTGCGTCTTTTGCAGGGATAAGCAAATGATTTTATTCCAATTTAGTCTCATTCTGAAGATTTGATTTTTTCTATTAAAGCTTCAAGAAATCAGTGCGGTTGGATTAATAAAAATTTTTTTTAAAGTCCTTACCAAAATCCAGAAATTCTGTTTCTTTCGTTTTCCTCCTAATTGTCAGGAAAAGATTATTTTCCTAAAGTAAAAAAAGGTTCAGAACTTCAACAAATTTGACTCCAAATTTATCTGGGAATGCCATCAAAATTCCATTTACCTTGATTGCATTAACGCAATGACAATTGATATGACTCTGTAGTGGACATTAACGTAGGATATGACGAAAATGCTGAGGCTAATCATTTCGCAAAGAGAAAAAGTATTGACTCCAACAGAATTGCAAAGCAACCATCGTTTCCACTGCTTTATCGAATAGATCGCCATCGGATAAACGGTGACGATAATGGAAGTCACTGGCGAAAAATGAGTAAGGTATGGAAGACCTATCTGCGCATATGATGCGGTTTCGTACGTGTATGTTTATGAAAAAGTAAGCTTTGCTTAAATTGAACCGTCCAACTGAAGCGTACCACCTCCGCTGTGATAATTCAAACCTTAGAAACTGTCGAATAAGACTTATAACAGCCACTATTCATTTGATATTTAATGAAACGTGGCAGCGATGCGCTCTGGAGACTTCCAGAGGACAGTGGAGACATCAAAGCATATTCTATTAAATGAGTTGGTAAATCTGCTCCCGAAACGAAATTTTACAAGTCTTCCAGCATATAACAGGGAAAATTATGAAAGCTATTTAATTAGGTTCCATTGTCCATACCGGTCGTTGTTACTTAAGACCATTCTACAAGAGTGCCGTCAAAAAGATTAAAACTTGTTCAAAGTGAAACTTTTCACTATCATACAAGTTTAATTTCACAATTCGTTTAGGACAAAAAAATACAACGACAACTGCTGGCAACTAACTTTTCCTTCAAACATCACAACTGTACAAAATAAGCAACTAACGCTTTCTCATGTTTCGGAAAATGTAATAAAACACCTGGAAATTTCACTTAGCACATTTCCACTTGCTATGGATGCGGAATCCTCTTCAGTAAGTTAATTATGCAACAATCTGCTTGACGTTGTAGCATTTAAAATAATCGACGCAAATGAGATCCTGGCCCGAAATAAATTCGCAACACAGTTGAGCGAAGCCGCAACGTTTCGTGCGAAACTTTTTGCAAAATAATTAAAACACTTCTACGTAATAGGAAAGTATGGAAAATGGCATCAACTGTTTGGTTGCATGGCATTCATGCTACCTCAAAAGGATCCTTGCGTCAATGTAGCTTGCGCGCACGGTCGAAGCTTGTTGCGAGCATAGTGCACAATCACGTTATCATTATTATTTTGATTGTACGGTTTACGTTTAATTCGTGGGAAATATTCCATGCAACACCAAAATAGTGTACTTCATTTCCGTTGGTAATTAATTCAGTTTCGCGGAAGAAGATACCACCAACGAAACCATCCTTGCTTGCTTGCCGCCAGCAAATTGAGATTGCCTATGAATGTGAAAAGTTTTCAGGGAAAATTAACTCCTCATAAAATTTGTGCGACGTCCATGTTCGCCCATCTGTCCGGAAGTTTCAAATTTATTTTATCAGCAGAAAGGATGAGTGTGTTGCTAAAACATCGCCGCACTAGTATATATTGAATAGAAAGGACCCACGAAAATAGATAGCCGCAACCATTTTGGGCTTGTTGAGAAGCAAACCGAAATGGATGGATTTAGGATGGTTTCTGGGAAAGCATTAGCTTTGGGATTAGCCAGGAGTCGTTTGTCGGGTAATTTTCAAGGCTTGGTTGTTTGGAATAAAATAGTAAAAATCCAACGAAAAGGATATTTTTAAGTGGTATTAAGTGCATAATATATTTTCGACAGACTGCTCTTTGACTAGCTTCCATTTTTGCCTGATGAGTTATTTATTTGTTGCGTGGAAAAGCAAAAGGAGTATAAAATGGCCCGAAATCATTGAGCGTATTTTTAAATATTTATTATGGTTTACTCTTGTACGGTGTAAGGCTTGTTGGATCATTAATACAAGTTGAATTGGGGTTTTCAAAGAATCTTAAATCTTTGAAAGTAAAATTCCTACGAAATTCGGTTGCAAATATATAGATGTAATTTTTTCTGCACATTAAACTGTTGAAAAAAATCCTTTTACCAAATCCTTCCAAATAATGTCATTCAGTTTAGTATGAAAAGCAAAAGAATAAAATAGCCATTTAATACGACTGAGCAAACAAAGGATAATCAAACAATAGAACAGAATTTTCAAAAGGCAAATGCTCATATTACTTATTATATTTGCAATGAATGTGGACTACAAACTCAGGAGTCGTCCTGGAGGAAAACTGTTGTCATTCCATCAGTGCGTCTCGTTGAAAAGGCCACTATTGACATGGGCGCTTGAGTAAGTAATCGTGCCTACTATGTGACATCCTTGAAAGTACAGCGCAGAGTCCTCGTGGTGTGTACCCATGGTAAAATGCATGCATTCTTTTGTAGCTCAATTTGCATATGCATATGCAAATGTCGACATACAATCTCTCACTCTTTTTCTAGATATTTATGAAATTGTTTAAAGGAAAATCTAAGGTTTAGTAGTGAAATATGAATTGTATTTTTTTCAATTTTGCTTTAAGTTTTAGACTTCAAAAAATATAAAAATTAATGATCTCTTAGTTAATATTTTCTCAAATATTAAAGTATATCATCATGAAATTTTAAAGCTTTAAGCAGACTAGACAATGTTGTTCTATAAAGTTAAATTTATTTTACTTTTCTCTGATAAGCTGTCAAGGATTGAAAATTCCAAAATAAAATGCTGGTTGTAGCTTGGTAGCTTTGTAGTATAAGCTAGAATCCGCTGTTTTTTAGACAAAAGAATACATTTTTTTAGATAACAAAAACAAATTTATTCAAAGTACTTGCCCTCACTAGCTAGACATTTTTCTCTTCTCTCGGGCAATTTTGTGGATACAACGCCAAAAAAACTCCTCTTTCGAGGCAAACCACACATCAAGTCATTTTCGGACGTCTTTGTAAGGATCGAAGTGTTGCTCAGCGAGCGCGTGGCCCATCGACGAAAACATATAATATTCGGAAGGGGCCAGATCTGGCGAATAAGCGAGATGGGGTAGCACCTCCCAGTTGAGTGTCTCCAAGTAGTTTCGGACCATTTTTGATTTTTAGCTTATCATGTATATGTTGCTAATCCGTCCTTTTTTCACGCAAAGCACGGTGCGATTTGATCAGTTGTTGGTGGTAGCGGTGGGCATTGACAGTTTCACCAGGATTCAACATCTCATAGTAGACGATACTCTGCCGATCCCACCAAACGCACAGCATCGTCTTCCGTCCGAAGCGATTTGCGAAGCGCACATGCTCTTTTTCTGCCACAATACTAAACATGATTACCAAAGGAAAAAGGTATGTTTTAGTATGAAATTGTTGACAATGTGCACTGATTAATAGCGTTGACACATTGACTCATCATCAGTACGAAAAGCATCATCAGCACAAAAAACCCCATCATAATGACAGTGAGATAAGCACGAAAAAAGACCAAACTTATCTCGATAAGTACGAAAAACTGCCATCTATGTTTGGGTAGAATAATTAGAAACCATCTACCGTGAATAGAATTTGACATTATTTATATCAGCTGTTTAATATTTTCGAACCAAATCTGACGTACCATCGCGGACAGTTGACGTTTGTCATCGAAACGACACCAACGACCGAATGATAATGACAGCACCAATGACGAAAACATGTGTGTCACCCCGTCATTTGCAGTTTCGTGCTGATGACGCTTTTCGTACTGATGATGGGTCAGTGTGTCAACGCTATTACTGGTGGAACTGGCAGTTCCTAAAGTATTAACAACAATAATACTGATGCGGTAAGTTTTATTTGATTAAGTCAACAATTTTTCCGTAAATCTTTCATTTTCATAAAATTGACATTACTTGGAAACAATCTTTTTTTTAACCTCTACTCAATTGTGCGAGAATGCATCGAATAATGATTTGTCCCTACGACGCCGTGCAGCACGACGAGCTTTTCCAGCTGGAGCTGCTGGAGGAGCACTACCAGTACCAGAACCTGTACCAGCACCAGAACCTGTACCAGCACCAGCACCTGTACCAGCACCAGAGCCTGTACCAGGACCAGGACCTGTAGCAGTACCAGTTGGTGGTGGTGTTGTTGTTCGTGCTGTTGTTCTAAATAAGGAGAAAAATTTCGCACCGTTGTTAGCTGGGGCTGCGCCTGGCGCCACTTCCTTGTTTCGCTGTAAAAATTACAATTTATACTAATTATATGTTTGTTTGTTATGTTTCTTCACATTAGCATTGACTGCAACAATAGCAGCGATGCAAATCACGCAAATCAAGAAGACATTTGATTGCATGGTGTCTGAGCTCAAAATATGAATAATTTAGATAAATTTAAATATTCTTCAGGACGTTTTTCTGCACCACACAACCTTCCGAAGACCACTTTCACCTTATACTCAAAGACAGGAACGGGATCCACGTTTTATAGTCTTGTATGGCACAAAGTGTACAGCTGTGTCAACCAGTTATTTTGTAATGCATGTTTTGGCAAGTGCTTGTTTTTAAATATCAAACCATTGTTGAACGATTTTGAAAAATAGCTGTGTAAATTAAAAATGGATGCAGACGAACAATATTTGCAAGTTGTTGCAATAAGAACAAATAGCTTAAATAGAAGCAACAGCAGCAGTGTTTCTCTATTTTGTTTTGACACTATTGGCACAATCAACTTGTTTCAGTCTTCACTAGCCTTTCTATTAAAAAGGTAGTTATAGCAGAAAAAAGCTTAACCAGAAGTAGATTTGATGTACATAAATGTTCGAATTTGATTTAATTTGTTTCAGTTTTGGACGTTCAATCAGGCTATTTACTAGTGAAATTTCAACTCTGCTCTTGCAGGATCGTGAAAATTATATATTTAAAAAATAATTAAATTCATTTCCTTGGTTTTCCACTTGTTGAAAACAAAACGTGCGACTGGAAGTCATTTTCGGCCCAACTAATATATTAGATGAGTGCTAAAATTAGAAAATTAGTGGCCTTACAATTGTCAATGCATTGCATATATGTAATCAAAGTTATTAAAATTACTTTTTGGAAGTAAAAAAAACAAATTACTGATCTTTGGAACTGATGATTTTCTTCTTCTACCTATCTTATGCTATCCGGGAATGAGTTTAGTTATCAGATTTTCCAACGTTGCTTGTATTTGCTTTATTTTCTTTGAGATGTATCGATCCTCAATCAATGGTTTGGGTTGATGCAAGTCGAAACATCTTTAAATTATAACAAAAACGACAAGTGGCAATGAAAACACAAACTATTTATATGGTTACCTTAACTATTAACGATGTTGTGTGAAAATAAAACATTTTCAGCAACAGAGAAATAGTACCAAGCTATCATTTCCACTGGTATAAAAACTCGATTTCTTGTACGCTAAGCAAATTATATTATATTATATATTTTGTTCTACAAAGTCTTCAACACTGGCGGCTCGCAAAATTATTGCTACAGACTTCTAGAGAGCATGAATAATACTTTTCTGAAATTAGATATGAGATTAAATTAAAAGATGTAACCACAGGCAAATTTTCAATATATTTTTCGTTGACTAATGTAAAATGAATGTTAACCATGATTAGCCAATGCATATTGACGAGTCTATCTTGTATTGCTTTCTAAATCCAGTGATCTATTTTAGGATAATAGAGATCTTGCTACACTTATCTTGCTAGCAGCCTTGTGAAAATAAAAGCAACTAAACTAATATGCAACGCATTGCATTCGCAAATACTCCTAGAATGATGTGCACTACAGTTTCCAAGAGGTCTTACTCTCTGGAAAACTGAATCATTCGTAATAAAAAATTTCTATAAGATAAAATTAACGCTTAACCCTTGCCGCAAAATTGCAATAAATATAAAAACACAGGGAGAAAAAATACTTTTTTATTTAATTTTTTTACCACTTAAAATGTACTTAGGGCCTTCATATTTCGTTTAAAAAAATCTTTAAAATATCATTAAATAGCAAACAAATTTTCATCAAAATCGATTTAGTAGATTGCCCATAGTAGATGTGCAATACTCTAGAAATGTATTTTCCTTTTAGTATTATAAGGGGTTGAGTTTTTTAACTTTTTTTCCAATAATCTATAGATTTTTTGATTGAATTTTAAATCCAAAGATATTTCTTGGTTCTATTTTCCAGGAATTTTTCCCTAAGGGGCTGTAGGTGTTGTAGTTCTCACATTTTTTTTCGATTTTTCCTGAAAACTGATTACAGAGTTTATATCAAGCACAAGTCATGAAGAAAATAAGCTGAAGCAGACGCATGCTCTTCACACCTAAAGTGTCTATGAACAATAAATGGCAGAGTACAATATTTCATGTCTAAAAATAACCGAATTTTGTCTTCAAACCTATTTATATGTGAAATCATTAGGGATCGTCACCTTCTTTATGGAATTCAACCAAACCCAGCTTCACACAGACACACACCAATCCACAATCAACCAACTCCATTGGAACTTCGCATCCTCGTCCTGGAAAACTGAAAACAAAACCAGTCGTACAAAGTTACCATTCAGCATCTCAATTACATTCTCGTTCGCCTCCTGTTTTTTCTCGTGATCGACTATCACCTTCGGTTAAGAACACTTTACGTTGCTCCTTTTGCACGGACATGCCGAAGAAACTTCCACTTTTTCTGTTTTCCGGAGACCAATGATTCACGCTTGCTACAGTAACTAGTGATGCTAGTCGAGCTGCACTCCGCTCTAAGGTCCTGGTAATCTCATCACGAAATTGGGGAAAAACCGTTGTTCTTACGTTACGAAACATTGTTGTATCCGCACTAATGCTTCGAAGAAAAGTTTTTAAGTTTTTAATCTTTTCCTTGTTTTTTTTTGTCCGTTCGTCGCTCTCTCAATCTCTCGTCCTGTTACTCGTTTTACCTAGAATGTTTCTTGAGAAAGACTTTTGCTTGGTTGTTTGCTCGCCAGTTTTTCTTATATAGCAGTTAAGTGTTCGCTAGATGTTTTTCTTTGGCGTTTTCCGCTCGAGGTATAAACGTAGCTGAAGTACATTACGAAAAATAAGGGTGGCAGATCGATGGGTGGTGGAAAAATTATAATATATGATGTGTAAGCAGTGTAAGGGAGTTTCACGTGTTGAAGTGCTAACAATGGCAAAGTAAGGTTTAATGACGAACCAGACGGAAATGTAACGTTACGTCCTTTAACCCACCATTGACTCAAAAGGCAAGCAAAAATGCATTTTCCTTGCAATTACCAGCATTGCTTTTTTTGTCGTGGAATCAAAACAGGCTAAATATTGATATAACTTAATTTCTTATCCAAAACAATAATCAAATCATATCTAAATAATAGACAAGCTTCACTCAAACACCGAAATACAATCTTTCCCACAAGGATTCGATTGAAAGTCAAACGTAAAAGTTTGTACTCCCTTACTTTTCTATTCGAGCTTGCTCAAGGATCAAGGAAATTCATACACTTTAGTCATAGGGCAGTCATCTCCCTCCCGCTAAGTATCGGAATGGAATAAATCAGAAAGTTACTGGAATATTTTGAAGACATGGATTCGTAATACTTAGATGCAAAGGAGGCAAAAAGTTGTTTTGCGAACACTAAACATCGATCGACGGATTCCTGCTAAATTTTTTTTACGAAAATAATTAAACACGCGCCCAGCATTCATCAAAACTTTTGATCCTCTTATAATCCAATCATATAAAGAAATCAAAGTGCGATTAATAATTTATGAGGTCATGAAGGTAAATTGACTTTTGCTATAATCGTGATGACGATAACGATGGAATGATGAAAACCAGGATAACGATGATAGTGTTGCAAAGGACGTTCAAAGTCAACTGTTTTGTTGATAGAGCTCTTGAAGAAAAGGGACATTTGATTCGTCTTTTGAGTTTTGCGTCCATCAAGCAACTCATCAACACCTAAGCAAAAATTTCTTTATCATTTAAAAATGTTCATGAAATAATTGACTGCTATATTTTCATCGCACCCAAATTCGAAATACTTCCCACTCGCTTTCTTTTCATGAAAAAAATCACACGAAAACGTGATACAAATCCAAAAAATATCCTTGAAACTTTAATTTCCAATTTAAGTTGAATAAATGGAGAAAAATCTTCAATCTCTAATAACTGCTGTGTACTAGAAACATGCTCAAACATTGACTGCATAAAACGAAAGAAAAACGACTATTCTTCACATGAAATCGCATTAAGGGGCCACTGTACTTTTAAAAATTTTTTTTAGGTTTTTCTTTTTCTTCACATTATGATAGTTATATGCTTCAAAAATACGAGTTTAAAATTTCAGGCATTGTAGCCGCTCGAACATCTGTCGTAAAATAGTTGTATATTAAGGGGAGAGTATGGTGTTTTATTTATTTTTTTTTGCTTTTTTTAATTTTGATAGTAGAACTTTTCAAAAATATTCAGTTGAAATTTTAAGGCGATTGGAACAAAACTGACGGAGCTACAGAATTTTAAAACTCTGCTCTTCGACGCGCTATAAACTGTAAATCGGCTGTTTCTCCTTTTTTAAACGCGTTTTTCCAACACTAAGCATTTTCAATTTCGGTGAACGCTCTAACTCAAAATCTATTTATCCGATCCTTTTCAATTTTTCACACTTATTATGTACATAAATCACGAGGTCACGTCGAAATATTTTTTTAATGATTATAATTTGTTTTATAGTAACAAATTTATCGATTTTTTAATTAAATTTTTTTTAAAAAAATATGCTAAAAATTAAAAAATTGATAAAAAAATATATCTCGCCGTTGTTACCTCGGAAAACTCATAAACTAACGAAATTTATTTGGTTTTTTGTCATCAGATGATCGAGTGATGAGTTTGGAGGTTTCTACGAAAATTTGCTGTCAGTGGCTCAATAATCAATATTTTTCGACCAAAATTCTAAAGGATACTTTTGAATAATTATATTATTTTGTGCTTCGTTCAAAAATAAATTTTTATCTACAGTATTTTCAAAAAATAACTTAGAATATGATAAAAATATGTAAATTTCACCATACTCCCCCCTTATGTAGTATAATATTTTCTAAATCTATATATTTTCAAGTAATATACTAATTATCATCCAACGAAATAAATATAGACCCAATATCATCATATTTTACATTGAACTTTGCCTTCGTGTTTTTGGAGATATGTGAGAAAATTTCGTTCAAAAACTTTAAACGCTTTTTTTCGAAACGTAATTTTTGATTGCGCGTCGTAAAATTACAAGAAAACTATTCGGCCGATTCACTTCAAACTTTGCACACTATTTTTTAAAGTAGTAGGAATAAGAGTAGTAGAGGAATAATTTACAGAATTTAAAAATTTGTTTGGGAGCTTTGAGAATCTTTTTTCTTTATTTCCGTATATGAAGAAAAGCGACACACCTATGTTTGAACGTGCACCAAATCGTCCATAAAATTGTTATTGCTGCATATTGGGTTATTTCTGTCCTTTATAACCCAGATTCAAAGAACTTTTCTTGCTATATGCTTGCAGATGGATATTTTGGCCATGATATTACGAGGTGCAGTTTTCTTTTTTCTTTTGGCTGCGTGTGTGCTACACCAGCATGGCGGCAAACTGATGGTTTTTTTGGAAAAAAAATTTCCGATAAAAAATGTTAACTTTAGACTTCAATAAAGAAGTACACGAATTTTCAAATTGATATCAGCAGTAGTTTTTTTAAAATCGATTTTTTGAAAAAAGTTGCGTTTTTAGCACTTCAACAATAGAGTAGACCCTTAATAAAATTTTCAACGTATGAATCTGCATTTTGTATCTGCAACTGAAGCCAAATTTCAACTTTTAATTTTTTCGTCGGTGAGCTGAAACCACCCTAGTAAATTAGTTTCAAACTTTAATTGAGTTTTAACCGCTTTGCTCAATACAATTTCACTATAATCTCCCTGCCCGCCGGGGGTTAAATTACTTGTGAACATGATTAAATTTATTTGAATGTTTTATTTGGGAAAATCGTGCATAAACGGTTCGGAAAACTTTCCCGAGCACGACAATGCAACATGAAAGAAAATGTAGTAATTTTCATTTATATGCAAAGAAAATATTCATCATTGACTTGATGACACTTCGAATATTCCAATTAATTATGCATTAAGGTATTGAATTAGGCGTCAAAAATAATGATACCGAGTAAATGGATTAGATTTCGAGAGGAGGGAAAAGTGTGGAGCTGCCTGGGAATTAATCTTCTAATAGAGATGGTAATTTCAAAAGACAATGCTGAGTGGGGTTTGTGTGGTAGTAGTAACTTCGACAGCATTGTTTCACGAAGCCAGGAACTGGAGATACGTTGACTATCGGAAAATCTGTGGTATTTTCCAATTTTCATGAGTTTCTATTTGTGCGAAACAAGCTTGTGTAGACAAATATCAGTTTGAGGCGAGATAGTTTCATGGTAAGCTGATATTTTGCTTCATCTAGCACTGTGCCTCATCTTGTTGGCCTGGGTATTAAATATTTGCTTAGTAAAGGAGACGAGTGGTTGAAGCAGAAACTTGTCTCCCTGTTTTCAAGTTTTCGTATTAATCCTGAGAATGCCATCCTGGAATCTACAATTTAAACATTCAATTCTCCTCACAAAATATCTAAACAATATCAACAACTCGTATCGTCCTATTCAATGAAATGAAAATCCATCCAATTATTCGCTCCTCTAATAATTGCTTATATTATATTATATTGTATATATATCAAACCATGCTCCTTATTATGGTTTCCAGCTTCCGTACATTCCCCAACTGAACCACCGATAAATTCCGTCAGCCTCGTCCTTGCGTTCTCATACAAAGTGCAGATAAATCCCGAGCTATTTTAGCTGCAAGCGGGCGTGCTCCTCCTTTTTTTTGTATCTACTATGTTCACATTTGTATGGTTTTATTCGTGGCATCGGTTGCACAGTAACAATGAGAATGGAACAATTGTAACAAGTTTTAATGATGAAAGTTGTACAATATATTACATTGTCAAGTACCACATAGAGGAGCTGCGCCCTTCTAACCAGCAATTACTTCGGCTGCAACGGCGAGATATAGAAAAGTGGCTTCATAATGTAACCGAATCGGGACCGGGGTGGTTGTATAGGGGCAAAAGTATCTAAAGTATCTATTGCCGTATTTTAGAAACATGAAATATCAGTTACACTATTTCTCGTCTGTGGTTGGATGCCAATGATGATGATGATGATGACGTTACTCAGGACGAGAAGGTAAAGCTGGAATGAGTTTAATTTTGTATATTGCCAAGCGTGTTTTAGGGGTAGTTAATTGATAAGGGATGAATATCGAATGATTATTGTCACTATGCTTTGTTGTGAATTGCTGTGAGAATTGATAGTGTGAGGTTTTGGTTGATTGGAATTATGCTCCATGAAAACATTAGACAGGCTGATAGAGAGAATTTGTGAATAGATCAACCCCCTTGAAAAACCGTGACTATTATTATATGCCCATGGTAGTTATCAGTAGTGTATTTTTGTATGATAGGTTACACTGAAAAAGAAAGGCAGGTAAAATTTTAATTTAAGGATTAAAAACATCTCAAATTTTGTAATGGAGTCAAATTTTCGGCTTTCATAATTTTTGTAAATTTCGTCAAATATTTAAAAAGATTTTTAAAAATTGAAAAAATGTTCTATACAAGATTTTTCAAAACAGGTTACTGACTCTTAAACGGGTTATTTTTAATTTTTTTTTCGGTAGGTTGAAATTATAAATATTGATAAGGAAGAGGTTACACTCACTAAATTCACTCTCGTAATACGCAGAAAAATATTTATTTATTCATTTATCTGAGTTTTTATCGATGAAAATGCTGGTTTGAAAAAATATCGAAAAAACGAGAGGGGTGTGCGCTGTTGATGAAATTTTCGAGATGGTTGGTCTGAAACAAAAAGATCAAATAGTTTTAGGTTCAGTGTGTTAATAGCTACAGCCCGAATGGAGAGATTTTTGATTTTTCCAAAATTAACAAAATGGCGGACATTTTTCTAAAAAAATACGAAAAATTGTGCTTTTTTCACCGTTTTTGGCCCAAAAATACTTCAAATCCAAAAAAATTTAATGACGAATCGCGCTCGTGTGACAAAGTGAAAGTTGCCCAAAAACACAGTTAAACCGCTCCGATCTTTATAAAATTTTAATATCATATTTCTGCATATATTGTATATACTTTCCAAAACTGCAAAAAAATCGATTTTTTGAAAATCATAAAGAAAAGAGGGTAGACCCCGTAAACAAGTACCTAAGGGGAAAAGGGGGTAAAGTCTGTAATTTTCAAAATTTTCGATTTATTTTAAATAAAAATAGACAACTTCAAGAATATTCTGTGAGAGTTTCAAGTTAATCGAAGCAAAACTGCCAGAAATGCAGTGTTTTAAATGTCCTTAACTCCGATCCAATTACAGTATATTCTTGAAACGGATACTTAATCTGTGTACTTTACTTAGAAATAAAGAAAGTCAATAGTTTTTCTGAAAAAAATAATCATAAAACTATGCTTCAAATACGGCTTACATGTCAACCAGTTTTTTGGGTGCCTCCGTGATAGCCGCCTTTTTGTAAATAAAAGTGTAAGAAATAGCATTCTTAAAGTTTTATATAGTTGCTTGTAGATGTACAAAATTTAAATGCCGATCGCCAGTGCTGGCCCAGTGCCAATCCCCAGCAGTGGGCCAGCACTCGAATGTAGTACTGGGACAGTACTCAGCCGCCACTGGGCCAGCACTGGCTGCTGACCGTTGACCGTTCGTTGTACGGCGAGGCTTGGCCAACGCTTGGCGTTATTTCCACTGCTAGCATTCCTTCATTGTACATGCAAAGTGCAATCTTGGCTTCAATTTCAACGATGTCTTTTCCACAAAACTTTTCTTTTGAAGCCAATCTCCAGACGCTCGCATTGAAGCTTTCATTTGTATTTACCTTTTCATTTGTGTTATCAAAACATATCTTCAGTAGCTCCTCTTTTGCAAAAATTTCGTACATAGATTTCAAGATTCTTTCAACATTTTTCTTCTACAGGCGGTGGGTTTTTATAGCCTTTTAGCTGTTTTTAGCCTATATTTTCGATACCCACACCAGAAGTAAACTCCTTCTGGACAATATAAATGCTGTGGATTTTCATCGGTTTATATCTTGTGATAAAAGGTGGCCCAAATACTTTTACATATTTTTTCTACAGAATCAATGTTTTTACAAATAGCAAAACCGTAATATGTAGATAAATTCTTCATAAATTTTATTGTGAGTTCTACCGGATTTTTAAGGTATTTTTGGAGATGGTTGTTTTGCTGGAAAGTCTTTATATTTTCTTTCTTCTTCGTCTGATTTTCTTATCTGCTTTTTTTTGCAATAGATCAAAAAAAATTTGGCAACACAAGCACACTTGAACAAACGTTTCTTATCGTGTAAAATGCACTTTACAATGTGTAAAACGCATTCTAAGCTGCTTACGTCATAATGCTTATAAATACCTAAGCAATATTTGAATGGCGTTGCAATTTTCAGGGAATATTCTTGAAAACTTGCTCTTTATGAAAATATTGAAAAGCAGTTTTTTAAATAGTAGATTTCCCTATTAAAACGATTATTACTGAGTTGAGGAGTTCAACAAAATTCTCGAGAAAACACAAATAAAATTCAATTGCACGACCATAAAAGTTCAAGCAGTTTTCATTGGGCTCACATTTTTTTTCTGCTAATATCATCACTGTAACATCAAAGAGATCCCTATCAAAGAGCCAATAAATTTAAATATGCGTAAAAAGCATATTATATTCATAAAAAAATAAATCCTTAAAACAACATCAACTATGTTGCAAAATAAACACTATTTAAACTCTGTTTCAAAGCTTTTTTCACACAAAAAACGCATTCGCCCACATATTGAACCCCCACGTATGTCGGAAAATATTCAACGTATCTCCGTTTTTCGTTCCTCATCCCGACTAGAAATGATAGATAGTGTTGTTGTTGCTGTTATTTGAACATTTTCAAGTTCATTGAATCGCGAAAAATACACCATGTGTGCATGCAACTCACATACGCTGTTCTATATCAACGATAGGGTTGAACCATCTGATATTGGGATCCTTATGGGCTCCATATGGCTCCCATACACTTCATATCCATCCATCCACAGATGCTGTGGTGCATCAGTTAAAATTACATCAAATCAATTTCCATTATTGGAATTTAATGCAGTGTACAATGCGGAAAATAATCAATAAAATGAAGGTTGTTTGTTAGTGGGGTGCGGGTTGTGTGTTAAAAATATTTTCGAGCAGGACATTGTAAAAAAATTGAGAGGGAATTTGTATGAGGATGAAAAATTGTATCGCATAATTTATCATAAAAAAAGATTTGTTTTGATACATAATTCTGAAAAAGTTCAAATCCGAAACTCAGTAAATATTCAAAAATTTACATAATTATTAAAAACAGTTATATTTCCTGTTTGATTGTCGTTAAATTATCTCAGAAATGAACATAATTTAAACCAGGATTAAATGCTTGCGGGGCATCAATCAATCACAAAACAATATTTGCCATTTATATTGAATAAATTTTTCGCAACAAGATTGAATGATTTTCAAAAACAATTACTTTCTAAACACTCCCTTTGTAGAGATTTGTCGCTCTGGTTCATCATTCATGTAACATCCTTCTGCCGTCCTAGAAAAATCTCACATTACTCATGCAGACGATGTCACCACGTCCATCCACTGAACAAGCATGCATTTTTGAAAGCCATCAATAGTAAATCTATCATTCAACCTTAGTCCCCCGCATCCTTTCCTCACCATAAGTGAAGGCTAGATTACACTCCTTCCGAACAGAAAAAAACAACAACCTAGAACGAACGAACCACCCACAATAGGTACTTTCGGGTTGAGATTTTGAAAGGTCATTATTTCACCAGAATGTGAAGTGCATTCATCCTGTAACACTCTTCTATCATTTCCTTCGTTTCATTTCACTGTCTCGTCCTTTTACGGCTTGTTATTCAGCCTGGAAGCCTTCAAGTTAGTATTCAAATGTTTATGAATTCAACAGCAATGTGGGCGATGTGAGGACGATTCGATGGACATGGCGTGCCATCACCGTCATCGTCGTTCTTATCCTCTCGTCAGGATTTTGACTATCGTCCGAAACGATGGTAGGAGAGACTTTCCCAGGCGGCAAACCAGGAAGGATAACGTTCGCCTGTGAACGGAAGAAAAATCAACACGAAAGAAAATTATTCGGATGATTGCATCCTGCATATTGGAGGCTTTGTCCTCGAAGACATGTTCGCAGACTGGTAAGGAAATGATGATTTATTGCAATATCTACCTTTGTATATTAAAGCTGAATTTTGAAGTCTTCCGTTCATATCTACTATACTATACTATTTTGAATCTATTTTCAAATTAAAGTCAGTCCTTTAACATTATCTTTCATAAGCTTAATTCGAGCAATTCGATACGAATGCATCCTTTATTCATTTTCGAGTCAAACTCTATGGAAAAGATTCAAAATTTAAAATCAATTTAGATCAGATTTCACCTAACATCCTTACTGCAGAAATTATTGTCAAAGTTGTCTAAGTTGCAAACGACACGGAAAACTCGTCCTCGGGCAATTTATTTTCAAAACGCTTAACTTTGTCTCACTAAATCCTACATCAATGTGTCCCGAAGATAAAGAACTTTCTTTCGGATGGTTGCTGTCTCGAGTATGGTACGTACCACGACTCTCTGAAGAATCTGGTTTCATAAGGTATATTTCCCGGTCTTACATTAACAGTGTCGTCAACGTTGTCGTCCTTAAAATTCTTATCAAACGTGAAACGTGGCTAAAATATGGTGCAGGATAGTAGAATCAGGACACGAGTGCTACCAACTAACAAGCTATGACGAGTCATCATCATCATAATAATGATAATAATAATATCAGTCTGGTCGGATACATTATATGGAGTAGTGATCCTTTTACATGTTGGCTTGTGAAAACTTCATTGCGACTACCAGGATATCAAATGAGCATGTAATACTCATCACACTTTTATGAGAATGAGGGATGATACGATGTGATACGCTTGAAGCAAATAGAGAGCCACGAAATGGTTGCGGCTGTGATTTCAGTGTGTTTAAAAAGTTGCAACTTCAATAAAGGATAGAGTGGAAAGATATGATAGTAAATTTACAGAAAAATATTGCAAAGAATATTGTATAGTGTCCGATGAATGTGTGTAAACCAAATGGATGCTTTTATCATGAATTTTTCATAAAGCTAGTTGAGAAACTTTGCATAAAGTAACTACGAATGATATATCCTTGATGAATTGAGCCGGCATCATTCAATATTTATATAGTGTTTCAGTAATGTTGAAAAAATCTTATTATCGTAACATCAAGAAAGCATGAAATATTCCAGCTTAAAAAAGAGATGTTCTAATGTTACCAATTTTCTGCATTTAATAAAAATCTTGGCTCTTCATTGTTTCTTTTCTGTGCAAGATTTAAAAACTTTTTGAAAATGATTCCTTTTTGTTTGATGTTTCCCGAACTTTGAAACTAACTTCATGATTTTGATTGATGTTTTGAGTGTATGCATTGAAAACTGAACTTTTATAACAGATGGCGCTGTAACACTCCAATGGCATATATGTCATGTTGAAGTACCATCGGTCAGCTGTCAAAGCCACAAAGACAATTTGCTTACATTGTGTGCGCATAAGTTTTTTACTCCCATGAAAAACTTCGAAAATTGGCGAAAAAACAGTATTTGCGGGAAGTATTGTTGGGATACTTTTTTGCCAAGAAAACTTTTGCCGAAAGTTATCGTTTGCTGGTGGATGTTTATGGAAACGATGCTATATCTAAAACACAGTGTGTTGAGTGGTTTCAATGCTTCAAAAGTGACGATTTCGACATCAAGGACAAAGAATGCCCTGGTCAAGAGAAAAAAATTGAACACGAAGAATTAGAGACCCTCCTCAGTAAAAACTTGTACCAAATGCTGTGAGCTCGCGAAACCACTAGGTGTGACACATGCAACCATTTCCAGGTTTTACCTCACCCGCCATATTCACCAGACCGGGCGCCATCCGACTCCATCTATTTCGTTTGATGCAAAACACCCTCATTGGAATATGCTTTACTTCTGAAAATGGCTTGATTCGTTCTTGGCCTCAAAGGACGAAGCCTTTTTTCGACGCGGAATTCTTTTGCTACCAGAATGGTGGAAAAAAGTGATCGCAAGCGATGGACAATATTTTGGATAACATGTAAACTCATAAATTAAATAAAATAAAGCATTCTTTTCATCCAAAAAAGTTAGATTTCCCCCAATATCATCCTGAAAACCAAAATGGATCGTCAATTGTTTCTGAATTTCTGAGATCTATTTAATGTCCTAAATGCCCGCTTGTACAAGAAAGAAAGCATACTCAAACGCAATCATCCAAAAACCAGTCTAAATTACGCAACTTCTTCGTCCTTCAACAAAGTCGAATATGAAGTGTCTAATGAGCAGGAAAAGATTGACACCGATACTTAAACAGCTCCCAGTCCATATCTATTTAAGTGCAAACAATCAGTTCTACTTCGCTTCCTTGAACACCGAAAAAGTGACCATGAACTAAGTCTCTTAAATTATCCTACCATACCCGAACGAACGACTTCGACGACTACTATCCTTCCAGTAATTATCTTAAATATAAAGTCCACCCCGCATATCCTTCCGAGCGAGCCGATGCCTATAGAAAAACGGCTGTGCTTCATTCATTTGAAGATGCCAAACCAAATAAAAACTTTTAATGGCAAAAGTTTTCGTCTCTCTTATCTGTTTACTTGGGTATTACTTATTGCCCGAGAAAAAAATACATTCCAAAATCGAGTCCTTTATATCTTCGACAACATATCAAATGGATACCAAACATCCGGGTAGTGGATGGTACAGGAGGAACCCAAAAAACATATTCTCATTCTCTGGCAAGGCATTTTGAATCGTCCTTGTTTTCATTGTGGCAGGCGAGTACATTCGCTAGACAACTAACCACTTTGTGTGGTAGACCTCAAAGTGAGTAGCCCGAAGGAGAAAAATATGTCCATCTGCTTGAAGTGAACTGTGGTGAGCGGTTCCAAGGATTCTAAGAGTTCCTAGACATGTGAAGAAATTTTGTGGGCACATCTAAAAGTTTAGTTCATTTCGAAGAAAACTTTTCTTTTGAGATGACCACTGTCGTAGGATTCATTGAGCAAATTAGTCAGTAGATTGGATCCTTGACAAGAGTTTCAAACAATACTGTTAATTGACAGTATTTGTCTTTTATTGGTAATTCATTTGACATATTTTGTTGCTCGGAATTGATGTATGTACGAGTTCCCTTGCATTGAGTCTTAATTTCTGACCAAAAAAAGGACTCGGTGGAGGTACCGATGCTACTCCCACGAAGTGAAATGAAATTAAACCAAAATTTCTTAGGCATTGTGTGAATAAAATAAATCGGAATGCTGGTAGGTCCTGCTGAATGTTATTGGCACGATGAAAATGGGGTGGTCGCGAGGGGTGGTGAGTTAGAAAAGCATTTTGTGGGATTCCTTTTGCACATTAAGACTGTTTATGGAGTGATAAAATTGAGTGTTTATGAGCACTGTTGACAGGATATTTTTGGTGTTTAGTCGGTATCGTATTCGAATCGCTTACTGTTGAGCTGAAGAACAACTGAAGAACAGAACCAAACGGATGGAATTATTGATGATGATGCAATCAGTGGTTGTTGATAGGGTAGTGAATGGTTGTAGACGTATGAACTTTGAGATTTTATTGCAGAATGGAATCTTGTTTAAACAGAGACCTATGAAATTGGAAAGGGAGGAATCCCTGTTGAAGTGAAATTCAAAGTAGAAATCGTTCAAATTTTAACCAATACAATTCCAACGATTCTCACCAATCAACATTATCCTCATCTTCAAATTGAACCATTGTTTGCTGCCTTTGCAACTCATGAATACCTATAACTTTTACAATTACACCTTTTAGATTCTTTTCGTGTTATTTCTTATTCCCAAGTTCACCATATTTTATGTGTTGCAAACACTTTAAACAATTTTCTACGGCATCTTGATTTTATTTTCCCCTTTCCATCAGGCTTTTCTTCAATTCAGTGTTTTCTGCTGTATTTTTTCGTTGGTTTCACTGAAACAGTACAGTATCGATTTCTTTGAAATGAACTGACTATATTGCATGGATACACATCTGTTTGTGAAATTCCATGGAATTGAAAATGAAGTAAACGAAAGAAAATGCGAAGTAAGTGAGGAAAAGTATTATACAGTGGAAAAGTAAAGTAAGAGAGTTTCATGTTTTTGTTCCTCGTCTTCCTTTGTTCATGAATAAATTATTATACACTGAGAAGTTCAAAAAGAATCGGTAAAAGTGATGCATTCAGGTGTTTGTGTTGATTAAGGGAGCTGTGAACGATTCAGGCTGGTTGAATTCCATGAAAATATGAAAAGCGTATTTTTTTTAGTTCAAAATTCCTTTTGCTTGTAATTGATGATGAAAGTCAATAGATATTTTCTTTTAGAAGTGTCAACGAATCGGTATTGGGTATAATTTAATTTGATTTTGAAAAAAATTATCAAAAGATCTACGAAACTTGTTAAAATTGTCCGACACATACGCACAGTCACTTTCAGGCAACGAAAAGATACAAATTTAGATAATAATGAACGTAAAATGTTACCCTTAGTCTTCAAAAGGATTAGGGCGTAAGTTCTTGTGCATTTGTTGAAAACAAATCAAAATTTGGTAAAACTTAAGATTATGGCCCCCATGCCATAAGAGGTAGGAGTAAAGGGGATCGAAAGAGGGGGTTCCCCTACTACTATTGCGTAAAAATGTTCGCGACGGTCACGGCCCCCTGAGAGATTCCTTCACTAAAAAACCGATTATTTTGCCTATTTCCTGATATCATATGAAACCGTAAAATTGATCTGGGAATGAATTTTTGGACTTGTTTTGGAATCGAAATTTTTTTAAAAAATAAAAGAATTTTTTTTGAGAAAAATAAAAAAATTAAAAATTAAAAAAATCATTAAAAAATTGATGAATTTCATTTTTACCGTAAATGTAATATAAATAGGGGAAACAATTTGGAAACACGTTTTAAACCCCCTTCTAAACCGCCCGGCCACGTCACCCTCCCGCGCGGGTGGGTGAAAGTCTCCAAAGTGTTACCCTTATTTATATTACATTTACGGTAAAAAAACATTCATAATTTTTTTTTGATTTTTTAACATTTTTATATTTTTATTTGCTTTTTTTTGTTATTTTTCACAAACACAATTCTTTTATTTTTTAAATTTTTTCGATTTCCAAACAAGCCCAAAAATTAATTCCTAATTTTACGGTTTCATATGATCTCAGAAAATAGGCAAAATAATCATTTTTTAGTGGAGGAACCCCCATAACTTCTCATGGGGCCGTGACCGCCACGAACTTTTTATTTCATAGTAGTAGGGGAGCCTCCTCTTTGGATCCCTTCTACTTCCATCACCTTTGGGGGTGCGAAGCATAATTTTAGCTTTTATATTATATTATTATATTATTATTTCTTCAAAAAAACCGAAATTCTAATAACATGATTTTTAGGGACTACATATATGCAGAATTAGTGTAAAAACTTCTATTTTAGTCGGCAAAGCTATGATATATATATATATATATATATATATACAGCGATTCAATAGAGCGTGTGCGACCGCACTCAGCAGGTGCTTAAACGTTTTTTGACCTGGTTGACACGATTTCGAAAATTCTATGTTACCGATTTTGCTGAAATTTTTACTGAGTTTTCAACACATGTGTAGTTTCAGCGCTTACCAGATTCAGATTTTTTTTATAAATATTTAACAATTTTATTAAAGAATTTAATTGCAGAAAATGGGTCAAAAAATTGGAAAATCCGCAATTTTGTTTTTTTCCGTCCAATATGTTTAATTCTGCTACGGCCTATATAGTCAATCAATTATATTTCAACATGCCATTCGGATTTCTTGTTTCAGATGCTCCAGTGAGGAGATATCATTACAACCATTTTTTGGGTGCCTCTGTGATAGCTGCTATTTTGTAAATAAAATAAAAAAAATCTTAAAGTTCAATAGTTGCTTGTTGATGTACAAAAGTTTTATACCATTTAAATAAATATTTATATTTAAAACAAATTATTGAAATTTGGTCCAAAAGACCCTGACTGCCCCCTTAATAATTCACAACTCCGCTTTTAGAATTAATTATACAGCATTAACTCGTAAAGCTAATCGATAGAGTCGAAGGTTCATTTCGTTGTCTCAAGCCTTTTGGATTACACTTTCTAGCTTTTAGATTGTCTTCGGCATCTTTTTCTTCATTTTTTTTCTATTGGATTAAAGTCGAGGCTTATTCCTGGCCAGAGAAATGACTTGATACCAAGTTCTTCCTTAAAATTTTGTACTTGGGCTTTTCTTTCCCAGGTACAAAATTTTAATTTGCCAGTCAGCCCAAAATTCTTGTCAGATTCCTATTTGACTGGACTATTGTAATAAACATTCAATTGTATGAATGAAAATCCATAAGTCCAGGCATCCATCCTCCATTGAATTCATCATTCTGTGATTTACCACACAATGTTTATTTACTTCACAAAAACGAACTTGAAAATCATGTCAGCAATTTCCATAAACACCCAATTTTATTACTTGATAAACATCCCAAATGCAATAATGTTTTCCTTCTTTCCACATTACCATCGTCATACATACAAAGAGTCGTCCTCGATTGCCTTGCAACATTGATGTTGCCAAGCGCACAATATTGAGCTTTGCTCGTCTAGGATGCCTTCTTGAATTTGGTTCGGTTCAAAATGACTATTGATACAAGCCGTGTACATAAAATATCAACATTATATTCAGTTCGCGAGCATAAATCCTTGTTGGCTCACACCACATCCGATGCATAGGAGTGGAATTCGCTAGCGCATGAATAATATAAGAAAGGAATATGGATGAATGGTTATATCGTTGATAGTAGCTGACACGATAAGATGTCCGTCCGTTCCATTGCATTTTCCAGTTGAGAATGAAAACAGTGACAACTTATTTGAATTGTATAGAAATAAATTTACAATCTGAACCAGATTAATGTTTAGCAGATATTTTAAATATAAAGATACTCAGAATCCTTTCACTTTTAACTACTTTAAACCCTTTTGCTTAGAACGGATATTTCATTCGAAATGATCTTCTTATTCCATTACATTTGAAAATATCTCAACTTCAAGAAGAATTCACATTTCTCTTGGGTCGAGACAGCTATAAAAACTTTTAACATTAAAAGTTTATTCAATTTCCTGACAAAAGTCTGCTTTGAAATACATATATGCAAAAACCGTACCTTATGGCATGCTGCAGAAATACTCGTAACATCCTGACTCGAATGTGTATCCACATAAATTTCTGAAAGTTCAGCACATATTTGACTTGATGACTTCAAATTCAAACAAAAATCTGAATGAAACCACCACCGATTTATGTGCGCCAAATAATACAAGTTTAATTACCAAACACTTTTGAACAGACGAGCGTCATCAACCACTCAATCGAATTGAAGTCATCCCCGAACATCAATAACCGCAAATAAGTGGTTAAAAAGTGAGTAATTGCAATACACATTAATTCGATTCTCACAATTCCAATGTCGTCAATCCAGCATTTTCGGTGGAAAGTCAATGAAATTCCGTGAATAAAAATTAACGCTTTTCCACGAATATCTGTATCAAACACGTTTTGTGGTGAATCTAGGGGTGGATATTTTATATGCGAATTTAGGCTGAAGGATTGCGGTTGCAAATAGTTTCGATTGAAAGCCACTATAAAATGTGGTCATAATAAATTCACGAATTTTATTTGCGGTGGAAAAATCGGAGGTTTGTTCGTTATGCCGAAAAAGGTTGACTTGTCGATGATGGTGGATTTGTTATGGACTTTTATTTCGATAGTAAGACATGTTCCGTAAGATTTTTAGTGAAAACTGTGGAAAAAAAATCCGGAATAATATTTTATGTCCCTTAATTTTGTGCTAAAATGGTCAAAGCTTTTCATATAAGTGCATAAATGTGGTGTTCATTTTCATCAGTAAACTTTTACGGCTTCAAAATTTCTTGGATTTTGGTTATACTTGCGTAAAGTGAAAAAATACATAAATAATACAAGCCGTGAGGTGCGACCCTTGAGAGTCAAACGGTCAACTGTCCAGTAATATTTACACAGATATTAAAATAATAATGCAAAAAATGCGACTTTAAATAGTATTATTGAGAGGTAGGGTTAGGCGCAGGCTACCAAGCCTTTTCTACCTTATTTGGGCGCTAGCGAAAATGAATGCAGTTTTTCTTATTACGCCGACTGAAGAGATTTTGTAGCGTAGTGGCAATTTTCAATAGTTGCGTCCCGAATTTCCATGCCTGCGCCATTATCACTGAATTTTTGTTTTTGTTTTTCACCATTTTACATCAATAAGACTATATTTTGCAGTTAGTCTTGAAACACATGCAGTCAATAATTGGTTTCATTGTATGTAAAAAATAGATAATACTACAAATGATGCAAGAGGAAGTAATTGAAACCTTACAATTTTTTATTTCATGAAAGAATTTAAGCGGGAAGGGAATAAGGGTTTCAGCGTAAAACACTTTTTCTTGTATTTTCTTTGAAAAGTCTGGATTGAGCAAATTTATTCAAATTTTTTGTACATTATTAAGTATACTTTTAACAATATTCTGTAATTTTTTCATGCCGAAATATTGAAAAACTTGCCGGTGACAGAGCTTGCCCCAGAATGTCTTAGAAAAATAACAATGATGAGATTATTAAACACCCAAATAAAATTTGCGGTGTTCAATATTTGTCGGTCGGAAATTATCTGAAATGAAAAACCATTAAAATTTAGTCAAAGTATCATCAAATCCTCCGTCCAACGTTCTATGATTGTTATTTTTTCATTTAAGATTTTTTGGTGGCCATCTAAAGTGCAAACTGCTATTTTCCACGAAAAATTGCACTATTTTGTGGGTGGGGGTTTCCTCACAAAATTAAACAAAATTAAAATTAAGTAAACATTTATATATAGAAAATGTGTACCGAGTTTAAAATGAATCGATCAAGTAGTTTTTAAATGACAGTCAACACGAACTTTGAAAAAGTGTTTGTGGGAAAAGCACGTTTAAAAGTTTATGAGCTAAAAACGTGGAAATTTTTTTTTCAACTTACACAGAATCATCGATTGCATCTCCATAGGGATTTACTTACCTGTCTTTACTAAATAAAATATTCTCGAAACAGGATAAATGACCAGAAGAATAGAACACCCCCACCCCCCTTAAAGCATATGGTCTTGCAAAGTAATGACTACAAAACATTTTACCATTCAAAGCGTTAATTACCATAAATGCGAAATTGATTGAATGGTTTTTTTTTTAAATTTACAAAGTTTTTGCATTAAAATAAAAACACGGTACTTTGAAAACTACTCAAAATCTGCTCAAATTATGCAAATATTCATAAACTTTGATTGACAACAATTCTTTAGAATAATAGATATCAGGTAATATCATTCGTATGGAACCCACCATGTAACTTTTAATGATTTTTATTTAGTTTTTTTTGTTATCATGAAAAAGTTTTGATTGTTTTTTTACAAAAACTATTTAGAGTATATAAATTTTATAAACATTGATTACTGTGTGGTGCATATCAGTTCAAAAATTTACTTTTTATAAAAAAAACTCTAATTTTGTGGACTTTTTTTTATTAAATTAAAAAAACGGCTCCAACAATTTTTTAAAAAATTTAATGTAATAGTACAAATGTAAATACGCGTCTAATGACACCTCAAAGACGCAAATATTCTGTTTGGTTCGCGAGATATAGTGCATGATAGAAATGATGTTGAAGGGGCCAAAACTACAACAGCCCCCACCCCCACCCGGCTGAAGTTTCTCAGAAATTAATCAGCTCTTAAATTGCAAAGACATTTCGATTGACAACTCAACGAAGTCAATACGACTTTGTTTACGTGATTTATGCTCGTAGAAAAAATTGTCCACGAATGGATGTACGTACGTACACACACATATATCTCTCTTTCAAAAAGCACTTTAAATATACTCTATTGATCTCAAAACGTAAAGATATGTTGAAAATTTCAATATCGATTTTCGCGGCGATTACAAGAACTTTCCATATACTGGGAAATTAATTATAAAAAAAATTCACTATAATGAAAATATTCCTTAAAAAAATCAATTAAAATTGAAGCTTGATTTTCATAATTATATCCTAAAAAATCATCAATAAAGAAGTACCAAAATGTGACCCTTAAGATCTACACGGACATCTTACGAGTAATATCTACATATGTATACAGTGGCAGTTAGTGAAATGTGGACACACGATAAAAATTTGATTTTTTGCTGTTTGGCAGATTTTTTTTCACCGAGTTAATGCGCAAAAGAAAGGAAGCAAATTATTGTGTTGAATATATTTTACCTAAAAATACGAAAAATAGCAAATTTTGGTGAAGAATCGATAATACAATTTATATTGATGAAAATATACCTTTTCTTTTACCTCTAAAATTTTATTCTAAATAATGTAGTAGAACTATTTGTGCATGTTAACTTTAAAAAAAACTAATATTAATTCAGGAGTAATCCTCGATTTCAATAAATAGCTGAACCCCAATTTGGCTTCTAAGACCTCCGTTGAAAATGTTATTTTCGATTTTCGGAGTGATTACAAGAACTTCCCATATACTGAGGAGTGAACAACATAAACTTAGAAGCGGCAATCTCGTCAAAAAGAAATCCAATCAAAAAGAATTTAACGATGCTTGGAAAATTTTGCTTCTTTCTATTTTTGTTGATTGTATTTATATTCGTATCTATATCATTAAGAAACCGTAAATGATGTGATCTGTTTCACAAAATAACAACTTGAAATTTCGATATAAACCAACTTCTGAAAGCCACGTTGAAAAATGCTCCTTCCAACTTGATTTCCACGAATTTCCTTTTATTAGTAATGCTACCAAAGTGAACGACTTTCATGATTATTTGCCTTTTTCCGCTTTTCTATCATTATTTTCATCATTTCTAGATTATTAGTACCTTTGCAAGGATTCTATATCAGCTTTCCGATAAAAAAAAATTCTTGGCGACAACTTTGATTTATTTGAGACGATTGTATTTTTCCGGAAAGCATTGATCGTTTCTATTTCTTAGAAAATCCTAAAAATATTTTTTTGAGAGGAAGTCATTTGAAAAGATTTGACCTTGTGCAAGTATTAGTTGTCAAGGAAAATGATGTTTCGTGTTTAAAACACGATATTTTATACATAACTGGAACATTTTTAAAAAAGTTAGCTTGCATTCTATTTTTTGTAAATTCTCATCAACTTCAAGTCGACTACCATAAATTCACCCTTTCCATTCATTACTGCAAGCTGGAAATCTGAAACACACTTACAATGATTTGATCTTTTTGTCCTGCAAAAGATTCCTATCGCATTTTCATCCGCTTCAGCATGCGAAACATACCGTCACCATCCCATCTTTTTCTCGTCCACGTCCTTATCTTTATTGGGCATCATAAATTCTCGGAGGAATAAGCTTGGAAGCCACGAAAGCTTACAGTGTTATTGGAATGCTTATGGTGTGAGTGTGGCGATTCCTTTTTGCGTTCCTCCAGCCACTTTTTTCTTCGTCTTCTTCTGATTGCTGAAATATGCTTGGATACTTTATTTGGCCGTAAGATTTCCCAAAGTGAGCGAGCGGACAGAAAAATTAAATTAGCACCATCGCACAAGCTGGAAATTTTTTATCTGCAGCTTTGATCATCTTTTAATGGAAAAGTGTAGAGTTCTGGGTTTTTTTTCGTTAAAAATTGTAAAGTGAAGTCACTGACGATGTTTTACTGAGATGAAAATTCAGGTCTTGTGAAGGTGCATCAGATATTCTGCCAACGGCTGAGCAAGGACATGACCCAATTTTCGCCTGTTGAAGTATCAGCGATATTCGTCTCTCAACTCCTTGATAATTTTCATTAATTCGTCATTCAACACGGGAAGAATGCAGACACAATCAGGGCTGGCCTCTCATCCTTTTCGCTACCTTAATCAAATTAACATGATTCATATTATGGAGTCGCTTGAGCGATTTCTTCGACCCCTCCTTCGTCGCATTGTTCACACTTACAGCCATCGTTCGCAACGACACTAAATTTCCTGCATACTTACGTAAGGATTCAAATATAACAGTGCACAAATTAAATACAGATTGCCTCTAAATTACAACTTCATAATCGTTTTTAACACCTTATGCTAATGAATAACAAATGGCTTTGTAAATGACAGAGAATCCTGATTACTAAATGTCCTCGTCCCTGTCGACAGTCAGTATGCCATCATCGCTATGTCTCTCTATTTAGCATACGAAATCATGAATTTATGATTTCATTTGGCAAGCAACAAATGTGTCGGCGAGACGGCGGCACACAGCACAACATCCTTACAACATCATGCGTAAGGAGTCATCAGGATCTTAGTGGTGAGACGAAGTCAAGACCAACTGGCAGACAGACAGACTTGTTGCCTATTTAATTCGCATTTATTTGAAGATTTTCGGTACAACAGGACGATGAGTAGCTAGCTAGCTAGTTCAGCTCACATTTGACTTTCATATGTGTTTTGCATTTCGTATTTCTATTCATGATTTTTGTGTCCTGGGACTAAATTAATGGAAGGCATATTCTTGAATAGGACTGATTTGGGAATTTGAGAGTACACGTTCCAAAAATTTCCACATGCTGAAATTTATGCTAATTAAATTATTTTCGGCAATTGGTTCAAAAAGTTTGCATGTTTAGAATGTTGTATTTCACTAGGACTTTATTTAATTTTGATGTTTTATTGATTATTGTATGATTCTTGACTAAATTTGACTGAAAAAAACGATCAAAAAAGTCTCTCATTGAAATTATCGAATATCAGTCACGATTTGGGTTAGTTTTATACAATTTGAGTCCTTTTTGCGATTATTTTTTACAATAAATAATGGTCTGATTATTTCAAAACTATCGCAAATGTTCAGATAAAACTTTCGATAAATGTTCAAATGTACCAGCAAAACCTCAAACAAATCGTACCACATTTATCGAACCGAAGTGATGGGCTGAGATATTCAAAACTGAAATCATCTCTATTCTTCGAAGCTATTATCCTTGCGCAACTTCTGTGCAAAATATCAAAATATTGACCATGTTCTTATTTCGAAAGCAATATCTCAATTTTATTGACTTTCTTTGAAATGACTATTTTAACTTTCCGCACCGAGCGTTTCCAATCGCAACTCAAACCCATCATGTTTGTGAACTTTCCAATATATTTGCAAATCGTATCGTCCTTCACCACACACCCACAAAACACATTCGAATCCACATCCTCTGTCTCTGTCAACCATCAACTTCTCCGTCAATTTCTTCTTGCAATTCACATTTGTGTTATTTGTTTGGTAGCAAGTGTGTTTATGTCATATGTATGATTTCAACCGGTGGAAAAATATCCTGAATAGATGATTGTATACACATCTTTGAAGCGCGACACAAAAGAATATAAAAGGACGTGAAGAAAACCACCCTCAAATGCTCGGCTCATTTATACATACATTTATCGAGGCTTTTTCTTATATCTCTTGCAAAAATTTCGTCTTAGTTTTATTTTTTTCGGACGAAATTGTTCGTTTTCCAGGTTGAAGCGACATGTGGGGTGGAAAATACATATATTTTATGTTAGTAGCTGTGGAACATATTGAAATTGTATCTGAAGCAATATTGGAATATTGAAATAATCATAAAGAAAAGACGTTGAGATGGGAGTGTGAAAAATGCTAAGATGGAAGATGATAAAAATGAATTGCTACGAATTTCGAGTGAAGGTTTATTGACAAGCGCATACGAGCATATAGTTTGTGATGCAAGAAAAGATACATTTCAATAAATATTTCTTTAAAAATGAGAAAGAAATTCAAAAGATTTGATGCTGTGCTTGCACGTTTTCTTTGGCCAGAATTGAAATTTTTACTTTCTGTAATTAATTTAATCCAGAATTTACATTTACGGTGAAAATGACATTCATCATTTTTTAAATAATTTTTTAATTTATTTATATTTTTTATTTGTATTTTATTTATTTTATTTGTTGCAAAAAAATTCTTTTATTTTTTTAAAATTTATTTGACTTTCAAAAAAGTTTAAAAATCATTTCCCAGATCAATTTTACGGTTTCATATGATCTCTCGAGTTAGGCAAAATAACCATTTTCCAACATAACCACCATAACTTATCATGTGACCGTTACCGCTGCGAACTCTTTATGCCATAGTAGTATAGTAACCCCCTTCTTTCGATCCCCCATACTTCCACCCCTGTCGGAGGTGGGGGCCAGAATCTTAAGCTTTACTTTTTCAGATATTGTTTTTACGTATTTTTGACACAGCATTTTCTACACCTTCTGTTTTGTAGCCTCACATGCTTTCTTGTCTGTCACCCGTTCTAAACCCTCTAGGTTTTTTAATTATTTGTTTCATATTCAGAAATATTTTTTATTCAAGCATCGAAACCAATAAGGCTCATATCTCAAGGTGATGGTGACGCATTTTTTGAGCGGTTAGGCCCTCCTTAATACTAGCTCACCCGGAGCCCTGATACGTTCTTACAAAGAGCAGAATGTAATCCACCCAAAATCTCTTACAATTATTACATTCTAGTCCATGCTGTTCATTTATCTTTTTAGTTTTTGATTAACAAGAAAGCAGGACATCGTCACAACTGCTGAAAATGGTTATCTATATAGACCAAGGCTAATCTGTTTTCAGTTGGCTGGTGAGAGGGGGCACGCTGATTTCTGCAGGAAAAGTTGTAGAATAATTCGTCGGGAACATTAAAAAAAATTGAAATGTTTAAAAATTTAAAAAACAAATCGTGTTTTTTCTGCTTGTCTCACTCCTTACTTTAAAACGCTCCATTCCAGAGAAAATTTCATTGAGAATGAAAGTTGCGTAATAAAATTTTCTACAAGAACAAATTAGTTTAAAATTCTTAGACATTTAACTCTTGCTGCAAAATAGCAATAATTGAAAAAAATGGAAAAAGCCGTATTTAATTTTTTTACCATTTCAAATAAACCTAAAACCTGCATAGTTCGTCTACACAATCGTTACAATATAATGAAACAGCACACAAATTTTTATCAAAATCGAATCAGTAGATTTCACATAACAGCTTGGCAATCAAAATTTATTGAAAAAATTCAATTTTTTTTTAAATCCTGCAAGTCAGAAACTAAAGCCCATAGAAGTTTGATTTTTTTACATATAAAAGAGCACTTCACGCATTGAATGTATATCACAAAACTAAAATCGAATTATTAAGGCGGCCTCAGGATATTTTTTTTGGAAATTATAAACATATTTTTTGCTAATGAAAAAATTGAATATCTCCGGAACCATTAATTTAAATAAAATTCAGAAAAATACCTGATAAAGAACTTTCAAGTACGCTTCTTTAAAAAAATTATTGAATTATGTTCATTAGTTCCTGAGATACAACTGGTATCTGGTGACGAGCATTTGCAACAAATTTTTAAAAAAAATTATCAAAAAACGGATTTTGTCGCCTTGTAGTGGAGTGATTTTCACCTTTTTTATGAGCCGATGTAACTCGAACAGAGAAGCCTGAATATCGCATTACCAAATTCCGAAGACGCTTTTTTTATTATTTTCTTATTTTGAACGAGTTTTTTTTAGAAAACTTCCCAAACATAAACTGTTCAAATCAATGCAATTATTGTCATATTAATGCTGTATAATTATTTAAACAACATTTGTTTAAACAAATTAAGAAAAAAAATCTTGTTTCAATTAATTTTTTTTACGATATAATTTTAAAATTAAGAATGCATAATAAGGTAATTTTATATTGCTCAATATTATTATTATTATTATTTATTTAATGTGAAAATTATAATTTTTAACAATTTTATTTTATTTGTTCTTGTAAGCGTGCTTTCTTGCGCTGTGGACTGGTCTAATAATCGTAGTGGTCGCTCATTTTCTAAATATGTCGAGCAATTTCTTTTTTTTTTTGAACGGAGGATTTCACCACTTCAAATTTTCGGTGTTTTTAAGATAGACAAATTGGTCCGGATGATCTATAATGTGCACGATTCGAGATGACTTACACTTCTGTTTTTACGTGGACCAATCAGTGCACGGAGGACGAGAATGATTCTTGCATATATTTAATTTTTTTCTGTTTAATTACGAGTTTAATCGGTAGAAAACATCTTGACTGTCATGTATCTTTTTTGTTCGACTCCTTTTTCTCGAGAAAATTCAAACAACTATTCACGTTTTCATTAGACCTCGCTATCATCATTTTTCTTCCTGTGTCTCCAGACCCGACCCAGCTTGTCCTTCATTCACTATATTTAAACTTTGAATGATCGTTCCTGGCACCAGCATACACCGCTACCGGCAACTGTTCTGCATGACGGTCCACAGAGCGTGCTTTCGCCGCTGATGGCGAACTGTGTGGATTCGTCTATACATCCCAGTGAGAGCGATAATCGTTCGTTCTGTCTACCCTGGGTTCATTACAACTGTTGGTTTTGTTATGCTTCTGGGTCCCTGCCAGTTTTGGAGGTCCCTGCCTCTGGAGGTTGAAACTTGGTGGCTGTACCCCAAAGCGGGTACAGTCATTTCTAATACAGTTTAGGACCGGTGGCTATTCGGCAACCCTTCTGTATCGTAGTGCATTGGTGTGCTGTTGCTAGTTTATTGAAACCCGTGGCTTAGCAGGCCCGTGGTGATAAGACAACCTGTCAAGCCACCATGTTAAATCTAGAAACGCTTTCTGTTATGATTTTGGAAAAATAAATATGTTTGTAATTCAAAAATTTTCTTGGAGACTTTCAATAACGTAAGGTAGCGTCGATTGTGCAAATTGTGCTAGTGCAGTCGCAATCTAAGCACAGGTAGCAAATTCAAGAGATACATAAAAATAATTCCTATTAACTTTTAATAGATTTTACTCTTGTATTTTTTTATTTTCTAATTTATTTTTCAATTCACTGCAAATTTTTTCATTATTTTTTCGGACATTTTTTCCAATATTTTTCGGAAATTTTCTTTTATATTTCCGTAGCTACTTTTGTGAAGTTATTCTTAATGGTTAGTTTTGTGATTTAAGTGCTGTTGAAACTAATATGCAAATACTGTTTTTTATATTTAGATAGGATTTCATTTTCCATTTTATTTCGTCACTTTATTTTGCATATTTTATGTTCGATTTAAATACGACAATAGTTTTGCGATTCATTCTATATTTTTTCTTCAACTTTTCACTTTCTCATCACACATTCTGTACAAACAAAATTTTCAATAAGGATTCATATTTCGTTTCGCATCATCTTTAGATGCTTTGGCATCGATATCTGAATCATGTCTACATCTGAAAAAAAAGAAGTTTCGCATACAGATCATGACTTACAAGCGTTTCACGTTAATATACATCACATATCGTCCAATATGCAGGTGCACACGGAGAAGGTGTCAAGCATCAGCAAAGGGATTCATACTTTATTGCAAACTAAATGAAAAATTGTAGGTCCTTTGCGTGACTGTGTGCGCTAGCGAAACTCCATTTTCAATATCATACTCGATATGTTTGCAATTCGCTTGAATAAAGACTAGAAGAAAGAATGTGTGCAAGGGAAATAAGCTGGATCCTTCTTTTGTCCATCTTTTGATGAAAGTCGAAATTTAAAAGAGGATTTTCCTGTTGATGTGAAAATTGTGTGATATTACTTCTTGCAATTTGTATTTGTATACCAGCTTGCAGGATCTGATGCTAAAATGCAACCGTAAATAAATGAAATCTTTACTATCCCATCAAAAATCGACAAAATAAATCTCAATCCATTTCACCATTCAAATATGGCTTTTGTGGCTGTTCCAAATCAACCTCAAAAAGCGAAAATGAATTGCCCTGGCATCGAAAATGGATTGTATGGTGATCCTTTCCCACCGGACAACATGCGTTTGGTTAATTCATTCCAGCATTTGATTAAAAAGCATCTATTCACCGCTGATGTTGCAACAGAACGTTTCTACTTCCTGCGTTCAGGATCTAGGACCTATTCTATATGCTAGCACTTGCCAAATGAATGGTCATATTTAGTTCGGCTCCTCTTCCAACCAGAAGTGCGTCGTGGTCGTGACTCGAAGCTCACAGAATTTCGAATGGAGATTGCAAGCTGTAAGCGCAATGCTCTCGGACATTTATATTAGCGAATGTCCTGTCGGTGGAGTGGGTTCGACCGGGAGCGAGGTTGATTTTAAACGTGCTGGAGGAGTTGGTGCACTCTACTTATAAATGAAAATTGCGCCAATCTGTGTTTTAATGATAAAACCTCAAATGCGTATATAATTAAACTAGCATCTGTGGGTATTTAATCCTTGAAAGTGGCTCAAATACGGTAGAGGTGTGCAAACTTGGAAGGTTGGCTACCGGTGAAGTTTGTCAAAGGAGTCATCTCTGAGCACTCTGACGAGTCTCAAGTCTATGTCTATGAAGTTGTTTTGAAGAAATGTATTGCTGATTTTCGCAGATTGAAAAAAATCGTTGAAAATCTTTCACAAGAAAATTTTTTTTTGGAAAAAAGTTTCACCTCCACTGAGTCCTTTGCAACCTTCCATCGTATAGTTTTAATTTCGATTCATTTTTGGTGTCGTTGGTTGAAACAAACCATGTTGGAAGCATTGAATACGAAATAGATTCGAGCAAGGATACCAAGCTGTGCATTGAACATCTATACTTCACACACCTATGAATTTCAGGATGCATCTATGTCCGTTGTCGATGCTATCGTAAAGGATATGCACGGGCACGTGAGCGATAATGGCGAGAATATTCTAGATCGGATGGATACATGTCCCGTTACAAATTGTGCTCGATTTCATGAATAAGTTGCATTCCTTTTGGGACACGACAAGCAGGCTTGAATGTTTGGCGGAACAACGTCAGGACACACGAAGTGATGTTTATGAAAAGCACCCGAGGCTTGTACGGAGTGTTGGCATCACGTCTAGCGATTCATATTTTAAATTTTCAATAGGATTTGGAACGGAGTGAAGCTGTGGGAAATATGATGATGGAAATTGACGAGAAGGTGAGCTTTGCTTGAAACGTGGAAAATGTTGAATCCATGATTTTCTAATTAACAGAAAGGTGTAAATGTTGAAATTGGTCTCGTCACTTTGAGAAAATTAGAAAAAGGATAAGGGAAGCGCAAGCTATGCTTGCTTGCTAATTTATTAAGTGAGCAATTTAAAGATGAACATGTTCCAGTCATTTCGATTCCATTTCTGTATAGTTCTTTCACAAAGTAATATTATGGGGACTAAATCAATAAATATAAAAATAATATATTTATAAATATATAAGATCTTCCAATAGACACTTCGAACTTTGACAGTTGAAAGAGGCCATATAGTTGAAGCTACATCTGTCAAATTAACTGTCATTCATTCAGTCTGTTTTGCCAAATCACCATGGACGGATATAGCGTTCCACAACACGTGCAAATGATAAAATTGATAATGACCCATTTTTGGATGAACAAACAAAATTGTCAAATTTGGGACGATACCAATCCACATGAGATCCAAGAGCGTTCAATGCATCCGGAAAAAGTCACTGTTTGGTGTGGATTTTGGGCTGGCGACGTCATCGGTCCATTCTTCTTTGAGAAATACGTTGTCCAGGCCATCAGCGTCAACGGCGAGTGCTATAGGTCGATGATTACCAACTTCTTTTGGCCTAAATAGGATGATATGGACATCAACAACATGTGGTTTCAACAGGATGGCGCTACGTGCCATATCGGACATTTTGCACGAGCCATTTGAGGGCATGTCCATCTCACGTGGATGTTATGGCCACCGAGATCGTGCGATTTGACCCCGTTAGACTTTTCTTGTGGGGTTTTCTTGTGCCGCAGGTCTATGCAAATAAGCCACAAACCAACATCAGCGGCCCTCAAAGTCAACATAATCCATGCCATCGGTCAAATGCGGCCTGATTTATGGGCCAGAGTCGTGGAATTCCGGACACTTCGGACACGCGTCCCAAAAAAGCCGCGGCGGACATTTGAACGATGTAATATTGATGGCATCAATAGAGCTTTAAACGAATAAAAAAATTCGATGATATCTCACACACACTTTGTGTTTTTCTTCATTTTTATTGCACAAAACTATCTATGAGAAAACTCCATCTGATATGGATAAATTATTGACACAATACAGTCAGAAAAGTCTTTTTGAAAATTTGCGGAATTTTGCTTCAATTAATAACTCGGATTTCAAAAAAAATACGATCCAATTACCATCTAAACCCTATCAGAATGAATCTTTTTTTCAGCGGCTTCCACTTTAACAAAATATAAATTAAGTATCTGCTATGCTTGAAGTATTTTGCTTTGATAAAATGCGAAAAGAAAATCAGAGAGTTTTATTGAAGTTCAACACTTGAATTCTGAATCTTAGAGGATATTCTTTTTGATGTTCGCTAATGACTGAATATCTTCTTTCAGTTGCTTTTTGAAATCCAAACTGGTATGGGTAGATTTAAAATCAAGTGCTGCTGAGAAAGTTCTGCTCGAAAATTGTGTGGTGAAAATACTGACGAGGTTTTTCGCAGACTGGGAGAGGTTTCATAGAAGTTAATATTGGTGATAAATAATATATTATAGTGTTCCAATTGTTGAATTGTATTCTTCTTGATGATTAGTTTCCGATTGTATAATAGAGTTGTCGGTTTTAAGTCTTTAGAACTTAAAAACCACAAAGTCTTTGAGGACGTTCAGTCCAGAAAAGAAACACCGATCGTTTTTCGTGTCGGAAGGACGAATTCTTTTTACCATCCTGAAGGCGAGAAGGAGTGGGAAAGGATTATTATTCACAGGATCGCTTCAGTCCGCTAGGTATTTCTTTATTTCGTTCCATTCTTCATTGTAAATATTTTTATTTGCATTTTCGAGGGATCATCTACAGAAAATTAATTGTGAAAATAATTCTTTTAAACCAAGAAAGTTAAAAATAAAATGGACAGAGAGTCCCTTCAAATTCAATTTTTTTGCTAGCCAGAGCTTTTTTCCTCGCTTGTTTCCCAATCAAGTGAAAGAAGACGATCGCACGACTAAGTCGCTATCTTGACTTCTAGTGCGTGCGATGGCTATCGCTGAGATTCATTACAATTTAATGTAAATAATGTGGTTTAAATTTAACACTTCTTGTATTATACCGAAACTCATGCCGTGAATGTTATTTTGATATCATATTTCATCAAAAAAGTCAGGGCGTATCATCATAAAAATATGCTTCGGAAGTATGTTGCTTACCGTTTATTTATTTTCCTGAAAATATACAAACTGACAATCTATCATAACCTGATTTTTTGTGCCTTCATTCTCCGGAAAAAAATCAATTTCATAGAAGAACGATTTTCTCGTGAAAATCCTGGCCTTCCGAAACAAAACATTGTCATCAATGAGAATTGTCAACATACAATCGGATTTTGGCTTTGAAACTATTTCAAGTCATCAGAGGTTGTTATGACAGTCATCCACTATAATCTGGCCCTCTTCACTTCCAGCATTTACTTTTAAATACTTTTTTTTCATTTTTCTGCCCCCACATTTTCACAGTATCAAATACATTTCGATATCTTTCGTTAAACCATGACTTTATTAACCATTCGTACGAAATTTATGTGTTTGTATATCTCGAGTAATCGCCCAACCCTTCAACCGACCCAGTCCCACCATAAATCTCTATGCTGATGGTTTTACTATTTGCGGATCGGTGTCAGGACATTGCAGGATATATATATACGACAAGAGTTAGGGGTTTGATAATGTGTCGTCCATATTTTTTTTGTTGCGAAAAAATGTATCATGATTTTTTTATTTAGTTTTTTGGTCCCCAACGAACATATGGTTTGACTGGGTTTATTGGTTTAAATGGTGAAAGTTTGGCGACAATCTAGGATACATTTGGGGATGGATCGAATATGGTACAGTGTTTTTCCATTCCATTTCGTGCTTAATTCCTTCCAGATCCAATGAAATATGTGAAGGTGATTTTCAGAAAATGGAATTCCAGGTGAGAGAATATCAACGCGATAAATTGAGGTTGTCGAATGGGGCGGCATTGGGGTCGTTTAGTTCATGTTATAAATTTTTAATTTGCAGGTTATAGTGGGCCATGATGATGATGATGCTGTTCAAACTTTATTGGTCTATGTGGTGTAGTGTCCCGTTTAAATGATTTTTTTCGGGGTTTTGTAAATAGAATCAGTAAAGATTATGTGGTAGAGTTGATATGCTTTGAGCTGAAAGTCTAAGAAACAAATTTAAATCGAGAAAAAAATTGTGTATGGTTCGTACCTGGTCTTAATGATTGTGTCAATATTTTCAAAACCACAGCTGGTGTTATATATTTATTTTGAAAATTATTACAAAAAAATACTTACCCTCAATGTGAACTTCGATGCTATTTCTCATGTTTATCTCATCATTGTGTTCAAAATCAGCATTCTGATACTTTAGCTATAAATTTGAGACCAAAGTCGCTTTGACATTCCATCTAACTTAGTAGTATCCCGAATCCTTGTATAATCTTCAAAGCTTCTTTCCATCTAAGCTGATTTCAACTTGGCTTCATTTAAATCCACCGATATCCTAGCAAATCATCAACATATACATATCTTCAACCCCTAATCACGTATCAGTTTAAAATTTCACTCGACATGATCCACCACCGTCTAAAAGTTAGACAAATCTCTGTTATAATGTTTGCCATCCCACCAGTGCAGATATATACTAAATATCTCGTCCATATTCAAGATATCCTTGTGCTTCGTGTGGAAATTACTCAACCAAACTACTTTGACTTCACACCCGGCCAGCCCCCAGACAAACTCTCTGATTAGATTGATTTATATGAGCCAGGGTGAGTATGTGTGTCTCTAAACAAAAACCAAACTACGATAAATCGACCCTCGAGGGTGGAGATGTTGCTTTTTGTCTGCATAACACACTCATATGTGTACGTATATTGTTTGTGTGCTGTTCTTGGTCCATCGCTCGTCCATTGGGAATCGAACGAAAGCTTGGCAATAGAGTTTTCTAATTTCACTAGATTTTTTGGAAGTATCTCAATTTGAGATATTTTTGTCCTTCGGTTGGACTGTGTCTATGTTTGCTATTGCAGATACTATGGTCGAGATAGACAAACATTGTTTGTGTGGCCTTCTCAATCAAAATGTTGCTGAAGGACTTGAAGCATTCAATTTTAGTCCACGTTTATTGACTTAGCTTCAACTAGTTTTGTATAGAATCATTTAGAGTACAACAAAACCGAAAAAGAAGTGATATTGAGTAACTCGTTCGTCTATTGAAAATCTTCAAGATTAGAGAATAATCGCAGCATATGCAACCCCTTTTCCTTTATTTGAGGATCACGTAACTAATGCCTATCCATTTCTATGTCATCTGAAAACCCCCGTGTTGGCAATTACCGTAAAAGCTTATCATGTTTAACTGAAACCTCAACCGTTACCCACTCACCCACCCTTTTTTTGAATAAGGGATGTAGTTAAGATGACATAAATTTTATTTGTAATCAATCAAAGAGTCGAGGACTTGGTTGACTGAAGAGCGGTCCCACACGTGCGGTTTAAGCAGTGACGGTTTGAAAAATACGAGGCTTCTTGGTGTACATATATCGTAGACAGGCAACCAACCAAACAGGCAAGCAAGCAAGGAAGTAGAGAAGCCTCTCAATAAATCTTGAGGTAAATAGAGTGGTTGTGATCCTTGGCAAGCTTCTTCGAATTATGTCATCTAACACCTGAAAAGATACATGCTTATCTCTCGTATGGATAATGGAGATAAATATCGTGACGGTGACGAAGATTTCACGTTGACGTTGCGGTTTCATACAGTTTGTGGTGAGGAATTGCGATGGTTTGATGAGGAATAAGGAGATTGTTTTAGTCAGAATGATAGTGCATTCTTTTTTCCAACGGAACTCATGAGAATATCTTATTCGGGTTCTATTACACTAAAGGAAATATGAACACGATCTCTTAAAAACTAAAAAAAAATGGACCAACATTTCGATCATCCAATAAAATACACCAATTTTGTAATAACAGTACTATTTCGACCTTCAGGACATGTTTCCTTAGATCATCTTTTAAAAGGGCTAATATAAACTAAAATAATATATCATTGGAAGCGAACGGTCGGTTGGAATTGCAATTGGAAAATCAGGAAGAATTGGAATAGGAAAATCAGAAAGTATTTGATGAGGCCTTTTATTGCCGCTTAATTTTCCAGGTGTCCTTTATTTTTTCAAATAAAATTCCTGGCGGTAAAATTTGATCCAGCAGATTCAAGTGAAAATAAGCCATGCCAAATGCAGGACATATTATAATTGGAACTATTAACTAAAACTTTCGACTCAAAAGTGTTAATAAAAGCAGCATAGAAAACCATCAAAAAGACAATTCCCAACTCAAATCATACATCCTTTCGTCACAAATTATCACACAACATTATTCAGCGAATGCCAACAAAACCTCAGTATTTTTGTCACTGTCATGCGATTCAGGACCTTCCATCAAAATGACGCCGTATTCAACTCCCGAATAAGATGAAGATACTTCAGTGCCATATAAAGATCCTTGCATCATTTTCACAACCTACTGAAGTTACAAAAAGACAGGTTTCACATATGCCTACACCGTTATCTTTTGAAGGAAACTTCATAGCCATAAGTTCTCACGATGATGACAAAATAAAGGATATAAAGGAGTCTGCAAGTCAGCAAAGTGTGAATACAACAAGTCTTATGTGAAATGTGATAGGAAAAGCGGCAGTGAACTTTTACCAACCCCCCACATATCCTTGTGTGGTTGAGTGTTCATTGCTGCTCAACAAACGAACAAATAAACAAAAGAAAGAACTGATATGGCAGAAAATAAAGCATGTAGCCAAAGTTTAAACAATCATTCTTTATTCCCGTTCCGATAGCAACCATTGGAATTTCATTTGGATAGACCTCTACTACGAGAAAGAGTCCTGCCCGGCTACTATGGCCAGGACGAAGTGTGCACGAAGGAAATGATGAAGCGTGGATATTGTTTCATTCCTTCAGGGCTGATGTGAAGAAAAATAACATTCTGATTTATATTATCACTTCAAAGGACGAACGAAAGCAGAAGAAAAAAAATGATTCGCGTAGTGTGTGGTGCTACCCATCTACATACATACATGTAAGGTCTCGATTCTAATGAGAGGGTGATATGGAACGGATTGGGGGTTGATAAATGCGGTGCATGCCAGTAACCTTTGCAAATTACATCCTGAGGCCATGTAATTTTCTTTACTTTCTTTAGAATTTCCTTTTCGGGTGAAGTCTTCTCTTTCGCTGTTAAGTCATCTGTGAACCTTTTGTTTTCGTAATGATTTTTGATTCTTCGTTGTAATTTGCGATATGGGAAAATTGTGGACGAATCAAGGAGGAACGGATTGGGGTTTCTTGCATGCTATTGATGTTCGGATTTTTCACTGGAATTTACGTTTCTGTACTGTTTGCTGATATTCTATTCATGGCTTTTGTTATATATTTTCTGTTACTTGGAAGTTTGTTCGTTATTTTCCATCGAGCGTACTTCTAAGTAAAAGAATATGAAATGAAGACCATCTTCAACAAATGGAATTCAGATCAACTTGCTTTTATATACATATGTATATATATGTTCAACGAAAGCAAAAGCACATTTTGAAATGAATCGCAAAAATCCACGTGAATATTTGATGACTTCCACAAACGTTCACCAAAAATAACATAAAATTTTTCGTGAATTTTCTTTGTTAGCCTCGGAAAATTCACTCGGCCTAATGAACATTTCACAGCGGGTAGTCGTCATGCTCATTCTCATCCGCATGCTCATCAACAGCATCACAATCATCAAAGATTCCCATTAATCAAGCTCTGTACGAAGAAAAGGATGTCGAAATTTAGTTTTCATTAACTGAAATTTCTACGAAAAAACAACACCTTTTCTCCCCACCTTTCAGCCACTTTCAACATCGTCCTGTTCATTTCGTTTGTGTCCCATGTTTTTTTTTGTTGGGAGAGTGAAATTGTCGCCACCACGCGAGAAATACGAATGAAATTATCCGCAAGGACATTGATTAATGACTGCTAAACAATAACGATGAGATTAAGTGATGTGATTTAGCGTTTCTATTGACAAATTGTTGTGAGTTAAAATAAATTAATGATTGTTATATAAATTTTCGGTTAAAAAAAAAACGACAAGCATCAACAACAGCAACAACAGCTTTGACCCAACCGATGTACCTTAACGCTATTGTGACCCGTCGTGGTAAGGACGAAGAATATGAAGTGAACGTTGAGGAGGAGGAAGCGGTACAAGAAATGAAACTGATGATGGTTGGTTTTGAAGTAATCTGGATTGAAATCCCGTGGGGAATGAAAACAAAAGGATTAAAACTTTTCTTACAAGTCATTAAATTTCCAGGAGATGGTCGTGTTGATAGATTAGTTAGAGTTATTGTTGATTGGGTGATTTGTTTGCATAAACAAAACTTTCGATAGACAGAGTAAAGTTTTTTTTAAACGATGAGAGCAGAAATATTGGCGTGAATAAGGAAAGTTCATTTATTTTCATGGTTGTGGTGGGAAAAAAATTGTTTTTACATAGCTGAGATATTTTGCAATTTTTCAGACACTTCATAATTTTTTTTAGAAAAAAACTATTATTTGGGGATTTATCAAAGAAAAAAAAAATTCATAAAAACACTTTCACTTTGGTTTTTCTCGGAATTTTTCGCAATTTTTTTCACAAAATTTTTGCATCATTTTTCGCAACATTCTTCGCGTCATTTTTCGCATCATTTTCCCAATGATGATTTCCTTTATATTATCCATGTTATGGAAATGTGGTTGAAATTGAGGAATCATGTTGACTGTATGAGCTAAAGAGAGCTATTTCCATAAAAAAAATTGCAAACAATTTGCAAAAAATTCTGAAAAAAGCCAAACCAAATTGTAAAATTATAAAACGCTAAAAAAAATTTTTTCTGTGATAAATACCCATGAAATTTTTGTAATTTTGTTATTTGTAATATGTCAGTTTTTACCTAAAAAAAAGTGATCACCAATATATTTTTGTAGAGTATCAACTCTGCCAAAAATATTAATGAATTATTTAAGTTCCATGATCGAAATAGTAAACTTTCCTCAAATTGCAGATGTATGAATCAACATCCTTGAAATGGTTTTTTTTGAATGCTGAAAATAGACTTTAATGGCGTGAATAAAGGAAGCTCATTTGTTTTCATGGTTGTGTCAGGAAAAAAATATTTTCTCATAGTTAAAATATTCTGCAATTAGGGTCTGAAAAACTTAAACTTTTTAAAGAAGAACTTCAGACAAATATCACTAGAGTATTTGTCACAAAAAAAACTTTTTCATCAAAAGAAATTTTTAAAGAATTTTATGTACAATTTATTGGTAGTTTTCAGAACTTTTTGCAATTTTTTTGCGGAATTTTTGGCATTTTGTTGCACAATTTTTTGTTCAGTATTTTCACAGTGAAATTTTTCTAATGATGATTTCGCTTATACTATCCATAATCTGAATAAACGCTTGAAATTAAGCAATCCTGTTGACTGGATGAGCTAGAAAGAGCTATAGAGAGAGCTAGATACTCTGTGACCATCAATATTATTTGTAGAGTAGGTATCAACTCTGCAAAGAAATATTAATGCATTATTTAAATTCCATGTTCAATATTCCATGTTTTGTTCGAAATGTAGGTGTATGTAGGATGAGTGGAGGCCAAAGAATCAAAATCACTAAAAAGGTTGCCTTAGACTATGATTTTCAAAAAAAAAAATATTTAAACCATTTTTTCAAAAGTGGTATCATTTTAAACATGTGTACATATGTTAATTGGTCTTTTTATATATTATTTTATATATAAAAAATTTTGTTATTTTTTAATGAAAAAAAATCATTTCGGTACCTGACATAGGCACTTCAACAAGGATTGATTTGACGATTTTTTCCCCAGATGATCCAATCACCTGTAATTTTTCATGTCATTTTAATAAAAATTGTAATGGGTTAAAGAACGGTAAAAAAATCTTAAAAAATATTTTTTTACGTCCAAAAGACCAATTAACATATGTACAAAATGTGTTTAAATAGCTTCATTTTTTCTATTGAAAAAAAAATGGTTCAAATATTATTTTTTTTGAAAATCGTATCCGAAAAGACTCCTTAATTGATTTCCAGATATTGGTGAATGTTGTTTTAGGCTGTACAAAATAAAATTTTCATTGTTGGAATATTTCTAATATTTCCAAAACCCTAAAAAACAACATAAATTGTTTATTACTTACCGAAAATTATTATCCTTATCAAAGTTGAGTCGTCATGGCATAATAATAATGCCATGCGAGTCGCAAGAAATACTTCCAATTTTTTTAAATCATCCAATATATTTAATCTCTATTATTTTATATGCACAGCATTTTTTTGTTGGTTTCATTTCATTTTAGAGTATTTCCATATGCTAACCATTCTTCAGCTGCTCTTATCACTAGCGTTTAACATTATCAACTAGTCGTACTCGTCCTGTGTTAATTTCAAACATAAATCCTGACCACATTAAAAACATAAATAAATTATCCGTATTTTCGTATTCAATTAGTGTAACATTATGACTAATAAAATTGCATCATCAAAAATAAAATATAAGCAATTTAATTTTATTAAATTTTTTAACATGAATATGCAATAGATTTTTTTCGTTTTGTTTTTTACATTAGTTTCCATTGAAATTGTCCTTTTGTTTTTGATTAAATTTTTTTTTTATTTATTATCATTCCTTAGAATTTCTGAATGTTTTCTCTGTTTGATGAATTGTTTGTATGTTAGCCGTTTTTATTTCTCGGAGGAAAACAATCTTTTAGTTTTTTTTTTATATACACTTCACAACTGACAATGACATTGAATCTAATAATGAATGTTTTATGATAGTAGCAATCGGTTTATTATTTCGCAAATGCTGTTGAAAGGAAGCCAGAATTGTTATTAAGTTGGTCAAAAGCGATTATTCCAAAAGAAAAATATTCATATTTATAATTATGTCATTTTTAATATTTACAATAAAGCAATGAAGAGCATTCAAAGCTATAAAATTATATTTAATATACAATTTCGAATATATTTTTACACATTTTCAAGGATATATTTGGGTAGCAAAACCGATTTTAATTTACATTTTATTGAATTCAGCGACATCATAAAAATAATATCCTTGATTGAAAAAAATATTTACCACTCATTGAAATACATTTACAGAATTTTCATTGACTATTTCATTCGTTCGTTGATTTTGTGAAGCTACAAACAATAATATTTTCAACACATTTTTTTCAATATATGTATTTTATGTAGATTTTATTTCTGTTCAACTTTATCACAACTATTTTGTATTTGCTTGGTAGCATTTATTTTACAAATACGACAATGCCTTGCTTAATATACTAGATTGTTTGAAGCGAATATTTCTTTTGTTTTTATTGTAGATTTAATGTTAGTTTTGTTGAAAGTGTGTTTATTTTAAATAATTTAACAGAAAATAATGTAATGTGATATATTTCATGGTAGATTTCCCTGCATTTCCTCTAGAAGAGAAGGTGAATCAACTAAAAAGACAATTGAAGACATAAAATCGATTGAGATAGAGCAAAAAATCAAATTTTCTGCTTGTTTTTTTTCTTCAAATAATGAAGAGCAGACAAAAAGAACAGTTTTGCACAAATTTAAATAAACTTTTCTAAGCATTTACTTGTACACGACAGAAAAAAGTTTTGAAACGAATTCATTTAAAAAAATGAGCTCCATTTCTTCAACAAGTGATGATTTACTTAGAGTTTGAGTAATCAAAGCGTTTATTCATCGGTGTCAGCACCTAAAACAGATTGATGTCCTTTTGGCCACCAGTAAAATACCAACTCATTTTTAGCCCTAATATCACCACAATTTTCCGTGTTCATTCCCAGGGGCAATTAATTACCCTCGACAAAATTCTGTCCAAAATAATCCCACAACATAAACAAACAAAAAAATGAAAAATCACCACAACAGGATGCAACAAAACTAACAATAAACGTTTTTGTCTTAAATTTCGCTTCGATGTGGTCACAACACGCACACAAAAAAATAAACCATGCCCAAGCAATTTCACCTTTAGCATAAATTCCTCTAAAACTTAGCTCAGTTTTATTAGTATTATTATTATTATTATATATTTTTTTCATTTCAAGAATAAGAAAAATGAGTAATATTAATTTTATTTACAGCGAAAAATGTCAGCATTCTCATCATCCCATCCACTTGTCCATCTTTTAAGATGTTCCTATTCAAACTTTAATCCTGTTGTCGCTCACTCGCGCATCACAGCTTGATCCCTACTATTGTTCGTTCGAAGCGCGCAAGGACTTTCGACGCTAACCAACAAACAAACGAACAAACTAGAATATAAAAAGAATAAAATAAAAACCCATCCATCTCCTTGCCATCCGCCGTTGTCTAACACTTTGCGCTATATTTCCATACTTTATTTTATGTTGTGCTATTTTGTTAAGATTATACACAATGAGTTTCGTCCAGAGGCCCACCTTTGCCGCACAATCCTGCTTCGAGGAGAGCTTCATTGTCGAAATATGATGATGGTTCCTAGTGAGTTGGGTTGGATTGGATTGTTCAATGTTGCTTGCTATCAACGCCATTTTTGTTTGTTTGTTTATTTGCTTGTTGTTCTTTTCGAGTCGTCCATTCACTAGGCCTAGCAGAACATTGATAGCAATGGCGACGGGGACGAGGACAAGGACGACGGTGGTGATGATGATGATGATCCTGATCTTGATACCGCGTTTCATCTCTTTATCCGAAGCGGGAGCAGGATACGGCTGAGGGAGTTTATGCTAATGAAATTAACAATGGAATAGACGACAAAATGAAATTGTGTGGTAGAACACATTTTCACGGTTGATTGGATGAAATTTTCCAAAAGAAAAATCGTCCAAGTTGACGTGTCCTTATTGTTGATGTTATTGTTGTTGCGGTGGTTGTAATGATGCTGATGGTGGATGCTGTTTGAAGTTATGACCATATTCTCGGAAGCGTTAGGGATTGTCTCAATGTCGACATGGGTGATGGCATCAGTGTTAGCTGCACGTCTCCTTGGGAACAATGATAGCAAAGGACTTGTCGTAATCCACCTGACAATCGAGACGATCACATTTTCACGTCCCAAGGATGCTTTGTTATGAAAAGCACCTGGAGGATGTCGCATCGATGGCTGATTTGTATCACCTGTAAAATGTAAATTTGTTTTTTCTCTCTTTGCGTTGTGGCTTTTATTTTTTCAAATCGTGCTTATGTCCTGACATAACATCAGGAGCTAAGAGGAAACAACGAAGCAATCATTTCGTGACTTCTTGCCTCCTTGGGCGCAATAATCTTGACTGCAGTTCATTTTTATTTAAATCGTAAATAAGGAGACTGGCTCAAAATGCTTTTTGCCCTTAATTTAAATATTAAATCTTCTCGCCTGTGGTTATTCCAAGTATTCGGTTAGGGGTGTGCTTTGTGGTTTGCGTGGCAGCAAAATGTCTTGGCAGGAAGGAAACTTCATTAAATGGAAGAATTTGTAACTTGTTAAAGTGATATCTCCTCCGGGGAATTGGTATACACACACAACTGACAAGCACAGTTAATTAAATTAGGCATGCCATATTTTGAGGGTTGTTTGAGCAATGGACAGGGACTCACTCCAGTTGATGATTGACGAAACCACAAAACCACATGATAATTCAATGCAATCATTATACTTTGTAAGGATTCCAAGCTGGCACTTTTTGTGGGGGATGGTAAATCATATAATTGATTTGAATGCTTAGTAGGAGGAATAAGGGATGATCATGCTTGGGTTCAGGGTGAGTTTGGGCATTGAAAGTAAATTATGCATGGTGACTAAGCCGCTGGCAAGCTTTCTGAATTTTATGGAAACCAGCGGTCGACCCAGGATATCGGGGAGACATTTTTCAATTAAAGTTAAATTTAGAGCTGACCGACACAGACGAATTTGCGTATGTCCTTTCAACATATTGTAGGGGGTTGTTATATTTGAATGCAGATCTAATCAACTTACCGCTGTCCTTCCATTCCTCAACACCATAGTCAGGCAAAGCGTTGGTTTCCATTTTTCGATGAGGTCGTTTGCCGCCTGTAATTTGGAAATTTGTTTTATAACCTTCTTCAAAAACTGCTTAAATGAAAAAATGAATTTTGTCGCTCCATGTAAAATATCTCATTGATATGACGCGAAATGTTTCGATTAAAGCTAAACAAATCCGAATGGATTGAATTGAATTTATGTATTCATTCAAGTAAATATCTTTGAAAAATATTCCGAAAAATTTCAATCGGTTGAAGATCAGTTCTTTAATTTCTATGACATTGACTCACACGTTTATTATTTAGAAACTGTTTGAAAATAAATAAAACCGATTTTATTCAAGATAAAATTGAAATATTTTACAAATTTCTACCATGGTTGCATACAAAATGCATATGAAAAACCTCAATTGTTTATAACCACATCTCATCTATCTGTTTTTGTTCGTGTTCAACTCTTGCATAATTGTTTAATTATTCTAGCCTTGTTAGTAAAATTAAAAACAAAAAAAACGAACTTATACCGAATAGCATAACATTCAGCTAAATTGCCAGACTCATATCGTTCATACAATTATTGCATGGAAAGGACATGCTCTTCAGCGCACAGAAATAAAATCAAAAAAAATGAAACAGAGTTTTCAAACATTGTCCGCAACATTTCACCCTCCTCAAGCCACAAATGTCCAAGTTTGCTTTAATTGTGGCCATTCGAAACGATACCCTGCAACTATGTCTAAATACTTCCGAATCCTTTTTTGCCATTTTCTATTTCATACATACCCAAGCTGCGATTGTACATGGTAATTTCCGACATAATAGCGGTCGTTGGCGCAAGAATTTCTGTGCAAAATTAAAGAAAATTGCATTATGAAAATTAATAATATTTTTTAATAAAAAAATCCCCAGAGTGCATCGTCAGCGACATGCAATGGGTGTGACGATGATGGTGCAAAATCAAAAGGGAAAAAAACAGGATATGCTGCAAACTTGACCTGACTGACCATCTTCATTCTTGGATTTTATTTTCTCCGTTTCCTGTAGCTTTCTCAGCCAAGATATAGTATTCTTGGAGTAGATTCGAGCCAAGGATTTAAGATATATATACACGTATATTTATATTCGTGAAAAGGCTAGCTAGTGTTTAAGAAGAGAATCGTTGGTATATCAGTTCAAGTTGAAGCAAGTGGGAGTCAAGTCACACAAGGACATTTTACCATCGAGTTTAATTACACCGTCTGTTTCACCCAGGGAGTTTTTTGCAACGCAACGATACGATCCGAAATCGGACGCGCTCACATTATGAATTTTCAGTTTCATGTATTTGCTGTAGCCGGTTGTTGTAGATGTTGTTTGGAATTTATCACCAGGACGTGATGTATCTGAAATGAAAGTTGAATATTGTGTAGAATGAATCGTTGTTTGTTAGTTTTTTATGATATTGAAGTTCAGCTGCAAATAGACTTTTAAATTGCTCGATCGGTTGATTTTGCAAATTTATCGCTTTTTTAATAATAATAATAATAATAAGCTTACTATCCAGTATTTTGAATTTTAAATTTCCCACCAATAAAGTTTTATGACACTTTCAAGCGATTTGAAACATAGATGTTGAAGCATGCCAAAACAACAGCTGTCGTTCAGTCCGCCATTCCATTTGTCTTCAGAGATGACTGTCCCCGCGTATCCGAGGAAAGTGATCGGTCCAGTGTCTGCAGTTGAACATAACCGAAGTGCGATTGAAAGGGGCTAAAGCTCACGAAGCCTTACCAGAAGTCAATCTGGTACTACGAGAATTGAGCCCAGGGAAGTTAAATCTCTCTCCGGTCGCGGTGCAAACGTGGTGACTGTGGTTGAGACCCATATGCGGATAGAACCCATTTAGATGTGCCTTGGAGTTGTCGTGCTTCTGAGCATGGAGACTTCTGCAGCATTTTTGGAGGCTCAGCGTGGAGTTATTAGTTAACCCAGTGCCGAGACCGAGAGATCTACAAAGGGTTAGTTAGGCCTCGTTTCTACCAGTAAGGTCACTGAGCCTGCACTCATTAGGCAAACTGACCTTAAACCACATTGATAGGTGTTCACGTAAAGCCACTGAGACATTTTGACCTTTCAATTTGATAATAGTCGTTGCAATCTACGCAATTTTCTACAGAATGTTATTAAATCAAACCAGAAGAGTTCCTAGTACTGTCCTTGCCTTCTTGTGGTATCACAATGGTCCTGAAATACTATGTATTTTATTTTCATAGTATAAAACATACCGTAGATGACATGTCAGTAATTTTTGTATAAGGAATATATAAGAAAATATAGCGTTGTTTAGTAAAATACGCTTGCTGTTTGACTTACTATGTTTGCTGTAATTTAGCAATGGATTACATTGATCTGTAGTGTAGCGCTAGTTCTCTAAATATTAACATAGACGCTGCTTGTTGGCATAATCCTATCTGCATTAAATTTGTGTCAACCTGATTGCCTTAGGTAAATCCCATTTATACAATTCTTTATAAAATGATAGCAGCTAAGAGAAATTGATTTAGCCCTCGAGGCTAAAGTACAGACGACGGCAGACAACCACCAAGTAGATGGAGATTTTAGACACCACCCACATGTTATTGCATGGTGACCTTGCTATACCTACTATAATATTACAGGATCTACTGAGACTTAAGTGATCCATCTCTGTAAAAGAGTGCTTCCACTACAACCTATCTACCTAAGTCACAGAAGCGATGTACCATCCTAAGAATGACTAATTGAAAAAGTTGAACATTGCTTAGACGTTGCTTTAGAAGAGTTGCATAGTGACGAATATTAGACAACACAAAATACCAAAAAAGCTACCAATAAATCAATAAATTAGTTCCAAAATAATATCCCATCTTTTATTTGAAAGAAGCAATAAATTTAATTTAGTTATTTGGCGCGAGGCTAATGAATTATTTTTAAGGATATTGCCAGGCTTACGAAACACGTTGCATAAATATAAAAAAAAACATTTTATCTACATGGTTCCGAAAATGTAGCCAAGCAAAAAACGCGATGATAGTTTTATGTTTTTACGTCACCTTGCCATGTATTCTGTGCGCGACAAATGCGTGGTACAATCGATTATCAAGGGTGAACTAGTTACGGTGGCTGACATTCAAGTCAAGCCACCCTGTCGGGTTGTTGCTCCAAAACGGAGTATTTAAAGTAAGTTAATAAGATTGTAACCTTTGGAATTATATTTGTTTTATCAATATTGAGTAGAAGATTTTAGATGCTTGGGAAATTTGATTTTAAGGGTTGATCGTTAAATTTTGATATGAGAGCCAGAAGAAATATTTATAGCTTTTCAATTTCTAGTGACGGTTAAAATTATTTATAAATTTTTTCAAGTAGATTTTTTTGTGCAAATTGCATCTAAAACAAAATAAACAACCCCAAAAAATTGACTAGTTCACTTTTGAAGTTCATCAGAATGAAATGCCATAGTCATCAATGTCTTTCGCGCCATTCCTTACATACTTTTCAAAGTCCTGAAAACGATTGCGTGTCACTTTATTGCTATTTCGTCTGATATAGTTCAGTTTATTTTTATTGTTATTCCTTTTTATTTCATTATATTGCTGTTGTTGTTTCTTGTTTTATTCACATGCAAGCGCACATTCTATCTCTTGGCTTCCCACCAAAATGTGAAAATGAAAACGAAAAGAAACGGAAACTTTTCTCAGATGGCATTTTCCCGCTGTGTGTAAACACTGATGGTAGTTTAACTTTATCGTTTCAAGTTATTTAGTGACTTATATGACGCTCATAATTCTCTCTGACCGGAGGGGGTTGTTTGTTTGTTTGCTTGCCAGCTTGCTCGCTCGCCGGCTTGGCAATGTCCTTCGCAGGGTATAAACAAATATATGTATGATGGTTTTTGGTGAACCTGAGGGAAGCCAAATGACATGACATGAACATATTGTGCTGCAAACGGATAACAATTTTTGAGCTTTTTATATTCACATTAACTAAATAGTCGATGTGTGTTATTTGCAGCTTGTATATTTGTTTGACTTGCAGTCCGTGGTAACGTGAATGGAATGGAGCCATACCTGGGCAAGGATTAAACAGACGTTCGCTTAGATAGTAGAAGGAAGGGTATTTGTTTTGTGGTAGTGCCGGAGAAAGTAATGTTTTTGTTGGTGGTGTTTTTTGCTATTTTTAATTTTAGAGAGAGCAATGAATGTGCGGTGCTCGCAGAAACCATCCTAGTCGAGTATGGGAGTTTATGCTAGGGTGCTCCTTGTGTTTCTTTTTCATCTTATTTTTAACTAAAAAAACAACCAAAAGATAATGAGAGAACCTCTAATTACCAAGCATATTCATAAAGTGTTGCTTCTTAATTAGAAACCGAAATAAGAACGAAAAGCACGCATTAAACTCGAGTGTTCATGTTGTGTACTTTGTTTTTCACGTGTTTTTGAACCGTAAATTGTTGCAGTTATCCTAATTAAGATAAAAAAGACAATCAAAAGGATTACTACTAAAGGACCTAAAAATTTAAGCAATACTCAATGCAAAGAAACAAGGAAATTCAAGCAATACTCAATGCAAGAGAACTTCAATTCACACCAGCACTGAATACTGAAACAGCATGGACCCGAAAATCCTCAATTAATGAGAAGTTCAAGAAAAAACAATCAGAACCTGGAAGAATTTTTCATTACTAGACCAGAGAGGATCTATAAAAAACGATTCCTTTTGACTGCTTTGAGGGGGCACATTGGTTTTTACAGAAAAAAGTTGTGGAATAACTTCTATGATAATAAACGACACATTCTGCCTCTCAGAAAAGTCGGAAACATTAATAAATAAATCGAAATGTTAAAAAAAAATAAAAAAAAATTGATTTTTTCCTACTTTCCTCACTTCCAATTTTTAAACGATTCATTTTAGTGCAAAGTTGTGAGGTAATAAAATGCGTAATTAAATTTTATATAAGGTATATTTGATTGAAAAAAAATTTTTTTTTGCCCTTGCCGCAAAATAGCAATAAATATAAAAAAGAGAATAAAGCAATTTTAGCTTAATTTTTTACCACTTAAAATGCACTTAGGACCTTCATACTTTGCTCAGAAACGAGAAAATACAAACAAATCATTGAAAGAACTGTTCATTTAGAGACGTGGCCTTCGAAATTTCAAAATAATTTTGAATAATAATAAATTTATTAAAGTTTCCTAAAAACTGCAGAATCAATGTTATCTGGTAAAAAAATTGCAATCTTTATAATATAATAAAACAGCACACAAATTTTCATCAAAATCGATCCAACAGATTTCGCATAATAATTTTGCAATATAAATTTATTTAAAAAAAATGCAATTTTTTTAAATCTTGCAAGTCAGAAACTAAAGTACATAGAAGTTTGAAAATTTGCACTTTATAAAAGTAAAATTGAATTTTTTGGAGTGGCCCCAGAATTTTTCTAAAACTAAAAACATTTGTTTTCTCAAGAAGAAATTTAATATCTTGGTAACTTTTAATTTCAATTAAATTCAAAACAATGCGTTCGAAAGCACTCTGAAAGACGCTTCTATTTTAGAAAATTAAATCAAAATTATGAAGGTCCTAAAAGCAGCTAAGTGGTAAAAAAACGAGAAAGGCTTTTTTCTTTTTCTTTTTATTGCAATTTTGCGGCATGCGTGATTTTTTTTAAAAAATTTAACCAATCATATATTATCAAAAAATTAATTACACAACTTTTATTTTCTCACAACTTTGCTCTAAAAGAATCGTTTTCAAGTTAGAGGTGAAGACAGAAGGAAAAATCGAGTTTTTTTTATAAATTTTAAACATTTCGATTTCCTTATTAATGTTCCCGACATTTTTGAGAAGGAGTATAGGTCGATTATTGTCAAACAAGTCATTCCACATTTTTTTCTGCAAAAATCAGAGTGTACTCTCTGAACAGCCAACAGAAAACAGATCCACCCTGGTCTGTATGTATGATGCGTTTGATCCATATTTCAAAAGAAAGTACACTGTATGCTATTGCCTCAATGTTCAAAAATAATTTGAATCCATTTTAAAACTGCAAAAAAAAGTCATTCCAATGAAAAGAGAGCAAGGAATTGATAGCACCAAACTATTAAAGTCAACTATGAAGAGAACTCTTCGATGCCATCAAAAGATAAATACAAAAAAATCCAAAAAAAATTAATTTAATTTCATATAACACTAACATCAAACACATCCTGAAAACAATCACATTTAATTACGAAGCCATAAAAACAATATCAGCACACAATGTGGATAATAAAATCAAACTGGTCTTTGAAGTGGAAGCATCCTCTTTGTTGCATCCTATTTTAATGTTATGACCACAAAGCCTCATAGAGCTAATCCGATTACCTTCTCGAGAATAGGCGAGCAACTGATAATAGTGTGATGTCCATTGTCAACTAATAATTTTCTAGAACAATGCCAAGGATTCATCATGGTAACAAATAGAATTACAGAGCAATACGCTTCTATAATATTAAATCGTATCTCCTAAATATCAAACAATGGACGATTTAATTGCGACAAAACGATGCAAGATGTTTGTAGGTATGCTGCTTGGAAGAAGGTTGCGAATAGAAGTAGAATAGTATGTCCCTGTCAGGACAATATGGTGAGTAGATTTGATATTTGCTTTAAGCCAAGTTGTTGAGGGATGGAAAAGACAATGGGGACAGCAACACATTCTGACACTGAAATGGTTGATCCTGACGGATACGTTAAACGTTATCTGAAACTGTAAAGGATTGAGTGCTCTACTTATACAACCACTACTATCATCTTTAATTGGATATTATTGTCAACCGATTGCAAACTACAAACGGAACACATATTTTCGAGGCTAGTTCATTCATATTAAATTGCAAATCTGTGTACAACTAAATTCCGGAAAATGTCCTTTCCGATTGGACCTTCTACGCAACGCATCCTCTGTTTTGCGAAATTCAAACAGCTTGAACATGTTACGCACCCAATTTATGAGGGCCAATTTGAAAATTTAATTATGGTCACACGTGAATGCTGGACGTTGCATGTTGTTTGGACACTGTGGGGGGTTGCACCCGGTCGCATGCAAATACCTCAGCCATCTAATCTGGGGGTGGCTGCGAATCAAAGGCGGATATAGTATCTGGAGGCCACTTACCCGATATAATCATATCACCGCGCTCAGTTGTCCAGTAATTAATCGAGGCAGGATAAGCTTCCGTGTGGCATTCGAGGGTAACATCTTGTCCAATATAGGCACCCTCCAGTTGATTAGGTATTGATAGCATCGGCGGAACTGCAAGGCAACAATAGCATTTACAGCAACAATATCAACAATTGCGTGCTAATGGTTGTTACGGGCCCGGTCGGCAGGCAGGAGAGGTGAATCAATGCGAACAATAATTAGAACCACACTCAAGAGGCAATAATTAAATTTCGTGCTGTGTCCTTGGCCGGCAATATTAAAATGAAAATTTAATCAATGCTGCCGAGGGGTGGCGATTGCATGCAGCCGCCGTGGTTGTACAATAAATTTCAAATATCTTTGACTGTACGCGCGGCAATTAAAGTGGTGGCAATGGAAAATTTTAATTAAATCACAATCATATACGTACACTGAACGCGAAGATGGACGCGTTTGCTAATTGACGGTGGAACTCCGTTGGATGCCACGCAGAGATATGCCGCCATGTGCAGTCGACTGACCTTAGTGATGTGCAAAATCTCTCCGTCAACTACATTCACTGCATGGTAAATTAATCATGATTATTTTATTAAAAAAAATATCCTATTTTCGTACCGGTCTCTCCGCCAATTACCATTTCTTCACCATCCTCACGCCTCCACATAACATAGGGCTCCGGATAGCCTCGGGCTTTGCAGACAAGCGTTACATTGGTTCCTTCCCGGACGACCATGTCGTTGCTGGTCATAGTTTCATTAATCATAGGTGGAACTGTGCAGGATACGAAAAGCGACATGAGAAGAAAAAATTGCACTAATTATTTTTTGGTGCGCTATAGCCTCGTGTAAGGCAGAGATAGTGAATGAAGTATGTCCCAATTTAATTGCTTCATTAGTGAAGAGCTTTTTACCTTAATATTGAGACAGAGGCTGAAACTACTCACCGACCACCTGCAAGTATCCTTTTCGAGACCTCATTGGGTCGGTGTTCACTTGGCACATGTACCACCCACGGTCGGCCTCCTCAACGTCACGTATATGAAGATACCAGGATCGATGGTCGTTGTATGAAAGACTTATCCTTGGATTCTGGGTTATCACGTTATGATGAATCGACAAAATGGTTTGAGTATCAACTCGCACCCACGCTACCTGCAAAGATGATTTCAATGCTCACTGAAAATTGTATAATTCCCAACATAAAGTTAAAATCAAAATTAACAACATCGCCAACTTTGGAATGCCTCACCAATTATGAACTCATCACCAACTTTTGCCACAGCATAATTACCCAAGTAACCTTTACCCAATTTCCATCAACATACCGTACTACATTATATCACATTATATGGCATCCTTTTTCAAATATGTATTTTAATTGCGCGAATAACTTCTTGAAAAGGTTAACAACTCAAGTAGACTCCCAGGAGTCGCTGGATGAACTTACCTTATACGACTTTAAGTTTTCCACAACGCACGCGAGCAATGCATCCCTGCCAACTGAGACGGTAACATTTGGTATAGGTTCAGCAAAACGTGGCATTCCAGCATCTGCAAATATATTTATAAAAAAAACGCACCACCCAACATAAATTTATATAAGCATGAATAAGTTGCTTATGAACTAAATATGGATATATATTTTATATAGTTAGTGCTTTTTGGAAAAGTTCAGTTCCTTTTGCTCCGTTCTCAAGAGAAATGCAAGACATGCACAATAACAGCAACAACAAAACAGGACTTTCTTTCGTTCGTTTACCGAAACCCAGGCAACTTCAAAGAGGATAATCAACATTTATTTTATTTTTCGTAAGTTTTGCGTCTTACTATAGTCCTTTCGTGGCATACGAAATGAAGGAGTCCTGGTTAAGTGATGTAAGTGTACACTAGATACTTACCATGGCCTCCGTCGGTTGAAGGTGTTGGCTCGAGAACTCGAGCTTGTTTGCCTGCAAGGAAGCAGATAGAAAGTCAGAGTCAGAAGAGTAGATGTTCAAAATGGTTGCATAAATTTTATAGGGGATGCATCAACATGGGAGCGGGTGGAAGTCTTGTGTGTTGGGTCTGTTATTATGTTAAATTTATACTTTGTTGCTGGTTTGGTAAATTATTGGAATCCGGAGAATTTCAGCTCTGTTATACGTCCGAAAATCACATTCTATCAAAACGATTGTTCACCGAGCGGAAAAATTGTGAATTTTTTTGAAAACACCTCATTTTAAATCAGCACAACTTTCTAGCTTGTAAGCATCATCTCATTACTCATTGAAATAGTCAGACATAAACAACCACTTTTGCATAGCACTATCAACTCAACGATATCCTTACTCCACATAAACCAACTATAAACTTTTACAAAAGAAAACCGGCTCGTAAACCAAAAGTTTTCCTTGCTAGCCGAAGGCGAGAAAAACCACACTCTCTCCCGACTAGTTCATGTTCAAAGATAAAAATGCATTTCTAAAAACCACTCCTGTTGCTTCATCGTATCCTCTGGCACTCACTCATCACCGTCTGCATGCAAGGATTGCGCTAGCTATTGGAGCGATTGGCCCCAAACGTTTCCAGTACACGCATAAAAACAGGACACAATTTTCCAAGTGGACGCTTCAACGATAGAAAAATTATGCTAACGATATGCTAAAAAAAAAGAAAGTTGTTGGCTCTAAAACTTGGTCTCAATTTCGCATCTAGTTTACACACTCTGCTGGCGTTAGATATGATTTTCGTAATTTCACCATTTAGTAGTTTGTGGCAACTTTTACTGGGACACTTTGAGATGGCAAACAAAGTTGGTTTTTCCCCCAAAAGGGAAATTTTCTTTTTTCAAGTTTGTGAAGCATTTTTGAAACAAAATAAACAACTATGTGATGATGCAATTAGGGAAAATTCTGAAATAACATGGAGCAGTTCTGCATTACCTGTATTTTAAGAAAAAGGACTCGTTGCGTTGGGCATAAAAAAATTCCAATTTTCAGCGTTTCTTATATAAAAACTTATAAGCTTGGACCTACTAGGAGACCCTAGTTTATTCATCCCTGCAAACCCATTAGTAACACAAGAACATATCCAAACAGAATGGTATTTTTTATTTGATTATTTTATTTTACGATGAATCTTTAACAAATTAGGGGAGTAATTGCTCTTGTAATATAATTTTACTTGTAAATAATTATACTTTTTTCATTTAAATGAATTGCGGAATATAAATTTATTTATTTATTTATATTTGTTATCCATTGAATCAAATCTTGTTTTGGATGATAGTAGTCACAATAATCTTACTAACATGAATCTGAGCGTCATCTGTAGAAGACCTGTGTATTTTATAAGGACAAATTTTGACATTAGTCTTTTCAGCATACTATCAAATTAACTAATTAATATTTAAATGATGAGATAATTTATAAGATTCAAGCTTCATATGTTTGAAAAATATCAGACAGAAAATAGGGTTCCGGGATTATCAGTATTTGATTTCAAAATGTATTTTAAAATAAAGTTTCGCAAAAAATCTTTAAAGATTTGTTTGAGCAATATCCGAGACAAATTTTTCAATGAAAAATAATTAAAAACGTAATGCTATTTAAAAAGCTCAATTTTTAAAAAAATATTCCAAATAAATCAGGAGATAGAAACGTGTTTAAATGACCGACACTAAAATGTTATATTATTTTTTTGCGACCTAGGAAATAAATATAGTTCATCAAGAAAATGATACTTCCAAATTATTTCTACTATGACAAAAAGGTCCTAACTTTGAAAATTTTTGACAACCTAAAAGTGAAAGTGCGTTTCAAAATTGTTTTGAAAGCTTGAAAGATATCATTTTAGTATGAAAAAAGAGTTTTTCTCGATCAAAAGGAAAATTGTGGACTTGAAAGAGGAAGGTCCATAATATTGAAAAAATTCCAGCCGCCTTAAGTTTTCCATAAAAATTGTCAGTGCTCGACTGAGAGACTAGTGGAAAGCAGCAGTATCGTCCAAGATTTTTCCCGGGATAAAAGAGCCCGAAAGACAACCCAAAGTATGGACAGAAATTTTTTTCTCTATATTTTCATCTTTCTAGTTTGTGATAGAAAATTTTCGTCTAGTGGTGGTATTTTATTCAGTTTCGCTTTTTCATAAAATCATTATATCAAGATGACTTTCAGCTCAAAAAAATATTAATTCGGTCCTCAAATGAAATGCATTTAATTCGACATATATTCTCGCGTTGTATCTGAATCCAACAAACCATAAAATCACATCAAGTCTTTTTGGAAACATCTTTGAAAATAGAGAAAACTTTGCAGAAAGTTAGTTACAAGAAGAATTTCTCAAGGAAAAAGTGTCCAGAAAATTTTATAGTTCATTGACACAAATGACACAAAATGATATCTTTGATCTTTAATAGTATTTTGATGATGAAAATATTGAGTTTAGTCTTGAAAAAATGCAGCTTCACCATCAAAAAATCAATAAAACAATAAAAAAATGGTAAAAACATATTTGAACCATCAGAAGAAAATTTCGGGGGAATTTCATTTTTTCATGGTAAAAAGGAAAGAGGAAAGAATTCACTTTTCTCAAAAAAAAAATTTCAATCGAGTTCTCTGAGACTTTTTATTTTGTGCTTTAGTGAAAATTAATTTGGCTAAGAAAAATATTTCTGTCGTCCAAGCAGATTTATTTGTTCGTTGGGAGGCAATTTGCACTTATTTTTATCAGATAGTCCTGATAAAAAAAAATTCTAGAGCAAATCTTAAATTAAATCATATTATTTGGCTCAAAAATGAATTATCCGAAATAGGAAATTCGTGGTTCAATGAACAGTCACGGCCACCCTAAAATTTTAAGTAACACTAAGCCATTTTTTCTGCAAAGGAAAAATACCTAAAACAATTTTTTTTGGATCGAATCAAACAAAAAAACATATGGATATTGTTCAAGCGCTTGATCCTTTTCACATTGACGTTGTTTAATTCACCCATAAATTGAATCAACTTCGTTCCCTATTCTCATTCATTTCACTGAAAGCCTAATTGTAACCTAAAAAAAGATGTCCTTGCGTAATATACATCACGTCCCACCTTCACAATTACTTATACTCAACTTTAAGATATAACAACAACGCTTTCCCGATTTTTTTTATTAAATTTCTCCTATTTTCATTTCCACTCCTTGTATATCGACTTCCAGCTTCAAAAAAAAGAACAACTTCCATATGTTGTTCCGCTCGGGAAGGATGCGACGGAAACAAGCTGAAGAGCAGCTGCTCTATTGTGGATATACACAGGTACATGAAAGGTATCCCATACGTATACAGAAGGATATGCTAGAGACACTTCGTAAAGTGAGCCTTCGCCTTTAGCAAACCAACATTCAGGACGATAGCCCCGAATGGTGTGTCTACTAGGTGGAAAAATATCGAAGAATATTTAATGAGGTGTAAAACGTATCCGCAGCAAGTTGAAAAGGCTCTTCCCGCCATCGTTCACGTTCTCATCCGCGTTCTTGTCGACGTGGGAGAGTAGTGCTAAAGCTAGAAAGGATATTGATTGATGTGGTTATTTATGGTGGGGGTATTTCGTTGCTTAGCCGTTGCTTTCAGCGCAACGATAGATACTCCTGTGCGACGTTGAAGATTTCCTTTTTTTGAATGGCTCTCTGACACGATATGAAGGATATAATATGAAGAAGATTAGGATAGTTAAGGAAATAATCATCCTTACATGATGGGAAGCGATAGATAAAATTATGTTAGTGGCATGCAGATGAAAGGTTTGTGCTCTTTCAGTTGAAGGATACACTTGTGAATGTTATTAGGGATTGCAATTGGACTCTTTGCTTGGTTCTATGTGGGGCGAACCAACATGTATAAAGCAGGTCGTAATCGATTCCAAGGGGACATTTACTACATTGCACAGCTGGTGATTAATGCTGTTCATGATAAAGAATCATTAGCTGTTGTTGGTTTCTTGCTGAGACCGAATGGCAAATAAAACTTTTGGGGTCATAATTAAATATTATTGTTGCATGTAAGTTGCTTAAATAGCTTAATGATGTTCGCAGACGAGAATATTTTGCTCAAAATAGTTCTAAGTAGTATTGATAATCAATGTCCTGTCTGAAATTTATGAAAAAGTTCCGTCAAAAAAAATTAATGAAAAATGCCTTAAAATTCGTGGCGTTGAAACCTTAATAAATGTTTAGTTTATGCATGGAATCGATCCTTTTTTCGATATAATTTTGCTATTGAGATAACGAAATATATCTACGGGGATGAACGATAACAGATTATTTCATTCCGAAAAATATAAAGTCTAAATGATACCGAAATCAATTTTTCTTAAGAGGCACACGTAAAAAACAGCTTTTTTCAAAAACCCGTCGTTGACATTATTTTTAAAAAAATATTGTGCCCATTTATTGTTTAGTTCTTTTTCGGAAAATAGAAGAAAATCAACTTTGAATGATAATGTCACAGAGTTAACTTTCTGGAACACTATTAAAACATTTTCTGATATGCGCGATCAATTGAGGTCCAAAAAAAGGAGCTCTCAAAAGCGCCCAGATTAACCTTTGAAGAGGTAGAAGGACAACATCTTGAGTATTTGCTCCTTGAACAACATGCGTTTCAGAATCTTCTAATTTTCACTGAAAACATTTTTGGTGCGATAGATAGCTAAAATTTCCTGGACAGTTTTGAGAAAATTGACGTTTCTAAGCAGTAATAAAATAGAAGTGTTTAAAAAGAGGGTTGGTAGGGCACATTTTTAAGTTTTTTTTTGGGAAAATGGTAAACATGGATTTATTTATTAGTTTAACACATAATAGGGCATTATTTCTAAGATCTTCTGTTAAATTTTTGTGAAAACTTATTTTGAATTGAGTCACTGACAACAAATATTCGTATACACCCCAAAAAAGTTGCTTTTTGGTAATCATCATTATTATTGCTGGATCATCTGTTGACTAAGAAACAAAATGATTGCGTTAGCTTTTGAATCTTCGAGGTAACAACGTCAAAATTTTTTTATTTTATTGATTTGATATGAAGTGAAAAAGAGAATTTTTTTGAATTTCTGAAAATTTATTGATAAAAATCGGCGAACTTTTTGTTTTAAATTAAACTATATCATTAAAAAATACAAAATCTCGACATTGTTACCTCGTAATTTGTTATAAAGTAAATGTACAAAGTTTTCGAAGGATCGAATAAGTAGTTTTTGAGGTACAATGATCTGAATTTGAAAAAAATGCGTTTAAAAATTAATAATATTAGCAAAACTTGGTTGGAGAGCGACTGAGAGAGACTGTCTCTTCGTCAGTTTTACTCCGATCAATATAAAATTTAACTGGATCCTCTTGAAAAGCTGTACTATTGAATGAAACATGACAACAATACAAAACAAAATAAAAATAACCCCCTCCTTATTAATCATTCACGAAAACATGCCAATCAAAAAGCAGATATTATTCTTTTGAATGATAGATAATCTTTTGATGATTGTTGCATCTCAAATTACCAAATATTTTACTTCGAAATTGTATGCGAAAACTTTAATATCTAATATCTTTTGCCACTAGAAAAATTCCATATTTTTTGGAAAGGTTTTTGTAAGTGTAACATCAACTTAAATCTCAAATTTCGACTTCATTTCAATGCTATTCGATGGAAGCTACCGAGAATTTTTGTATTTTTGAAAATTCAGTCTTAAAAACAAACAGTTTTGTAATAATTCGAATTTAAAGCGATTCTCGATTCGCCTTGATCGAGGATATTTTTTGTTGGTTTTTCAAAATTTTGTCAAGAAAATTGAGTTTTGTGGTGTCAGAATTATTCCACAAATAATTTATAAGTCCTTTTTGATTCACTGATTTATTTAATAGATTTTAAAAACAATTTTCTCTGGTGTGTTTCCATCATTTTTGGTGTATCTATTCTTGCGAAGCATTGATAATTTTTGCGTATGATTTTAGCAAAAAATTGGTATACAAGTATTTGTGCACTGTCTTTGCATTTTGCTAAAAGCTGGTTTTTAAACTTTGGAAGTTTCTGCTGAAACACAACGTCAACTAGCTTGATTATAACCAAATCTTTCTCATTATCAAATTGCTTCCAGAGTTTGTGGCTATGCTTGAAAAATTTAAATATGCTCCAAATTCCTGGATAGTCTTTTAAAACAATTGTGTAAACTTCCAAAGTGCTCAGTTGGAAGCAATTTATAGACTAGCCACTCTACAAATCAGTCACACCAAACAGCTTCATTCCAGCCATTCTATTCCTTGGACACATGCTAAGGACGAGCGCTTCAAGCTGTTCATTCCCATGAATCTTTGCAAGCATTCAGCCTCTTAGTTTCTCTGTTTTGATGCAAAAACCATCAACAAGAGTCCGTCCACTGCTGCTCCACGCAAGAAGATGAGTTTCGGTTCGCCCGTCTCCATGTTCCATCTACAGCTTACTGTTGGCCACCAGTTTTCAGTGTCCTATATATCCTTGCATTTTATGGAATTAACGTCAACCACGAAACCGCATTACATTCAGTCACAGCGTTCGCAAAATGGGCTAACAAGGTCCATACGAAACGGTCACATGTACATTTTATGTAGCCGTAGATCTGCAAGCTGCTGTTGCTGTTGGGTCCCCTTCCGACCAGAATAATGAGAGGACATTCGGAGGTGTCCCCACCACCGAACGATGCAAAGCTGCTTAAAATGTGCACGGACAGTGCAGTGTGCAATGTATGGCATCCTTTCGTTTCAATTCCACTCGAAAGAACTGTACAGGACAATGAGTGTTTAGAGTCGTTCTTGAAACTTTTATATTGTCGTTCCTAAGCTCCTTCATTATCACTACAATTTCGTATGAATTCTTTAGAGAATCCTCTGCATTATGTCAAGCTGGCGGTCGGGTTCTCGACAAGTAATTGCCTCGTTAGCAAAATGAATGGTCTGAAACATGAAGTGACCCAGGCAAAACAGCAGGAATATGCATCCTTCGCTTTAGTACACACTTGACGGCCTGCTCTCAGTTTCCAGGCAGTGTACAAACTACAAGTAATTCTAATTAAAATATCTCTTGCAATTGCCGCTGAGTCCTTGGTACATATTATGAGGCAATGCTACCCAAGGGCTTATAACTTAAGAGCTAGAAGAACCATCTCACAGATCGCAGCCACTTCTTGCATTCCGTCTATGAATATTAATTTTCACCAAGTTCAATTTACATCTCTAAAGTGCAGCGTGCACCCTTTCCGTGGAATCCTTCGCCCTTCGGGTGGGGGCGTCAGCAATAGGACTAAAATCTATCCCACAGCGACCGCATCAAATACAAGTTGAAATCTTAGCCAGCAATTCAAGAAGTTTTCCGTTTCCTTATTGGAAAACATAGTCAGCATCTTTGTCGCGATGCTTGCTTGCCAGGATCTAAGTCCATTTTGAATGGAAGCTGAAGCGACACAAGTTCCTGACTGTCAAAGACGGGGCCCAGCAGCTCCTCGATGTTGGCACTGAGTGGATTCGCGAAGGAACTTGTGGCGACCAAAGTTATATATGAATGTTGGCAATGGAAGGGTCGGTCGGAGTGAAACATATAGAAGCAGGATGAAATAGCTTGAAACTCGTTGCAGTTGTAATTAATTGCATGGGAAACGTTTTGAAAGTTTCCTTAATAACTATTGCAAGCCATAAGTTCTAATTAAAAGAAATTAATGAGTGGCTGAACTGTGGTGCGCAAGGATATTTGAATAAAATTAGTTTGGATTAAATCTGAGAGAATAGGGAGAAAATTTGCAAATTAATGAATGGGATTAGAAGGGATAATGGTATTCAATAGATTGTTAGAATTTTAGTGCCAGTAGTATGGAAGAATACACAGCAGGGTTTGACAGGATAAAACAAAAAATTGTGGGTTGGATCATGATTCTTTCAACAGAAATTTAAGAAGCATTGAGGAAATATTTAGCGGTGTTGGCTTCCTATTTTAACCAAACTCTATTAAAGTGTACTCAGAAAAAGAGTGTAGCCTTGAAACGAGTTGGGCAATGTTGTCCGATTCTCGTGAAACCTGAACTATATACCCAGGCATCATTTAAGGAGTACAGTGCTACAACACCACTAAACCTTGCCGAATTTGCAATTGTTATTATTGTTTTTAATACAAATATTTCTTAATAAGGTAACCACAATAACCATAAGGTAATCCACTTTCAACAATATACACTCAATCCTTGCCCTGCCTGCAGCAATCTCAGCCCAATTCCATTCGTACAATCCTTCCAACATCTCGATTCTCTCGCAGGACTCTTTAATACAAATAATAATAATAATACAAGTACTATCTCCGAGCAATTTTCCCACTTTGGGAAATCCTTCTCGAGTATAATAATTAATAAAAGTTGCTCCCTCATTGTTTGATTCCATTCAATCCATTTCCCCAAGGAGTTACTTTCATAAATCATGTTCTAATACCACCACAACGGTTTGGCGCGTCATGCTTACAGCGAAATAGATGAGCATTAAAGGCACGAAAGCCTGAAGGATCTATGCTTCAAGGATGCGGGTGCAAGATAAGGCAGAAAGAGGGATGTACTGGCATGGCATGGCACGTTGAATTTGAGGAAATGGGTGGGGAAGGAATTGCGGGTAGGTAGCATTACTTTATCGACTCGTCACTTAGATATGCAAGAGGAAGAAAATTCATCCCCCCCTCTCCCAAAGAAAATTGTTCGAGCTGAAGGACGCTTGGATTTTCATATAAAGGATAAGTGGTATTTCGTCATGATTTGTATGTGGTTGACATTCTATTTTCTATTACCGCACATAATGAAAAGTGGAAATTTTTCAAATACTTCATGGCCCGCCTACAGGCGTGAAACGTGCGCCACCGATACTAATTCGCATAGCCAGGATTCGGAGCTGGGCGAAATTGGTGCTTGAAACAGGAGCCGAAAACATAAAAGCCTATTCAAAGAAGTGAAGGATAAAAAATTGCATTTCTCATAGCGCGTGTGGTATATCTGGTTTTCTTTTGACTGTAGGCTTATCTTGCCGACAGGCGTAAAACGTGCACCATCGTTACTCTCTTCCGCGAAAAAAACAACAAGGATGGTAGCTGTCTATTAGGGATGGTAGTATTTGTAGTTGTTTTATGATAGGATCTCGATAAAGGCACGTCTTCAAGGATGTACGCTAGAAGAAGCGTCAGTTTTCTAGGATAGGAGGTAGGAGGTTTCGGTTTCAATGCCAGATAATGGTAAGTAATCCATCTGTAAACAGAGGAAATATACTTTCGAGATGGTGGAGTTATATATTTAAGGAGTTGGTATTTTTTTGAAGCCAATTGTAATGTTGGTTACCTTCTAGAACAAATATGAGCAGCTTTTGTTAAAAGGGATGTATACTATAGATAAATGTTGAAGATGGCAGCTACTTTTACATGGTGAACTTTAATTTAAGTTTAATTTAGTTGAAAGTGAAGTCATACCTAAAACTTCGCGTGAATGGACATCCTTTGCTGATGTATTTTTGTTTGGTGTATAATGTCGTCTTCCCACGGCCGTTAAAATTGCGCGCCAGCTCACGCCAACGCCACGGAGATCTTTTCCGCGAGTTATATCAACGCAAGTCATAAACTTACAAAAGAGGTGCGTACTTGCTCGTACGAACGACGTGGCGCGGCCTTCAATTTTAGACGCCGTGGGAAGCCAGCTTAAGACTTTTTTACGCCAAATTTCTGAAAGAGGTTATTTTGAATGGATTTCCATGAAATATAATATGTTTTCTTAATAAGGTACTCATTTTTTCGGGAAACTACTACTAAAAATATTTTTGTTGCAAAAACTTTCAAATTTAAAAACATTCGAACTGACAAAAATTAAAAAAGAATACAATATGAAGCAGAAATTGAATTTTTAAGCTGTTCAAGTTTTTCCTACCATTTAGTGTTTGAAAAACTTATTTTATTTTATGCGAGTTTCAGTAATGATGTTAATTTAATCCACTTTTTCAAAAAAATTCACCTATTTCTTAATATTTTTTGACTTTTTGATTAAATTTACACTTGAAATATTTTCGAAGCTAAATTTTATCAATGGTTTTGTTCGTGTTGTTTTTTTGAGCTTTTTGGATTGAATATTTAAAAGAAAAATAGCCTATCACATGAAATTATCATGACTGCGGTACAAGTTTGCAGAGAAAATATTTTAATAAATGAATTTTTGATGAAATTCAATTCAATTTTAAAAGTTTAGTTCATTTTTTTACAAAAACTTTGGACGAAAACTTGCACGAGAATCAAAGAGAAAGCTGAAGAACAAGATTTAATTCGTGGATGATTATCTGTACAGCTTTCAAGATAGCTTCCAATCGATGTTTTAAATAAAGAACAATAATAATTGTTCCAAAAAAATACAAAAGTCTAAACTTATGAAAGTATTTTCTTGAAAAAAATGTGATGAAACTTTTACATCGTAATTATGATAGTGCGCTAGATTAAATTATTCTCCTAATTCTTAAAAACTCTGAGTATCTGTAAAAAAAATACCAATAACATTTTAACGACGGAAAGTTGACGACGAAATTTTGACGGTGAAATTTTCGGCGGTAAAACTTTGACGATCAAATTTGCTATTAAAATTTTTTAACACATAATTTGGTCAATAAAAAGTCAGTTCCTTGTTTGTAGCATTTTTGGACAGCCATACATCATTTAAAAATTTCATTGAATTAACTTCCAAGGAAAATATTTTAATTTCTTGGCCCATCTTTTTTCCATACAGTTACTTGAAACTTCCTTTCCTTTTCGATTTCCTGGAATCGAATTAGTAATCACCTTTTTTTCTGATCCGATAACACAGAAAATCGACAACCAACTTGACTCCCGCTATTATATTATTCGAAATCCTATGCGAACGCAACCTTGCAACAAAATTAACCTGTCCTTCGTACAACATATTCTTTCCTTTTCAAAAAAAAAACACCCTCTAATGACATATGTGATTCGGACATTTGCCGGCTCAGATTAACATAAGTTAGATCGGCTGCAAGACGAAGGCTAGTTCTCCTGATGGTCATTACGTTTTGTGGATCCCTCACTCCCGAACGACTCTAACCGAAAACTTGCAGCCGTCCCAACTGCCTCATAAGCATTCTATTCACTTCCCATCCCCATATTTGCTCCCTGTCCAAACTAGCCCATCTATCGTTAGACTTAATTAGGAACTGCCTGGAGTGGCTTCGTCCTTCTTCTCATGCTGCTGCTGCTACTGCTGCGGCTAACCACCAATGGTTGAATGGAGAAATCAATAGTTCCCACCAGGACATCCTAGGCTTGGCGGAAGCCCCGACTAAGCGAGTCTAGGCAAGTGCTGGGCCAAGGTAGAGTAAATAAGTAACATTAGGTGACATGAAAGTAATTGGACATCATGTTTTCGATAGGCACAGTTTGGTTGGATGTCAGTGTGTCGAGGATGGAAAAAAATATATCTACAAAAGGACAACATGAACTTTTGTTCGTCCGCACTTGACGAAATCGACCACACTGTCAATCATGACTCATTAAGTTGATAAAGATCTCGTGACTCGTTAAATATGAATGCGTTCAAGTACGGCAATTTGCGCGCTGATACGATTTCAGTAGAAGACCTGGCTTCCACTTGCCTCCTTTTTGGCTTTGAAACTGTCCCCCGAAGGACACGGCGTAGCAGATTAAGTTTCATGAGCTTGTTGGAAGCGTCAAAGTCATTCAAGATATATTTCGTAGTGGAGCCATGCTAATATTTGCTTATACGACTAAGTAACATAGTCATAAGGAGAAGTCAGTAAAGGACATAATTGGAGACGAGTAGATTGTAGTGGGTGTAATGAGATATTGTAGTCATTGAAGAAAGGAAAAGTAAACACGATTCAAAGTATTGAGTAAACACTGTTGTGCTCGCCTTAATAAGTGTCCTTAAGTCAGCAGAAGGACTGTGTCAGACATTTTTTGGGAAGTGGTCGGGAAAGTCTTTGAATAGGACACAATGATAAATCACAAAATCTGCATGGACAAAGGTTTTAATGATTGTTTGTTCATGATGATACCGTTGAAGCCAGAAGGACCTTGAAAGAAGGTAATTATTTGCCTTGATCTATTTTTGGAGGAGCGGAATGTTGTGTCGCAGCTCTTTTGATTTGACAGGACGCATCCAATCCCGCAAACGATACTAAATTAATTTTCGACCCTTATCAATACCCTTCATCATGAAATAGATGTAACCATCCAATCAAATAGTTCACATATATCCTTGATTGACCTAATCAAATGACTGCGGCAAACGAAACCAAATCGCTTCATTTTCTTCCCTTTTTCAATTAACTTAGCACCGAATGCCACTTTTGTTCGGCAGAGCCATTAAAATTATCGACAAAATCAATTAAATCATAATCAACCACCATCATCTCCACCACCACACTTCGACCCCAACGATTCCTGGAACAGTAACTTTGATCCTTTGTATCCATCCTCCAGTTCCTTTGATACATTCGAGCGGGCGGGGATCAATGAAATCGCTTCATCTGTACCACCCTCTCGGTCGTCGTCCTTTCACCATCAGCACTACACAAATTAATATTTCCGATTAAATAACTTCTCCTTTTTTCACCACTTCAGGGAAAAGCTTCGGTAACCTCTCCGTTTCCGCTTAGTTCGTAGCCAGAAAAAAATTCAGGGAAGGTGTAGGTATATCCAAGGATTTTCCAACCATATTTCTCCTGGAAATTTGAGTTTTCCTTGTGATTATGTTTGGCGTTTGAAAAAAACTGCGACATTGATAGGACAAAGAAAGGTTAACTTTTATTTCAAAGCTACAGGTTTTGTTGCTGCTGTTTTTCTGATTGCAGAAATTGATCTCGCGATAAAGAGGGTCCAGGACTCAGGTCAGCTCAGATTCGGAGAAATTCCAACTTCAGGATATTGTTCATGACAGTTTTAAAGGATATGCTTTATGATTTCTTCGAGTGTTTTTCTTCTCTCTTTCTCTTCAGTTTTTTTCCATCGTCGTTGATTGAAAATGTAAAGAGAACCTTTTAAAAGTTTCTTTACCTTTTGTGTGGCTGGTTGGGTTTTTTTTCGTCACGGTTAAGGGTTGAAAATTTATTGTAAATATTTAATTGGTAGTCATTGAACGAGGATTTGGTTAGTTCGAAAAATACAGCAGCAGGCAATTCGTGTGGGACGAAAGGTAGTCAGTGACGAGAGTAGAAAAAGGATTTTAAAGGAGGTTTTCCTCTCTAGGAAATAGAAGCCGATTTAATTGGCTGTGACGGCTCTTGAACCTTAAAAATTCATGTCATCAGTGAACAACGTAGATTGGAAGCAATTATAAAGAAGAAAGACAGTCTTTTTGTGGTAGCAAGACGGGAAACGAATTCTGAAGGACGCAAAAATTGTTAGATCATTGAATATTAAGCGACAATTTAAATATTGCTGCAAAGACGTAATTTTAAGTCATATATTAAATATAACTTTTTAGTAACGTGTGGAAATTACATGTAAAGGCACATTGGTTCAAACCTATTTCGATTTTTTTTAAATCGTTAAAAATGAATGAAAATTTCTCTGTAGGCGCTTTTTCATTAGAGTGACGAAAAAGCAAGAAACAAAGTTTAGTTTTTAAATTCAAGAAATAGTATATTATGACGGTTCAGGTTTTCTTTAGAAATAAATCCAGAAAATATTAAACGAAAAATTAGCCAGGATTTGGTTTTTAAATAAATATCCGGAAAAACTTTTCGGAAAAAAATTTAATAGATACTTTTTTCTGCGAATTTGTTTAAAATATTTGGGCGAAACATTTCGTAAATAAATCTCTTGAAAATTAAATTCACGGTAAATATGTTTAAAAAAAATTCATATAAAAGCTGTTTGAAGGAAAGCATTTTCAGAGAAAAAAAATCGAACAATAACGTTTGGCAAATATTACAATGAATATTTGAAAGTAAGTTTCACGTGCCAATGTGTCCAAATTCAAAAGAAAAAATTATCGGATAATAGGAGAAGAAACAATTCAAGAAAATTCATACGAAATCATTTACCAAAAAATGAAAATTAATATTTTTTTTGAACAAATGACCCTTAATGTTTCCTTACAAATATTTCCAACTACAGAAAACATGTTTTTAAATTTCCAATTCGCTTTATATGAAGTTTTTAAGTTGTTTTGTATGTTTCAAAAATTGTTTTCTCGACAAAAGAATTTTAAATTCCAAAACTTCGTTTTTTGTGATTCTGCTCATAAATTTAAATTTATTGAAAACATAGTAAAATAATAAGCTGCTTATATTTTTCACGATTTTAGGGCTTCCAGACATATTTAATTATTTTTTGAATAAAGCTAAAAAAATCATACATAAGTTATTTAATTTTTGTCCTAAAAATGATATGACTCTGTCTTTCTTGGTTTCAGCTTAAATCTTTGAAAAATTGCAAAGCTGCCAATATATTAAAATTCAGGTAAGTCGAAACTGTGAATAATTTAACTAATTTAGTAGAAATAATAAAATTGAATAGTCAAAAAATTTGTTTTAAAATTTTTTGAAGAGGAATAAACTCACCTTTCGTAGCAATCTCAGGACTAGCCTGCACATTTGCTATCAAAACAGCACAAATCCAACATGTGATCATCAATATATTCCACTTCATTATAACCATCATCATGAATGGGCTGCGTGTTAATTTATATCATATATACCTTTATAATGCATGAATTTGCTGCATGAGTCTTTGAGCTCATAATGAATACAGAATTTGATACTGTGCGACTTCAAAACAAATCACTTGTCGTATCACTTAACCAAAACCTAGCACTCCGAACTACTTAACTCCAATTTACATCCAAAACTCAAACTTCCATTGACCGCACTCTATCAGTTTCCAATTTGTACACTCTATTGACTATGCCACCCACTCGATTAAGGACGTTGCGAAATACTACACGTTTCTTTTCTTATTAACAAATGTTACCGACCACCTTCTATCCACACTTTGCCTGTTTTCACCAGAAAAAAGGACACTCAGCCACAATATAGCAGCCGCTGTCACTGTTGACAAGTTCCTTAAAACCGTTCAACCCAAATCCTTGTTGGCAGTGTCGTCTATTCCGAGAGGACTCCGAGATCACATCAATCAATCATTTGAACTTTCTCTAATCCCAAGTATTCATCACTGTCGATTATCACACAATTTCACTGATACAAGACAAGACGGAAAACTCCCAAGCTATTGATCCTTTTTTGCTTTCGGAATAAAAAAACAACATCCGACAGAATTTATTTTGTTGCCACTTCTTCGTAAAGGGACTATTAAAGTACACAACAGTTTCGCTATGCTACATATAACGATCGCATTGACTGTGTCCCATTTTGAGTATTCCTTCGCCGACCGAGTTTAAAAAAAATCAAGCGGAAACACTCAACTTATAAATTTTTTATTGGGAACTCTAACGCGGACCATACAACCTCCGGCTCCAAAAAGGACGTGACTTGACGAACGGCATCAAATCGAATTACTAAATTGGCCAAATCGGAAAACTGTGACGACCACGCAGATTTCCATACGACACGAAATCTATCGACATACTAAATTCATAGCGAACACGAGAAGCATACTAGGTCGAAGGAACTGGTTGCGCCAGCTATACTATCGTAGGACGACAGAGTAGTCCTGATTGCGATAGAACAAAGCTGTCGAGCACGAACGATTCTCCACCACAAGCGCGAGGGACTTGTTCGAGGGGCTGCGAATGAGCACAAGCTCCCATAAAGGATACTATGAGGACCACGACAACGACGACAACTAACGAACAGGTTCAATTACGAAGCCTGGCGAGGAACAACAAATAAATTTTCACTCGACACGATTGAAAAAATATGTTTTTGCCATTAGGAAAGATTTGTGGGGAACACAAATGAATATCTGGATGAATTCTCTTGAAAGGATACAGGTTTGATGGAAACCTGCGCAGAAGGACTTCTTGCATGGAAACTTTAGTATGTTTTCGGTTTTGGAGTTGTTCTCTTTCAAGGACTGCAGATTCTCTTTCATATCAGACCCCACTGAATTATGAATCTTTTATCAAACATTCCAGCACAATATTGAAAGGTTTCAGTCGGGTCAGGCATCCTTGCCACTAGTTTCGTACTAAGAAAATGAAAATAATCAAAAAAAATTGTCGACATTTTCAACGAGAAAAACTCACAAAAAATGATAAAATGGAAAATATTGAAAAAAATTCTGAAAAATGTATTTCAGAATTTTTTAAAATTTTAGTGGTTAATATTTTTTTTAAATATAAAAAAAAGTTGTTATGTCACCAAAATTTCAAATGAAGTGGGAAAAGCCGTTTGAGATAATATCTTCAGAAAAGATAGTGTGAAGAGGGACTCCTTCAGTCATTGCATTCGAATCACTGATTCGGTTGCTAGAAAAGCAGGGGTCGGCGAGCGAAGCGACTAAGGCGCGGTACTCTCTGCTATCTAAATAAAATGACTTGGGTAAAATCGTTTGTAATAATGATTACAGAAAATTTTGTGTGACGAGGGACCTTTGTGATGTATAAATGTTTCTGCATAGAAAATTTAACGAAACACAATATATTTTTTACTAGACACAAAATCCTTTCGATAATTTGACACGAAAAAATATATTTGGAATTTTATTGAATTGCAAAACTTCCAAATGATATTTTTGGTCTCAATCCATGTCAGGTTTAAAAATCTTCAATATCGTCCCTTAATTAAATTATTTTTGAAAACGAAATAATCTTTTTTGCTTATCCAACTCATTCATCTACATTTTAGTCTTTTTATCTTCTGTCTGACACCTTTCTTACCTAACTTTTGCCTGCCTCAACACCAAAAAAAAGGGCAAACCATTTTCACTGACCTACCCGCATCAACATGATACTCCAAAGAGTCCTAGCCAAAAGAAAATTCAAATCCATTCAACCCCTGCCGCCATCAGCCACCATAAAGTTAAGAAAAATTATCCTTACACTTTCCACCTGAATTCTGAATTTCGGCAAAAAGACTGATTTACATATACTCTTCGAATGAAAATCCTAAGGAACGCAAATTTTTCCAGGATATACATGAGTAAATCAAAAAAATTATTCACCCCACAATTGGGGGCAGGAGTTGCCTGGCAGGGGCCGGAAACACAGAAAGCAGCAAGGCATAAGACAATTTGTGGGGAGCAACGGGCGATGGAAGAACTACAGAAAGGACTTGGTTGCGTTCTAGTAAATGTGGAAAACCAAATCAACTGATTTCTGATGCAAGCAAGGAATACCAGCCAGCGACCTCTTATTTTTTGGGTCACGGTTGGAAGGGTTTTCAAGGAAAAGTGGGAAACTTTTCTTGTCGCTGAAATATGCGCTGTTCTTTTTGGCTGATGCCGCATTATGGTGTGCGGAGGAAGGAAGATTAGCCAAAATGTAACCCGGCCAAGAAGGGCACTAAGTTAGTTGACTTGTTCGCCATGGATGCGGGTGGAAGATCAAGAAATGGATACCCATGAGATTCGGTGACTGTAGTTTGGAGTTTATCAGCCATGAATTTTCATCTGGTATAGGATTCGTTTGCCGTTGGTTCTACGCTACAGTCTAAGCTTTAGAGATGTGATATATTGGAAAAATTGTTTGCCATTCTCAAGAATCAACAGCCTTTTGAGCATGTTCTCAATTAAAACATCACAGTTGCAGCCACGCCATCCCACCCCGAATTTACATACTCAACAATTCTTGCGTGATGTCCTTCGCCAGCTACCCTTCGCCCTGACTAAAGTTCATGCAAATAAAATTTAGGGATAACAAGAGAAAACGGGAAATTTAACATGGAACAATTTGCAAACATTTCAACAACATCCAAATACATTGGAATTCCTCTCGCCATAAATTTCAGCTTTTTTAGTTATAAAGCAATATAACGAATGCCGGGGCAGGAGGCAGGAACAGAATGGCAGCGATACCTTTAACGAAATCGTATTTTCGCAACAAAAGGAACATACTCTACAAACATGCCCAGGTACACCTTTAAGGATGCCACGTTATCTGCATGCTGTCATATAATTTTATTACAATAAAGGAATTGTTGAGAAGACAGGAAGGAAGGACATGGTGAATGGTTGATGTTCTTTAGGTGTTTGATGGCTGCGATTGTAAGGGTTCTGGGGAAGAATGTTGAGTTTGTCATTTGAAAATGGTAGCGAGGATTTACATCGCACTTAATGATATGATAGAATTTTGGTTGTGAAAAGGATACCTTATTTTTGTTGAAAAAAATTCTATGGTACTAAAATGGCATTGTATAAAATTAAAAAAAATCAGGATACAAGGACTCGTATCCAGTAGATAGAAGTGCTTCCGATTTGTGAAGCTCTCTTTTCTGTCTGTTTCGTAGAAAAATTATTCACAATTAATTCTAGGATATTTTTTTAATTCTAAGAAAATGTTTTTGAAAATAGGGAAAACCTTAAAAAATTGTTCTTTCTGTTTCGTAGAAAAATTATTCACCGTTAGTTCTAAGATTTTTTATTTGAAAATTGGGAAAACTTTAAGCAACGAAAATATGTTCATAGAAAATGTTTTTGAAAATTGGGAAAATCTTTAAAACTCTTTCAGTCTGTTTCGTAGAAAAATTATTCACGATTAATTTTAGAATTTTTTTTTGAAAATTGGAAAAATCTAAAGAGATTATTGAAAAAGCAACGAAAATATTTTCATATAAAATCTTTAACAGTTTAATTAATACGAAAAAAAAATGTTTCAAATAATCACAAAATCTTTTTAAAATAGTAAAAATATATATTTACATTGAAAATTGGACCAAACAAATTTATGACGAAAATTTTCCAGCAAATTTCCTAAAAACAAACTTTAAATTTGGTTTATATGAAAAATTTTCTTCAAGAAAATACTCGAAAAATAATAATTTGCCATTTTTTGAGTATTTTCTTGGAGAAACTTTTCCATACAATTAAAAAATTGCGATAGTCGTGTCCATTTTTGTAAAATTATAACCAGAAATCGAATCCCTATAAATGTCGAGAGAGAAATTACACTACAAAATTCTGGAGGGGGATTCTTGGAAATTTTCATCGAATATTTTCTATTTAATATGTTTTTAGGCAGATCTTCAATTAATAGCTGTGGAAAATGTGGCAGAAACAGTCCCATAAAATTATTCGAAAAAGGTTGAAAAACAAGCATTATTTAAAACATTGTGAACACAAAAATCGAATGCAAATATTTGTATGAAGAAATTAACATTGCTTTTTAAAAAAAATCCGAATAACGTCTTTAAAACAACAACAAAAAATGCGTGAAATTTTTGTTTGATTTTCTTTTTGGAAAGAATTTCAAAATTAAGGTAAACAATCAAACCAAATGCTTGAAGAAGAAATAATGAAGGATTTATTCAGCAACATTTTGTAGACCCCATCCTAAAAGAAATTTTTTTTAAAGAAAATACTCGAAAAATGGGAAACTATTAAAGTGAATGTTTTCCGAGATAATGGTGTAGATTTATTTCGTGAAATATAACCACGAACAATTCACTAGAAATGTGAAGAAAAAATAAAAAAAATATTTGGAGGGAGGATTCTCGAAAATCTTCAAGTGCATTCAATAAATGTTTGAAAAATTTTTTAAAAAAAAGAACATGAAAGGAACGAGCTGATACTATCGTTCGAACAAAGTGGATAATAATAATCGTAACAAAAATTGAGAACGCAAACATGATTCTATTTTATTTCTATGATTAAATAAATGAAATTTCGAAAAAAACGCCAAATAAAAACTTCAAAATGCCAAGAAAATGCAAGAAATTTTTGTTTGATTTTATTTTTGTTAAAAATTTCAAAGTTAAGGCTAATGATTAAATAAAATGGTTTAAAAAAATTTAGGATTCGTGCAGCAAAACTCAATCAAAAAGATTTCAATAGAATATTCATTAAAAAAAATTCACTGGGAGATTTTCCTCATTTGTTTAGCAATATTTTAAACAATAAAATTTTCTTTCCATGCCGTACCGCTCACTTATGACTAATCAAATTCAGATCTCCTCAAAATTATGATATTAATCCAAAAATAAATTAATAAATTTTCAAGCTGATAGGCTCGAGATTTTCACTATAAACGTGAAGATTATTTTGGGATCTTATATATTATGAATTTTGAAAATATTTTTCAAATTTTATTAGAAGCATATTTTGCAATATATTTAAACTAAATTAACTAACTGTTTTCTTAATCGTTTGAACTACCAAAAAATCAGCAAAAGACGTACAGAGTATTTGGTTTCCTTACACGAACCTATTTTTAAAAAAATCTGATAACGAATCGTCGTATTAAATATATACCATCCCAAATTCAATGTAAAGTGAGTTTCTCCTGCCATCATTTGAAGCAACTTTTCCCTGCTATCATCTAATCATCCCCTAACACTGCTTGAAAAACCACTGTTAAATTTACACTGTTGCACTTTAACCACCAGACAAACGAACGAAATCTCAACTTAATTGGATCAGAAATCAAAAAATACACTAACTTATTTTCTTTGCACTTCTATGATGCCGCCACCCCTATTCATGTAACTTATCCAGTTTGATTTAATTCACCCCGGGTTTCAACAAAACCTACCGTCCTATCGCTTCCACGTGAATTTCGGGCGCTTGGCTGTTCTTCACTTTAATGGAATCCTCATTCGTCCGGAAAATTATGCTCTGTCAGGCATTTAAACGTGGTGAATAAATATTTGCGTTTTCCAAAATACAAAAAATAAAACGGAAAACGAGAGATAGAAGTTTCCTTATCTTTATTTCGCCCCATTGTTGTTTGTTGAATAAACAATTGATTGGTTGACTTCATGTCAAGGCAACTAAGAAGCATTTGGAAGGTTGGAGTTTTTCCAGGGGGGGTGGTTACTTGTGTTGAAGAATTTGAAGAGTTTCATGGGATGTGAATGGAGAGGATTTTCAAGAAGGACACTTTTCGCAGGATTAGATAACGTTTGTGAATAGATTGTGCGGGATATAATTTTGAATGGGACGTGGTAAGCTTGAAGTGTTTTAGAGATGCGGATGGATTTCAGGGAAGAGACGATGCTTTATTGTTCACTTTTAAAATCCCTTGTGACGTGTTGTTTTAATCTTTCCCGGGGATGCTAGCGACATAGATTAAACCATATTTACTATCTTGTTGCTCACCTCCTCCTTTTTACATATCGATAGCAATAAAATTCCTATCCGAATAGTAATTTACCTTCATTAACTCTTCAATTATTATCAGGAACACATTTTTTCCTGAAGAAGAAATACATTCGAAAAAGGATCTCTCATGATGCTGAATTGAAAATAAAACGATGCTCGTTAATTCAATGCGACAAGGATTACACTAATGTCATCATCACTCCATTATTCACTCTTGCGTTTGCTCCTATCCACTCATAGTCTTTCTCCGTCATTATATTGCTTTGAACTAAGTCCTGAATCAGCTTCCTTTGCCTCTATACTAATTCACTTGCTGCTACCATAGTATCCATCACACCTAACCTATCTCATTTATTTTTGTTGATTTTTTCTATCATCCTGACTCCTATTCTGGTTGTCCTGTCGTCGCTTTTTAGAAGCGATTAATTTGAATGGGAAGCTTTTAGTTGAATTGGATTCTTTAAAAAAACAAATCCAGAAATTAAAATAACGAATTTTTTTTGTGATCAACAGAACAGATTTGGTGTGGAGTCATGTTTGCTAGTTTAATTTTTCGAACAGAAGAACCAATTAAATAAATTCTTGAAGCTGACTCTATTTTGAATGATTGAACAGGATTGGTTGTAAAAAATTTGGATGCCAGCGATAGACTACGAGGATCAAACATGGAGAGTTTCAAAAGTTTTAATATATCTGGAACGACAAATATGAGCAAGGATCAATTTGAAGATAAGGCTAGCCAATCAATAACTTTTGAAGATCAGAAATATGGACGTCGATGAGAATGAGAATGAACACTGAAAAAAATTTGACCTCAAAGACAAAAAAATTCCTACTGGTGGAAAGAATTCGCGAATCGAGTTTAGAAGATCATTTGTAACCGAAAACCTGAAAACTTTCATCAAAACCGTGAATACATCTTAAATGTTTTTCACGAAATATATTAAATCTAGGATGTTCCTACAAAAAATGTGAAGACAACATTTCACTAAACTATAAATTAATATTCCAAAAATCAAACAGTCCCATCTACATTTCTCTGCAATTTTTCAAGCAGTCTCGACGATCAGCTAAATTTCCCTCCCCCAAAAAAAATTATAAGGCATCCTCAGCTATATGTTATCTAGCACGCTCCCGGCTCTAAGGATAATAGCTCCCAATCATCATGTTGTTTGCTCTATGCAACGCGCGGTAAAAAAATAAAAGTAAGTTCCCAATTTTTTTCGCTAACTATTCATTCATGTTTTCCGTTCTGCTTCCACAACAGCGAACGGAATGAAATGTTTTGTTGGTTGTTTGTGCCTCCAAAAAAATAAGAGGACATTTAGTATTCACAAAGTACAATTTATTTTCCACCAAGGACTCTTCCACGTGAATTTTCCACTCTCGATGTAAATTGAATTATCAGATTTATTTCGCGGATACAACGACGACAACGCTTTGCGATCAAGACTATGCAGGATGGAGGGTTGGATATGGTTTTTTCTCACGGCGTGTAGCACCCTATAGCTCCATTAGTGTACATAGAGACACTGGCATATTGCTGGCGTCACAAGGAAGCATAATATTTGCAGGATCTAGATATGAACCTGGGTAGGTGTTTGCTTTATGCTGTAGCTTCACACAGACAAAATAAGGACATGTCGAAAGTCTGACAAGAATTTAGATTAGAGAAGCATTAAATGGAACTGATGGCAAAATTTACTTAAGATTTTGAAGATTACGGAATAAGGCAAGTAAAATTTGCTGAATTACCTCAAATGATTTTTTTTGTGAATTGGTTACTGCAAACGTGATGTTGAAATGCTATCGAAACTATTACCAATCGTTTGAAGTTTTTTTATCAACTCGGGAGATTTTGGTACTTAATCGAATATGAGTCTGTGTATTAAAATTAGTTGCGAACTTGGGAAACGAATTTAAATTTAATGTGACAAAGAATTTTGCCAATGATCTGATACTGGTAATCGGATGTGAAATTTTGTGAAATCATAGTTCGAAACTCATTAGAATCATCATTTTTAAAATTTTTAGTGTTGGTCTGTTCACATCCTTAGAATCATCCAATTTTCCCCTTGATTTGGAAAGAGTTTATTACGGAGACTCAAAAGGGATCAATATTTTCACTTGACTTCCATGCCTCCAAATACTGTCCAGTATTTTTCAAAAAAAAAATACATTCATTTGCCACAGAATTTTTTCAAACAATAGTTCAACCTTCGATGCTCCAACCTCTACCTGTGAAGTCCACATTCAAGGACCAATTAAAGTACCTTTCCTTCGAAGGTGTCTCGCCTACATTATCAGGTCTAGACAATAATGTTTGTACACCTTATGATTGAAAAGTTCAATTAGCTAAGACAGATTTTACTGTTTGCACTTCAATAAATATGAGAGCTAGTCGATGCATCCAATTAAGATACTTCGCCTCTAGTTTTTTCCTTCAATTTCAATTAATATTTTCATTCCATCTTTCAACTGACGCCACTCCATCTCTAATTGGTCATCTGGCCTCCATCAGCTCAGCTCACTCTGGACTCAAACCCGATCAAAAATCTCATTATCAACGAGAGCCAATTACTTGTCCTCACTTTTTATCCTCCGCATTTCAAGTACTCCCGAATAATTTGTCGAGTGTCCTTATCTTCTTGGTTCTATGAAGAAAAAAATTTATGAATCGGAAAATTTTCCAATGATTCCGTTCAACTGGAAAAGAAAAAGTTGTCAAGATGCTGGCGATAGCACAAAGTGTAACGATTGATGGAAAATGAAAATTGGTCATCATCTTTGCCAAATCTAATAAGCGATGTCCTTGCAAAAATCCACCTCCTGCCCACCCACGATATTATATCCATAGAGAAGAGTTGAAGACAGGTACGCTTTGCTTGTGATGCTTTTAGTTTCCATCCGGATGAATTTCATATAAAAGTTTCATCTTATGACTATCGTCTTGGTGCCTTGTGTCCTTTGTGTAGTCGATTCTCAGTCGGACGATTCGATTCATGTACGCTCGCCCACTTTGCCTGGAAGGACATACAAATAAGAACTCATAAAACGTTTGATGTCCGTTGTGTCTTTTCACTCTGTTTGTGCTGCCGTGAGATATTCATTTCCAGACGATATGATGTGACTGAAAGGCCACCAAGAAAAAGGACATTGCTTTTGCCGTGCAACGAATATTAACGGCAAGAGGACGCCTCTCTAACTTTGTCTGACGATGAAAATACGACAACTAATAAGATTAACACAAGCGACGCGCTAATGCTACGAGCTTTTGTCTGTTTAACAAAAGTTGACAAGATAAGGATAGGATTAAATGCTTAGCCAGGATTCTCTCGAATGGAAGACGATGGCAGGAAGATGGGTTAAAAGTAGCTGACAATAAATGCGCCTGGCGTCTCCTTTCTCGCGCGGGGAACAAGCCCACGAGGCTGCCTTAGTCAGTATGTAATCGTTATTTCGTATAATGATATGAATGAGTCGAGCCATCATATAAGTGAGTGATGCTGTGCGGAAATGGACTAAAATGTCAGGATTCCTAGCGATCCTTTTCGTAGACAATGTTGTGTGTGTGTGTGGGGGGGGCGGGATATGATGTTTCAAATTAACGGCAGGCTATTATTTCGTTTTTGCACAAGAAGATCTGTTGAGATATCATTTTGATAGAGATTTTTGGTATCAGCTCGCTCGAATGCTGACGATATTTTGGACTGGTGACGGATATATGTATTACTGTTAATATCTTAGAGATAATCCCTATATTCCCTGAAGGATTTAAACATTGAAATTTTGAAAAGAAATAAGTTTTGAATCCAATCGCGATGATTATGTATGTGTGTCACCTTGAAACATAAACCATACCTTTTCAAAATAGTTGGCACGTTCAGAAAAATAAAATACTGACAGGATGTTAAGCTCATAATAACTTTTGGAAGTATTTCCATGATATGAAAACTCTTTTCACTATTCTCTTCAAATTTTTCAGCAAGATAAATCGTCGAAAATTTGAAGCGCATATGCATTTGATCGAGTACGGTCGTCTTAAAAGTGTAAATTCGTTCGTTGAAAAAATCGAGCAATACGTTCCTAGTATCCACACTTACGGGCATTTTTTCCTACCTACTGTTTCATTGGTATTAAAATATTGAATAGGCTGTACGATCTTTAAACTTGTGGGAATAACAACCCTAAATTTCATTCGTTAATAAACAAGCAAATATTAAGGCGCCCAAAAATTATTTTACAAATCTTTGCCTAAGCAAATCTCTACAAAATAATTTAAATATGTTATTTAGTTAAAAATTTAGCGATTTCATTTACTTGTTGCTTTTTTTATTGCTGGCATTCAATCATTTTTTTAAATGTTAATCAAGCCGCAATTTTATCTGTTTTAAATTTTGTGGGAAATAAGATACTACATGGAACTGAAATTTTTAATGATATTTCAACAGAACTTTAGAGCCAAAATAACTCAAAACAACATCAAATATGCGAATCAGTAACTCTGCGGCAAACATTCGTTGAACTGCTGAGATTCTTTCTTAAATTTTTTAAAGAATTTTTCTAATGAAAAATTTATTTCTGGAATGTGTGAAAAATTTGTCGCTGCAAACCTGGAGCAAATAATTGGGGAAAAATACTGATTCCAATTATTTGCTGGTACGAAATTCAAGTCCACCAAGAAAAAAAAAGCGTCAACAATCAAAAAACTTAAGATATTTTGAATAATTTTACAAAAAAACTAATTTTTTTAATGAATAATTCAACTCAGCAATGTGTGAAGAATTTTTACTTGGGATCTATGATCAATTGGTTAGAAAAAATTTCTCATTCTTATTATTTGCAGGTATATCTTGAATATCAAGTCCTCCAAAAACAAAATCGTCCCAAAACCCACATACTTGCACTTTTATTAATTATTTTTTTCAAAAGTATCCAATTAAAAAATGGCTAATATTTTTGATGAACATTTTTGATGCGTACTTTACTCACGCAAGACTACAAAATTATCTCGAAACAATAGTTTGTGGGTCATACATTTACTATCAAATACCAAAATGTCCTGGAAGTGTCGCATTTTGTGAATTCAAAATTGAATTTATTAAAAATTTAATGCATATATAAGCTGTTCAGGTCTTTCAGCGTGACAATTGATATTAAAGTGTACACACAAAAATTAAGGAGGCAGTCTGAGTCTTTCGCATGAAATTTCAATATGTTTTTCAAACAGAGGTATTTATTTAAATATTCTAAAACTTTTGTACTGTAAAGAATAAACATTGAATTTTATGAAAAAGTTTTTTTTTGTACATTTTTATTGACAAAACGGCAGTTACAGCGGAGACACACAAACAATTGGCTGACATGATATATCAGGACTAAAACGTCTGAAACAGAAAATCCAAATGGCATGTTAGAATATAGCTGATTGAGTATAAGTAGTAAATGACCATGCTTTCCCATCGTTTTATTGAGGTGTGCGTAAAGACAAGCAATACGGAAGTATGGTCATTTTTTCAGGCTTGCCCCCTATGTAAAAGGTATGCAAACTGTGGTCTTTTCGGGGGATTTTTTTTTTGTTCTTTTTATGCCGTGAATGGGTGTGAATGGATTATAGCTTTTGGATGCGAATTTCTATGCAAGGTATATTTATCTCACCTGAGGGTGCAACATTTGGTTTGAAAGTGCGATCCTTCAAAATCGTGTCAGTCAGGTCAAAAAACGCGGTAAAAACTGAAACATCTACAGATATATATATATATATATATATATATATATATATATATATATATATATATATATATATATATATATATATATGTTTTTAGAAACTTTATTTGTTTGAAAAAAAATAGACCCACACTGCCCCCTTAAATGAAACTAAACTATCCTTAAACCTTATTCAAATCTTTTATGAGTAATATTTTGATATTTAAATAAACAAATTGAAACGAGATCGAGGACGACTACTTATTCAATAAGCATCGTTCATCTACGACCACTCAACGATGTAATACCTTCTAAGTAAACATCAAGCAAAAGCTGCAATCAATTATAAAACATTGTTTACCTGAAACCGACTAGCTACTCATATCCTGCTGACTATATTCTCGGGCTTGTTCCAAGCAGATTATCTAAATTGAAAGACAACTTCATCGCGCATATACACAATAGCATGAAGCGTTCAATCCACATCGCACCACGTCATACCCAAAAAAGAAACTTTGAAATATCAAAACACAATTCCTTGAAACGAGACTGCTGACAGTATAGTGAAAGATGAAGTGGAGCTGCGAACAACTGGAAGCAAGACGCGATATGAAAGGCACCAAGGATATGCTTAGCCAAGTACGAAATTGAAATTAACGTTGAGAAAAGAAAGGAAGAAGCAGCAAGAAAAAAATGAATCACGATATCCTCAAAACGAAGGAAAACGTACGTTCTCCGACATGGAAGAGAGAATAGTGCTGGTGCCAATGTTGGTTATGCTTTTATGGCTTCAACATTCTCATCACCAACTCCGCGCTATTTTCTGCACCACATCATCATCCCATGCTGTCAACAAGCTGGCATTGAAGCCAGCAGATCCCGGGAGTCTAACAATACAGATCCCATATCGATGCTGGCAATCATCATCAATAAGTCGTGAGGATTCCATGGAAAACCTTCAGTATTCGATGATAATTATCCTTTTCGTGTGATGTTGCGATGAGTTGATGATTAGGGATGAGAGATAATGCGTAGTCAAATAAGCGTTTCCTGGATTAATTAGAATATTAACTGACGAGCACTGCCGAGCGTGATTACAAGAAATAATTCATGGTCCATAAAAACAACTCAAAAATTTCGTACGAAATCTGCATCAGCTTTAAAATCAGCTATGTTTGCTCCAGCCCCACCAAATTATCCTGCCTTATAAAAATTGCAACAAACTTTTTCCAGAGCTTATCTCACATCCCACATCCCAAAGGAATTGTCTGTCTGCGTCTACGAATATAATTGATAGGCAATATTCGTCAAACATGATCAAACATCTCATGCTCAATGACTTCCTCCGAACTTTCCAATAAATCTCATTCGTCATCAAAGCCCTGGTTCATCGCAACCTTCAGCCTGGCCACTTTTATACGAAACTCCTTTTCGTCTTTTATGTTTTCTTATATATTTTTTCCGTAGATTGGCATTCATGCCATCGACAAGGATAGCAAACATGAAATTTATAAGTACACTTAATCATTCAGCTCCTTTGAAATTTATCGCCTGACTAATTTTTCAAAGAAAATTTCATCTCTAATGGTAGATACATGTGTGACGATGGCGGGAAGGATGGTAGCGGAAGAACAAAAAAATAACCAAAGTTGATTTTCGAGAAAGTATGAGATGCCTCCACCCGGGTTGAAAAATGCTAGCGGTGTTCTATTGTATATTTCATTTAGGAAATCATGATGGGAATGGAATTTTCACCCTCGAATTTTATCGATTCGTCTGATAGCGATGGCAATGGCAAGCGATAAAAAATGACACGAAATATTTATAGCAACAGATGCTAACTAATTGCGCAATGGAAGTACGAGAAGAGAACAGAACAGAAAGCTGGTATCTATACCATTCTCAGATATTGCTCTTAGTTGCTCCTGGTTGTCATCCTCAGCTACTTTTTCGTTGGAAAAGGATTCACTTTGGCACTGGTCTCCAGTCTTGACCCGGGATCCGAAGTGAACGAAGAAAAATGGGTAGCTATATTTCATGTTAATATCCTTTAGATAGACTCCTTACGAGGTCTAATTGCTTAACAAATGGCTCAAACATTTGTTGCTAATTATACTCGGAATGCGAATCAGATGAACGAACGGTGGGAATAGAGTCATCGAGCAATGTGATGTTTAGGATGATGACAAAACGACCCTTCGTCCTTCGGATGGAGTCTGTTAGATTAGATTTGATGAAAGATTGTGAGCAATAATTATTGTGTTGAATAAAGGATAATAATCATGTCGCGATGAACTTAATGGAGTTGAATAATAATCATGAGATGCTGAAGGAGCTGTGCAGATTGCGTGAATGGAGACTGAAAACATGCAAAAAAAAAATCTTGCAGAAAAATAAAGGACGCAACTGTTCGGTAGATATGTTAGATAAAAATGCAATATGAGGTACTTTTATTCATATGCACTAAGTTCTTTCTGCAGACCTTACTTACAGAAAAAATAGGGGTTGGTTTCTCACAAGAAGTTTCCAGCTAAATTAACCTTTTAAATATTGACTTAGTTTTTCAGAAACTCTTGAGAGAAACCTCCATTGGACCGTACAATGTGGTTCAGAAATCATACAAAACTTTCTCTCAAATCTTCGTTCTTGTTATAAGAAATTAGCAATCACTGGGGATAACAAGAAAAGTATATTTATAATTCTGAACCATTTTCGCCCGCTCTACCACAGCAAGCAAGTTAAAGTCAACGAAAATATTTACCCGCACCGAAAGAAAGAATGTGTCCCGGGACAGTAAATAGCAATAGCACAAACTGGAATCCAAGAAAATTTATAGGACATAATTTCCTTTCAACTAGGAAAGCATCCTTATCGAGGTCTATAAATCGTTGTCGCACAAACACACTTTAAAGTAGGATCTCCTTGGCAATTGCATCTAAACAAACATATAGCACTTATGTGATAGAATGGATGGGTAAACTAACTACTATCTATAGTTGGATATGTATATACATATGTATAAATGTAATTTGCATGAATGCATACATTCATGTATTCTTGTAGATTCTACTAGCCTGTGGCTTCTTCTATGTCTGTCACCATGTCTATATTCATTCCGATGCATTGCCGTCCTGTGAGGTTACATGTAAACTTCAGCCTGTTTGCCTTTGCGTTCCGGGGAAACTCAGCAGGAACACATAGTTGAAACATCGTGTCTCCTTGTCTAGTTCTAGTCACAGGCGGCAATCCTTAGTAGATATGTTCGAGACGATGTGTTTTCCCTTGTAGAATCATTGAGGAATAATATATGATCCTGGCCATCGGGTGAATATAGTATACTATCAGGAAGTTGTCGTTTTAACTGCTGATTTAAAACCCGTAGATGAAGCTGTTAAGTTGTCGTTATATCTATAAATTAGCAAGATTAAGCGTGGTAAGGACTTCAGGCGACCAATCTTGGACAGGAAATGGCTTCCGGACAGAGATTAGCTGGGGCGCCTGGTTGTCTGTACTAGACTACCAGGAAAAAATTGCATAGGACTCGAAAGCAATTCATCGTGTAGGAACCGAAGAAGAACATGTTCCACCAAAAGCAATGATCCTATCCAACATCTCAATCCGATTCCATTGACTAGCTCCTCGACAGACACAACTGCTATTGGTAATCGTTCCGACAATTTCCCTAAACGACAGGCATCATGATTTTTGCAATCGTTATCATCGTCTTCGATGGCTTTGATACCTTCCACCATACAATATCGTGATCATAAAATACGACGTTTTCCCGAAAATCCTGGCGATTTTGCTCAGCTTCCTCAATAAGTGGTGCACGTTCCACCACACAAACCTCGCACCACCATTCCTGATAGCTGGATAGCAAGAAGTGCCCCGTCACAAACGAAGAGAAAGAGGTTTTTATTATATATGTATGTTTTTCCTTGTGCTCTGTGCAGGATATCCAACGAAGCTGAAAATCCCAGAGATATTACGAGTATGTACGATGAATTCGAAATTTAACCCCCAAAGAGAATTACATCGGCTTCCGAAAGGTACTCTCGAATTGGAATATCCGACGTAGCAAAGGTAGTCAAACGGAGTCAAGACAGAAGAAAAAACAACAAAAAGATTTGGGAAATGAACAATACGAGCATAAGGAAGGAAACACTACCAACACCAATAACAACAAGAACATCAGCAACAACAGCATGTAACCAAGTTAAAACATTCTTGCTTGAACCGCCACTGATATTATCGGCGTGAGACAGAACAAATCGTCCTTAAATTTTTTATCAGACTTTTATTACATTTGCACTCCCATACAGTGTATGGACGTGTAGTACGTCGGGGTCGCATTGCAAGCGTGATAAGAAAAGGAAGCAACGCTGGTGGGCTAGTGGCCCGACCCAGTCAGGATATGAACGTGATTCTTGTCTATAACATAATCGAATGAGGAAGTGGAAGGAACTAAGGGTGGTCGACATTAGATAACTGGCTGCGCCAAACGAATGGAATTAAATGTCGTTATTTGATTTCATGTAGGTAATACCAAAGAATTAGTACAATTGTGGGTTCGTTTGTATTTACTCTTCAAAAGATAAAGAGAAAGCGACGTGGACGATGTGAATGAGCAGATTACAGTTTCATGGTACGCATGTAGTGATTTTGGTAATGCATTTACATTTGCATGGAAATTGGCAATGGACTTTTGATTTGGACTTTAATAAATCAGCAGAAAATGATTTGGTCTTATCGACTCAGTGCAATATGTTTGTATACCTTTTAAATGATAACAGAAATCAATGGGAAAAAGTAACTTTCTGATCCACACAACAATCAAGAACGACTGTCCTCATGTATTTTACGCACCTATCAAAAGATATGAGAAAAACGAGTTCAATACAATCCAAAATTAAATAGCCAGAAAGATAACTGATAAAACTTTGACAAACTCGATCGAAAACACAAAACAATAATTTTTAGAGTAGCACGCGTAAAATGACATTAAACATCAACTGCTAAATGTCATTGAATTTACATATGATTTGACGTTTCATTGATGTTACTCATTTTGTGAAATGAATGATTGTGAATTGATAGATGAGGCCTACACAGCTATTTATTGAAATTTTTAAATTAATTTTTGAGGAATTATAAATATTATAATCGTGTTAAAAAGTATTGCAAAAAAAGAGCATAAGAAATCCTGCATCTTAGTTTGATGAAACAATAACATACGATCAATGATTTCAATGTATTCAATCTAATAGTAGTTTTCAAAACAATTGTTATTCAAATTGACATGATTGCCAACAGGTTGACTCCAAAAGGACTTACCAACAATACCTTATTAATTATTGTCCTCATTTTCAGCTCACAACAGCCTCAGATTAATAATCAACAATGGGCATTTTCCAAGAATACTAATTTCATGCCTGAGCATTCAAGAGCTGCTATTAAGCAGCTTGCATCAAAATATTAACTCAATATATATATGAGCTCCTTTTAAGCAGCTCCTTCATGCTCCTCGAACACAAGCTTCCCATAAATAATTGAACGAATCAATTGTCCATTATCTAGAAATCAATCGTTACACTTCATATTCTCATCAATTTCCATCCGATGAACTCAAATATTTGCCACAATTAAACGATCATTCAACGAACAAATACTTTTGTCTATTTTCAAATTTAAAAAAAAAATGAATGAAACTGCAAAAATAAGATTTATGGTGGAAAAGATCTCCAAGGAAATTGACTGACGATGTGAAAATTTCCTTTTCTTTCTTTAAATTTTCCTTAATTCATTTCCAATGATAGCTTTGCCATTCGTCCTTAATTAGTTCGATATTTCGTCATCGATTTTCTACGCTTCAAGGATTATGTGATGAATGTCGGTGTAATTGTGTGGTTTTAGTTAGTGTTGCCAGATGTACCTTAAGAAAGTATTTAATTGTTCTCCGTGCAAGGATTGCGTTAAAATTCTGTTTTAGAAAAATTGATTGAAGCGTTTTTTGGGAGAATGTATCCTTTCTTTGAAGATACCTTTTGTATGTACTCGAAATTTATTTGCAGTATGAAAATCTGATGAGAGCTACCACGAGATCTCTGGATAATCCTTCATTGGTATCATCCTTGACATATGTTCTTCGTATTTTCCATACACCATTTTAATACCACGATCCTGTCGATTTTCGTTAATATCTTTTCAACAGCGAGTTGTGGTATTCCTAGCGGAGGACGTTCAAAAAAAACCAGCGAGGAGAAAAACAACGACCGAGACAGGACGAATAAAATCAGATTTCTAGAATATCCTGCCGTCATCGACGAGCTCTATTGATTAGTCATGAGGAAACCATCGACTTTCCATAGGAAGTACTCAACTGTACGATATCGTGTGAATTGTGCAATATTGGCGATTTACCCTGCCAATACTGATTGCTCTTGATAGGCTACGATTTTCCCTGAATGATTTTCTCGAAATCCTTTCCATCCTCAACCCAACTCCACTCCACGTTTACTTGCCGCGAAATTCAGAGTGCATTGTTCAATCGAGTTGAATTGCTCCTGTTGGAGTTTTGGTTTTTGTTGTTGTTGTCGGTTCAATGAATTTGTTGGCAACTTTCCACTTAACGTCCCTGATTAATTTTTTCAATAAAAAATGTTGAGTGAGATACTTGGAAGGAGTGGTAATTTATGTTTGAGGCAGATTTTAAATAGAATCGAACTCTGGTTTTCAGGAAACTAAATTGAAGGTGGATAGTTGGTAAAGTTCTTTGAATGAAATCATTGTCCTTAGATTTTATGCTTCCGATAAAGGATGAGCGCAATTGAAACTTTCAGTGCAGACGGAGGAAGGAAGGAGTGGTAATTTATGTTTGAGGCAGATTTTAAATAGAATCGAACTCTGGTTTTCAGGAAACTAAATTGAAGGTGGATAGTTGGTAAAGTTCTTTGAATGAAATCATTGTCCTTAGATTTTATGCTTCCGATAAAGGATGAGCGCAATTGAAACTTTCAGTGCAGACGAATTCGCGTTCTGAATTAATCACCTTTTCTAGCTTGATTGTCGCACCCTTGAACAACATTTCATATGGAAGCATTTTTATTTTTTTCATATTTTTTTCATATTTTTTAATGCAATCAAAAAGAATACTATTTTGTCATTAAAAATACTCTTGGCACAGGAAAAAAGGGTTTGGATCACCAAAAACAATTCTCTAGGCCTAAAACATAGTTTTTCGTTTAACAGCAAAATTGTGTGCCTCCTAATATTTCACATATTTTTAATCCGTGTTTGTTTTTGATCCGATAATAAATACGCTTTAGAATATTACAGTCAAATTTTTCGAAATAGCCAATTCAAATTTATATCGGTTTAAATTTTATGAACCGGTGCACAATTAGGGGGGGAATAAAAAAAACAATACATTTGTATTTTATTCTTAAAGGACAAAAATGATTTCATGGCAAAATGTTTGATTTTGGATAATCTTCTGTTCAATTTCCAATCAACCTTTCCAAAAAAAATTTGTGGGTATATGAAAATTTTTTGGAAAAAATTCGGCTTTTTTGGACAAAATGACTTACACTAATAATTTTTGCTTCGATTTTTTCGAAATTCGTAACTATTTTTTTGGTCATGGACAGATAAGCGATTATACTCCTTAGAAAAATTATATTATAGTGTACCGAATCATTTTTTTGATGATTTGTTTGTTGCATCTGACATCGAAAACTATTTTTTTGGATTGAAAAATTCATTTTCGATTAACCAGACGAGAATTCACCAAGTTCAAGTAGAGCATCCATTAGTTCAATTTTATTTTATAGATGTTATTGGTATTGGTATTGTTTCGACACTTTTTTGTAATATAAATAGGATGCTTTGATTATTCTTGAATTTTTAAAACGACTTTTGTTAAGCTCTTAATGCTAATTTTCCAATTTTAAATCTCGTTTCCAAACAAACATTTTCCAGGACTGCTCATCTCACTGAAACAAATCGACACGCTTTAATCCTTTTCCATTGTTGCCATTCATTTCACCTCACCCATTCTATCATAATCACGTCGACTAGGATTTGCTCAAATTAACTTTTCTACCTTTCCAACAAATGAACAAACGTAATCCTTTTCTTTTGCACCGAAGTCCGCCGGGCGGCAAGCAAAATAAGATCACCGAAATTAGTTGAAAAGTAAACACTCCAGGATATACAAACGCTAGAAACAAAAGCGACTGCTAGGTGCCATACGAATCGTTTCGCAGGATATGAAAAGGAAGCAGTCTAAATGGCTGCCAGTCAGCTCAGTTTGTTCGCTCCTTCGTTCGTTTGTTCATTGTTCAGTTCTCCCTATGGCGTAACTTTTACTACAGGGAACTTCTTACTTAGTCCTTGCACTTGCACGTGTATTCCACTACACACCCACACGATTCCGGCAATAACCTACTATATTGCTGAATCCTTCGAAAACCTGTCGTTGGGAGTCAATTTTGTGAAGCAGATTTAACTTGGAAATAACATAAGGATAACTGAGTAGGAGTTAAACAGAATTTGTTTTTGTTGCTGTTGCAAGTTTGCAACAACAAGCAATTGTTCTGAGAACTTGTGTGCATGTGCCGGCAAGGATCTGTAAATGTTTTGTGTCGCACATGTGAACGATTCAACTCAATTAAAACATGAGGAATTTTGAGGACCTGTTAATGTGTTTCAAAAAAAAAATATCGTCTGTTTAAAATTTTTCATCCGTTCTTCTGTTGTTCCTTCGGGCATTCATGCAAACTTCAGCATTGTTTTGCGTTCCCACACAATCCAATCCTTTTATTCGAGTAATTCCAACGCGAAAACAATGGATTCAACCCGAACACATGCCGAAATTTCATTCTGGCCGCACAATAAACGAAAACGTGATTGTAATCATTTCATTATAATTGAGAACAACCTAATTACAATAATTGTTCCACAGTTTTGCGTCACATTGAACCCTTTTACATACGAGTCCTCGAGTACATCAACCCAAGACTGTCCTGAAAGCTTTTCAGCCAGCATCCCACACACGTTCCACGTACCTTTGATGAAGAGCACTTTTTGGTACACCTGAGGACACGTGGTGTATGTCTGTGTGTGTCACCCAAGTGCACCCTCCATCCTTTCACGGGATCGTTAGCTTTCCCTCTAGAGTTTCTATGCAATGCGCTTGTTCCGGGGAACTTCCGGACTCGGTTGCATATAGACAACGACGTTTATTTGAAAAAGACGAATACCCTTTTCTCGTTTCCGTAAACATTACCGTTGTTGTCCTGTTTTTTTCGATCTTTTTGCTTTCATTGTAGCTCGAATTCTGGTAAAGAAGGAACAAAGCTTGAATTGGTGCTCATCAGCGAGCAAACGAGCGAAAGACCAACTGACAAGCGGGCAGCAGTTTTTCGTCAAGGACATGATATCTAAAGATGCCATCCATCTATCCATCCACTATCCTTTTTTGTTGTTATCCTGTTAGCAGTTATATAACGCTCTAGGCCTCAATTAAATTAGAATAATTTGAAATTCCTGAAACGCATCCGCTTTTTCTTCAATTTGTATAATGTTATTTTCTGATTCTGATTCTGCCGAAAAAAGATCCTTCCAGCTATGACCGAACGATAATCCTGAATATGAGAGGGAGGGAGATTAAAGGGAAAATATTGTTTGAAATGATTTTTCCAAGGAACCGGATGTGGCGATTGGAGGAAAGATTTTCTAAGGCGCTACATTGTATAAGGATGTATTCAAAATGTTGAAAATATAAATGGAAAGATATTTTCAATGAATAATTCTAGATGATATCCTTGTAAGAATATCGTGTAAAGTATTGCCGGTTATCTGATTGAAGAAAGGTATCACACATACAGAATAAGCATTCAACGGTACATAGCATATTACGGATTGATATCAGGCAATCGTGCATATAGTCCTTGGGATGATAAACGTTTTCAAAGGATATGTGTTTGAATGAGAGATTTGTTTCAGATGAATGGCTGGAAGTCAAAGAAAATTGCTGAAGGTACAAGAAAACCGAATATGTTGGAATAATTAAAAAAGAATGGACTACATTTTCATTAATTTTAAATTAGAAAATAGGGCTCGTATGAAGGCTTAAATGATTAGAGAGATCTTGAATAGTTTTTCGCCCTTATAATTTCTTTTTTGAAAGGTTTAATTACATAGCAGAAAGTTGTATCAAAGACCAAGAACATACAACTTGATCGATATCATGTGGAAGGATTTCTCGTTAAAATTAAAATCTGCCGAGTAGTTCCTTTCAAATAGAATATAAATGGGAGAAAGACCTTGGATAAAATATTTAAAAAATTGACAAAACCGATGAAAAGGACGCGAAATCATCGTGAAAAAGCTCATGATACCACTTGATACTACAGTCCACAATATGAATGAGCAAACGGTGGTATTCCACACAAGGACAAGTTTCTGTTTAGTATGAGATTGGAACTACTTTTGCTTTTCCTTTTTATCTGAAACAACGCCCATATTCTGCTTCTAATTGCATTCCATTCCACATTTTACCCTCTCTCTTTTATTATTTATAATTTCACATACAAAGCATTTCGTTCATAATCAAAATTTATGTCCTTCCCGAAAATGTCTCACGTAGAACAAATAAATTTATTTTTTCATCATGGTCTTCTTGATAAAATTATGCAGTTCGTTCTGTTTTGTTCGTCCATAAACAATAAATAATCCTGGGAGCAACTACGTTCGGCACAAGATGTTCGGCGATGTACCTTGAACCGCATTATTGTGTTAGGTAAAAACTATAATAGGCTTCCATTAAATGGTCGACATACACACACATTATGGCCTTTTGCCATTTATTTATGTGTTTTCGAAACATTTTTATGTGACCAAAATGGAGTAATTTTTTTTGTCCTGAAAGTGGTATCCAGTGGTGAAACAAGTCTCACTTGAGCGGTGGGACTTGAAGGTGGGATTCCTTGGAATTTTGGCTAGGCAATCTGCAATTAAAGAAGACAAACACGAACCACGCCAGGATCATAAAGATGACCTAAAGTGTGACATTATTATATAGAGTGGGTGATGTGACATGAATTTCATGAAAATTCTAGACTGTGAAAGAATCCTTGAGCTGGAAATTGGAGCTTCAATATCATTGAAATTTAATTCTATTTCATGGTATATGGTATTCCAACAGAAAAGGATATACGAATTTAACAGAAAACAACCTCAAACCAATTCAGATATATATCGAACCATTCGTCAATTCGGTTTCCGTTCGCAATATCCTGTCGAACTTTCGACTCATTCGAATGCAAAATATGTTCGAAAAATAAATTCGATTTCCGCAAACGTTAGCATTTCACTCTATTGACTTGCCGCGAAAGTTTTACGTCCTTAACCGTAGTCGTTCCTTTCTTTTTTCATTGTAATGTTTGCTTTTGCTGCTCCTCGGGAACCACCACAAAAATCTCAGCACACATTCAACAAACATATGTACATATTGTGACAAAGTGAAGGAAGGATCCTCGACTACATATTTGCCTTGGTTCGGCATTTTACAGTATACGAAATGTCAGGAACGACGGCTAGTACGTAGCAACCCTTTGAAGGATTCCAAGGATTCCGTATTGGTTTCGAAATCGTGTAACGCAATCTTTACCGGGACAGAAATTGTTCGGGCAAATGTATTTCGTGAAAGTGGCGAAGGATGTATTCGATATGAGAAAGAGAATGAATAGATTGGAATGCAGCTTCAAAGGATCGCAGCGAAACTAGAAAAATAAGGATACGTTGATGCACACATCCAGGAAAATATATAGTTTGGCAAGCAACGCCATTAAACGATGCAAACCAACAACAAAAATCACGAGAAAAGATTCAAGCTGGAGTGGAGCTTCCTGGAATGTTCCTTTAAAAGCGAATGCATTTTCCACTCCACACTCCCGGTTGGAGGAAATTCATCGTACCACCTCATGAGAAAACTTTTATATGAGATTTAGTGACATAGTTAGGAAAACGTGCTTGAGACGAAATAACAGCGAACAGAGAATGGCATAGAATGGCTTAAGGCGATTTGCTAGTTGTCCTGTAATGCGACTTTTGAAACTGACTTGACTGGCAAGAGGATTTAAAAGAAGATTTAAATGTTTATTCCAATGGCAAGAAGTTGCTTTGAATTGCTAGAATAGAAGGACTCTTTAACGAGTTGTGCATGTACCTGTTTCTCAGAATGATGAGTTCAAAGCGTCAAGGATATCTGTTTCTGTATCTAACATTTTCAATATTTGCTGAATTAATTGCTTTCTATTTGAATTTGTTTTTAAGCTGATAAATCAATTTCACAAAACATTAAAACTCCAAACGTACCTCCGACACTTCCATTAAAATTCTAGAATAAAATTAAAGCCCTCCAAAGAGCTACTAAAAAATTTAACAGAATTACTTAACACTTCTTCCGCAAATCAACATTTGTTTACTCACCATTTCATCACACTCTGTATAAAACTTTTTTCATGGCTTATGCCCCTTTCTAGGAGCAAACTCTCAAACTCACATTGAGCAAATTAAAAAGTTTTGTGGTTTTACCAGTTTTTCTACTTTGAAATATTCGTACTAAATTATATTTAGTAATCAATGTCTACGACTCCTGCAAACTGTTCAACCACTTGATTGTAGAATTCAGGACCAAACCTACATACATTTGAGCCACATGCCGAATCCTGACCGGTATAGCACGAGCTTTGATGGACTGTGAAAATGAAAGAAGGACGGGAATGGCCACCGTTCGAATGGAAAGCAATCATCTGAATTCGTCGCTACAATCCCTACGTTTATCTTCAGGTCAAGGTGATTCCTTCATCCCACCCACCAACCACTAACCAATCTTGGAGCTGTAGGCTCCGTCGGCAAGTCCATATCCTGTTTGCCAACCACCACCACCACGGGTATGCAAGAAGCCACCGGTGTCAGTCAAGTCAATCGGTGTTTTGTATCCATTGACTTGATTTCATTCGGAATCGCACCCCAAGGATATTGTTGCTTCTGCACTTTACTGCTACAATTTCCCGACTGAAGGCTTAATGGCTCGTGAAATTGAAATTAAAATGTTATAGACCTTGCCCTCAGGTGGAGCGAATGAATGACTACTACAACTGGCCCCCGGGACAAGTGAAAATACGGCAAGGACTCAAGAACAAGACGTGGAGGGAGGGCTACAGTACAATAACATTATTTAATGGATATCGATCGTTGGATTTTTCTCATCGACATCGGTGGATGTGTTCTTCCGTTGAGGTAATAAACAGACTGGCAATAATGGGGCATGTCCTGGGGATGCAGGATAATGAAGAAGTGATGGTTTCGACAGATGAGACGGTTTGCATATTCACACTACGGCAGCCAGTCAAATGAAATTGGATGTGAAATGTCCTTGGGGAGATTTGAAGTTCAGCCTAGACTGAGTTTTTGCTTTTATATCCCTAAAAAAAACCAAGACAATTTCTTTAAATGTGATGCTATAATTTAAATAAAATTCATACTTGCAGTCCTGTCTGATCCTTTTACAAGATCTTGCTTAGCCGAGAATGTGAGCATCAATATGAGAACGAAAAACAGCTTCATATTTAAACTTGTGGCGAAAAAAAACTTTTCTGTTCGATTTAAAGAAAAATCAATGACCCGAAAATCAATTCGAACAACAATTCAATAAATTAAAATCACAATTGCTTCGTCCTGACCGCAATGTCAATTTCTTCTAATGCCGTGTCATTTATTTTTGGACTAGTGCTGTTTTCAATTTCGAAACAAATCTCTCGATGTCAAATACGTAAATGAAGGACGAACGAGAATTAAGTGGGATTTCCCATTTGGAAATATTCATATTGATTGAAGGCAGGATTTGAAATGGTGTTTGTTTGTTGACGAAATTTTGACTTGACTTGGTGGTGGATATTTTTGAGAGAGTTTTTCGGAAAGGTGCTTTTCAATTAGGCTGTATTTTTGTTTTGATTGTGTTGGCTTTCTTAAGAAAATATCTTGATTTGAAGACAAGTCGTATCTTTTTTTGAAGAGATAGTTTCCTAAAATAATTGGCCATATTTTTATGGGACGAAAAACGATAACAAGTGTTCATTGTACAGGGTCTGTCCCAAAATAAAAAAAATATTGCATCGGTAAAAATTCTTAGAAGTAGGCTCCTTCCGCATTAGAACACCGGAACCAGTGTTTCTTTCCCTCGCGGTACGCGTCCTGGAAGGCGTCGACGGAGACCTCACTCAAACACCTCGTCATAGCCTTTTGGGCAGCTTCTAAAGTTTCGAAATGGTGGACCTTGACGTGCCTCTTGATCTTTGTGGATAAGAAGAAAAAATTCGGATCACTTTCACACTGCTCCAAGAGTTCACGAGAGATTCTTGCAGAGAAACCTTCTGGTCATTGGAGAGGACCTTGGACATCATCTTCGCGAAGATCTTACGCATTCATAGATCCTCATGCAATGCAAGGTATTCATGCGACGATATGAGTTGACCATGTCCTTCACTTGGGCGTTAATGTACTGTCCATACTGTTTTAGGTATTACAAAAAAATAAGCCCGCTCATCCTGTGCATAGCCACGCATCCTTATGATCTCCAATCTATAACCTTTCTGCATACGGGCAAATTTTCCCACCTCAACCTGAATACAGTCGGGAAAAATCATATTTCACTTAGTCAAGCAAACAAATGAGAACAATGAACACTTACATATGAAGTTTCATCCCTAATTAACTTATAAATCCATTAAAAATACATCCAAAGGATACCGATTGTAATGATCATTGCCGAATATTCGTATTCAAACTAATGACAACAATTAGTTGAGTTGCTAATGTGCTGATGGAATTTCGGGAAGCACCACCCGAAAATCTGACGCTTCCGAAAAGAGTCCTGCAATCCGAAGGACTCGTATTGAGCCTGCAAATTTCGACAGCACACTTGACTATCATCCGGTAACCGAGAATCGTCTTGGATAGTCGGGATGATGAGTTTGTAATGATGACAAAGTGCTTGGAGAAGGTACACTCGTAAATTAACAGCGATGAAGCCCCTTTTGTTAGATGGTCTCGAGTCCTTTTTCAGGAATCGTGTTGCACACGTAGGTAGACGACAAGGTGGATCGTCGTACAACAACGGAGAGGGCGTAATTGGCTTTCGGATTTTACGACATTCTATTTTGGTACTTGGATCGGCCCCGGCACGACTCAGTTGGAGGCAATTGCCATGATTGGCTTGACAACAAATTTTCAGCTCTGCGAATTTTATGTCTTCATCAACGCCACGCATATTCCATCAAGGATGATGGGGCGGAAGCACGACTACCATCCTGAATTGACTCGAGAATTAAAGGGCGGATACTATAAAATGTTTTTGGACCAACATGAAGATATAAATTTATCATAAAGTTTATGGGATTAATATTGGAGGCTGACGGTGGATCAGGATTGAAATTGGGATGGTAGCAATCAAACTGCGAGCGAATCACAGAATACAAGGTGTAAAGTTAATTGGTTATGGTTGGACCTGCTGCGGCCTCCATAATTCCGGCAATATTCCAAGCATCGTGAAAATTAGGATCACCTATTAAAGAAATGATCTTTACTTCGGGAAGAGCAAAGATAGTCGTTTAAACGCCATTAATATTTCGTTTGAATAGAGTTCTATCGAAAATCGTTGACTCAAAATTGAAGTTGAAATTTTTTTTCGAAGTTCTGTACAGCAGAATGATAACCAGGTCAAACAAGAAATAGTTCATCGAGGATTTGCGTGCATAAATCCTTACTCAAAACTTTTGCCTCTACCATTTTCTAGTTTCGTTTCCGATTTACCAAAAATTCAAAGAAAAATCATAAATAGATATAACCGTATTGACTCTTGTTTTTTCACGGTGGTTTATTCCAGAAATTTTCAACATTTTGTTGTAGATTTTTTTCGCTTGAAAAAGATTTCTTTACTCTTGATTTTCTTGCATTTTTTTTCGTTTGTGAAATTTATTTTGATTTAATTATCACAGAAAAATTTCTCTATTTCTTTAATATTTTTTGAAATTACTGGAAGTTTCCACGCAGGTAAATTTTTGCTTAAAAATTTTCACGAAAAAAATGGAATTTTTAATTTATTTTTAGATCAATTTTCATTCGTTTTTAGATCAAAAATAAAATAAATCCATGTACCCCTTAACAGTGTTGATACACAATACTTTAATACATGGCTATACAGATTTTATTTACCGGCAGTATCTTGATGCTAAGATTATCCAAATTAAAAATATTTGAATCTTTCAGAAAAGATCAACCATAAAATTCCAGAAAAAAACTTACATGAACTTCAAGATAAACATATTGATGAACGTTTTCATTTTCCTGAAACCAACGGGAAAAAATACCAACCACAGTAATAAGGACCATGCTTTCCCATATTTTTATTCAGGTGTGCGTTAAGACAAGCAATACAGAAGTATGGTAATTTTTCAGTCCTGCCCCCGAAATATGGGAAAGCATTTTATTCAGATGTTGTTTATTCAGACTAGCAATACGGAAGTATGGTCATTTTTTTGAAAATTACTATCGTTTATATAAACGATATACAAAGTGTGGTCTTCTCCAGAAAAGTTATTTTGTATATTCGAACTAGTTTCTGAAACTTCATTTTCCATCTTAATTTAGGAATTTTTACCCTATCATTTCCACATCCTCGAGTTGCCAAGCTAATAAATCGAAAGTATACAACAACAATTTTCCCAACCGAATATTTTCTTTTTTTGGCTGTTTGATTCACATCATGGTTCTGTGCATGGATTCGTGGAAATGTTTTTCATTTCATTCGACAAAAAAAAAGAGAATACAATACGGCCTGAATCGTTTAGTTCACAACGTCCTTGTCGTCATCGTATCAATTGTCACTTTCCATACCATCAAGTCTGAATCTATTGTGTTTGCCACTAGGATAACAACAACAATTTCAAGGAAAAGCCATATAACATCCAATTTCCCGATATACGTTTCTTTCAACTGGGCTCGCTTCCTTCAGAGACACCTTACTCTCTCATTATTCCACCTATTGCTAAACAACAGCCAAAAAAAAGACTTGAAACGGAAAAAAATATATCCAAAAAAATGACTGGAAAATGTGTGAAATTCCCATTTCGCTTAACGAACAGGAAGAATTGTGTGAGCACATATCGTCCTTGCTATTGTTGTTGTTGATGTTTTTTGTTTTGTTCTTGTTGTGCTTTCTCAATTTTTTTCCCGTGTGCCTTCTTCCGGGAAAAACTTCTTTTGTTGTTGGACGACAGATGCAGATAGCGGGCATAGAATGAAAAACCTGGTCCCATATGAGACATGACACACAGTTCAAAGTTCAAATGGCCAACAAGATCTCATGTGAGAACGTACAATACTAACCCTCCGGCTCGTACTTACATATGTGAAGTTAAAGCCAAAAGAAAAGGACAATTCACAGGACCTGGTTCCTTTTGAATGGTGAAATTTTTCTGCATGTGAAACTTTTTATTTTCGCCCTCAATCTCGATTTGTATAAGCTTTGGAGTATTCTTACACTTCCGTTTGAAAAAAAAACGAAGAAGGACTATTGGATCGTTTCGAAAAGCACCTCTAAGAATCGAAAGAAAAACAGGGTGACAAAATGAGAGACGTTAAACGACATCAATGTGCCTTGAGAAGGTCAACGAGGGTAGCACGGCTAAAAAACAGGGATGGTGGCGAGCTGGTAAGGAAATTTGCTACTTAGAAGAAATGAATGCTCCTTTCATGTGGCCATCGTAGGGAAACAATCGCTCGACCCAAAAAAATATTTTCCTCTTATATCCGTTCTCAGAAACCACTTCAATTTTATATCCTGCCTCAATAGTGTTGGCGTCCACCAATAGAAGTCTTAGATCGTGGGAGTTAAGGGAATCCTGTCGATATTTCGATTTGAGATTCATTCTAAGAAATCGCCTTGAAGTGAGCTCATCCATTTTGAACTCAGGTACTAATGAGTTAAGTTTAACAAACTTAACTTATTAGAGTTATATGACCTAATGTTGACCAAGAACTCGCATCCTATCCAAAAAAATAAATAACACCAAATAAATAGACCCGGCAAATAAAACAATGCTTCCTATGATTACCGGAAAGCATAAATCTCTGGGAAAATATTTTTTTTCTCGGGTCGAAATCATAAAATCTTGAAACGCAAGAATGTCCTTAATCGGACATCATTGTTATACTACCCTGAATATTGGAAAAAAGTGCTGAACAATCTTTTATAGTCCCAACGTATATGATTGAAAGGTCCTACGGAATGGTAGTTGTCACCATCTGTTACTCATTTTCAGGACTAAAGGTCCAGTGTCCCTGCTTACTTCGCATATTTTTTGAAGATGACCGTGTTTATGTCGAATGTTAAGTATAGGTGACAAAAAGAAATCATAACAGTTGTTACGCAAGGTTCAAGGAGGAGCGCAGTGAACTCATAAATCATGGGAAAAATATAAATGAGTGGATATTGAAAAAGGGATTGAGAATTGGAAGGAGTTCACAGGATAATAAATAATCTTAGTAGAAAATTAAATTGCTACAGCAGTCAAATTAAAACTGCTCCGCTGTAGAATATTTCTAAAAGAATGATAAGAAAGTGTCTGGATGTTAGTAGTGAAAGCAAGGATTAAAGGCAAAAATACCATATGAAAAAGTTCATCCTTTTTGACAGCAGTTTTTCTTTTTTTATGGCAATCAAAGTCGTCACTTAACCCAGATGTATCGCCTCCTTTTCCACGAAATTCAGAAACCAAACTAGACGTAAAAAGGCCACTAAAATCTAAAAAATATTTTCCGCATTTTGAAAACGTTCTGATCCTGAAAGCGATGAAATATTTCACCATGAGCTATAGTGAACAACAGAATATCCACTTCGTGCTCCTGACTCTGTTGTCCTTTTCATACTCGGTCTCGGTTTGCGACTGGAGGCAAGTGTCAACTACACACTGCCTAGTCATCCAAAAATACAAACCACCGACAAACTGGAAAAAGAGTTGATTGAATACGGGGCACCTTTTCCTGTAAATAGGCACACTGTCTATTTTGGCCCACAAGGACTCGAGTGAATATGGATCTATATCCTTCGAAACCATCGACCGCACTCAATACCAAAAATTACGGAATTGTGTTGATAGTTAAGTGAAATGTCGTGTCACTTGCAGGTGCTTTTGTTGTTCATCTAATCAAATATTCTATGACGTCCTTAGAATAAGGGCGCATGCTCCTTTTTATCCTTTTTTTTCTTCTTTCGAATGTGAAGTTTCCTATTTCGACTTGTCGCCACCACCTCTATCAGCCACGCTGATAGTGTACAATAAAATAGAAATGGTTTCAATGTCGAGGCTATATTTTCGGTAAGGAGGCTCTTGAAGAAAACTAAGAAGCACACATTCTTTGGCGCTCATTGTGTGCTCATATCAAAGCACACTCTGTTCATATATTTTTTTGGTACGAAGGCAAAAAGGATAATAAAGATGTCGTTAACGATATACATAAAGATTCGATCTTTCCATAGCGAACATACAATGGGATGAATGAATGAGGCATAATAACGATGACGATAGGATAATAACCTTTCCCTTTTCATTTTCGGATACAATGATATGTCCCGTGAAGGGTGGATTATCTAGAAATGGAAAGTATATATATGATAAAGGACTTGTACTGCTGGCGTACTTGAAGTTGATGAAATTTGTTGGTCTAATAAACGTGAAGTGTGTGTATGTATGTGGAGTGACAACACTTCTCTTTTGAGGCGGAATTGTATTGTTCAAAAAAGGAGTCAAAAGTTGAAGTTTGCTGAACTTTGTTTTATGCTGCAGGAAAAGGATTTTTGGTTGTCAAAAGAATGTCTGTAGATAAGCACTGATGAAAGTCCAAAGGACTTTCATTTTTGTGTTTAATATTTAGAAGATTTCTCCGAGAATGTTATCAAAGAAATGAAGAGGATATTATGAATTCGTTTATCTTCATTTTGAAAGCAACTTAATATTTCAAATATTAACATCAATCCAAATTTAGACATGACGCTGGAACAAGTCAACTGAACACCAAATTTGATTTATAAAATTTTTGGTAGATTGAATATTACGATTATTTCTTAATTAAAACGCATTTTGAATCTGACTGAAGTAAAAAAATCAGTTAAATGTGACAAAATTCATCTCAGTTTTGTAGACACCCTGTATCAATTAACTAACGTTCAAATTGGTTTGTGACAGTGAGTGACAGGTGACATCTGTCAACTATTGCTGCGTATGTCCAGTTTATGCGTACGGCCAGCTGCGTTATTGCTGAATATTTTTCTGTCTATTTAAAATGCAATGTTTGTTTTGCTAATAACCATATTACAATAGTGGATTTTATATCCAAACAATAATAAAATGCATCATTTTGAAAAATTGAAGACATTTAGAGCAATTTTTAGATTGAAATCCAAAGAATAATTTGGTCAAATTCAGACACACTAGTAGAAAACGTCAATAAATGTTTGACGAACCATAATTTACAAGGCTGACGTATCCTCTAGAACACACTAAATCAAATATTGACTAACCACTTGACCATTCCTAATTGAACGCTATCACGACACCTTTGAATTTTCTCTATTAGAAAGCAATTTAGCATGTGTCCAATGCAAACATTTTCCTTTTTGGAAATCACGTTTTCGCCTCACAATTTCTCAATTAAGTTTGAATAGAAACACGATTAGTGTAACACAACTCTCAACATCTCCACCGCTCATACGCCTACCCACACACCCACATTGCTCTTCGTTCCTCCAAAAAACCAGGGATCCTTATAATCCACATCTATCCGTTACTAACATCCATTACGCTTCGATACAATTCCAAATCTAATCGAATGGAATGCAATTACTCACAGGACCCAAAATACCTCGACAGCTTGTGATGGCGGCAACGTTCATGGAATAAAAGGCGTTAACAATCTGTAATCTACACAACTTATACACCGTATCTTGTCCTGCGAGTGAACGAACGTGTAACCGTAATAGTCCTTGCAATGATGAAACAGACATGAAGTGGTGGTGGGTGGGTACCGTCGAGTTTTGGATAGACGAAAAGCGAATTTTCGCTTAATACACCCCAAAATTATATTGTCATGTCCATCACGTCCACTTTCTACAGCTTAACTTAAGATCTAATCACAGAATCAAGAGGAACCTGAGATACATTTTTATTGGATGATATTTTTTTGCTTCGCTGCGAGGAGAGGTTAATACTATTTTCTTAAAGATTTCAGGGTGGTTTGGAGCAATCTTGCTGTGGGGTTTTGGAGTTGTCAATTCTCTCAAAGGAAATATGCAAAAGCTATGCGTTTTTTTACCGAACAACTATTTCAATTGAATGCCACCCATATGGTCCATCTACTAAAGACCGAAAGTTTTTTTCATTTCATCAAGATACACCAAGAAAGGGGGCTCAAAATAGTGAGTTATTTATGTTTTTTAATAGATGTGGTATCGTAGGTGTCCTAAAATTCTTTGAGGACATCGTGACTCACGACCCTCGGCCATTTCATCCTTCACTTGACTCCTGGATTTATCAAATTAATCGCGTTCGTGCAAAGTTTGACCAACATTCCCCGATTGGCAACACCCTTGAATCAAATAACAAAGTTGTTACTAACGAACCAAATAAGCTATCAAACAGGATGCCTGAAACTGAGACGAGCCTGTCGAATTTTATGTTCCCCGGCCAATATTATCGATATCTACGTCTACTCCACGACTATCCTGTATAGATCGGCATGCCAGGCATTCTATCGCTAGATTCCATGAAACGTGCCTTTCGTGCTTCACAAACAAACATACTACCAACCAATTTTATATTATCAGTTTTATAGGCGTCGAATATAGCAAGGACTAAGGACATCGACATGAACATGAACATGGATTGTTTCCTTGATTTCGGACGAATAAAATTTATCTTTAACGAATCGAATTCGAATCGGGTATCCAATCCGTATTCCAGCAACGAACGAACGGAAACAAGAATGAGAACAAGAGCCGAGATCGAAACGACCAAAAAGATGATACGATTGTTCAAGGACTCTTGGAATGTCATCGATGATTGTTGCACATTTTATGACATCACTTCGCATTCTCGAACATTATCCGACGAGTAGCTGTGCGAGATCTAATTTACAAATAGTTTTATCGTTAAGATACAATCAGCATTGAATGAGGGGCGGTCGTAGAGACGTGGAAACGTTGTCGGGCTAAAAAGGACGAAACATTCATACGTTCTATACATGAATCGAGTGACGTAAATGATGTTTTATGAGGCGCTGAATTGTGCTCGAACGACATTGAATCGTGTCAGTGGAAGTGGTTGCTCTTCTAATGTGATTACCGACAGTTGGGTGGATTTTGACCAGATCCTTTGACGATTTATAAGCATGATACAGTTGTCAGCACTTGTAGTGTGAATTGGAGCACTATAAGATGTTGATTTATTTTCAAATTAAATGTTACTCGTTGATGGAATTCATTTGATGGTGAGTATAGTAAGTTTGCTAGATTGATGCTTAGATGATTTTCACTGAAATTTTGATAATATTTCTTTGTGGAAACCCAAAATTTTTTGAATCTCAAGTGCTTTTTTAGAACCATTATGGCAGTTGTTTGTTATGATTCGCTACTCGAAGACTTTATTGAGTTCAAAAAGTATCTACTGTTCAGATTGTCTCATATCAACAGTATCTGAACTAAGGACAGCTCGAAAAAACAATTTCAGTGTCAGCTAGTGTCTTCTCATCTAAATGAATGTTCGCCAGAATAATTATCAATCATTCGCCAATAAACCTTGCAAATAACATTTAATCGACAGAAAATATATAAGACCCGTGTCCTATGATGCAAAACATAAAGAATCCATAAAATAGCCAACTGAAATCAAGACCATCCACTCAATGTGTTTCAAAAGCAGTTAGCACGTAGACGCCATAAAAAGGACATCATTCTTATATTTATGTTTTCATGATAAATGCTTTGCATTTCTAATACAAATACGATAGATACATGGACGGCACCATCTCTAACATTGTTGGGTGGCTTCGGTGCAATAGATACAACACACAAGCAATATCCTTTTATCATATCCTTTGACGAGGGCACTCGTGCCAATTGCTCCGACGTATAATATTTCGATCGTATTTTAGCCAAATTCTGAATAAAATCTTATGTTTGGTTTTTATTACATTTTACTTTTATTTACGAGCGACCAAGAGTTGGTTTTATGCGTTTTACGGGAAAATATCTGCTTGGCAACATTTCTTACTTTCCCGGTTTTGGTTTGGAATTATTTTCATGAAAATATTTAGTATAGTTTTTCCTTGCAGGGAAGACTTGGCCGGCCAGAGAAATATGAAAGATGTTGCGAATGCAGAAGACGTTTTCAATGGGGATGTGCTAATGTTTAGGAGATGGCTTAATGTTATCATAAATTCTATTGGTGGGAACGTTTATCGCTGTTGCGATTCCAAAGGATGGAAAAATTATGATTTTCATCCAGAATAATTGCTAAACGCACGAGCTATTATCAAGGATAATGTGTCAAGTACCAGCAATCACCGAATGTTTTAAATCAACGCTTTGAATCTTTTATTTTCCTGAATTAAATTCATTATTTAAACCTAGAACCATGATCAAATGTTATACATTATTTAAATCGTTAAATATTCAACCACATTTCCAAGAATCGTTCTTGACCTCAAAATTAAATCCCATTGTGTCATCACCATTCACATTCATCAAATCGGAAACCATTTAAACTAAAGAAATAAATTATCTCAAGCATAAAATCCTTGTGTGTGGATCATTGAGTTCAACTAGAAAGCAAAAAGCAGGAAAATGATGCCATCTCACAATCAACAAACAGAACTTTGCTTTCTTTCACCACTTCTATCAGGAATGTTTTCTTTAAAAGAAACTCTCGCTTCAATCCAAGAGAAAAATATGAAAGAAATTTCTTCAGCCACACAAAAGACAGACACTGAAGAAAACTATTTTAAAAAAATCACGACACTTGAAAGGACATGCTCTATTCTCGACACAGTCGTAGTATGTCCATTGGTGAAACTTCAATTCAATACCACAAATCTTTGTCCAATCTCTATCTCCATTTCATCGACAAAACTCACCCCATCTTGTTCGTTCTCTTTATTTTTCCATCTTAGCGAGCGCTGCTTTCTAGTACCCTTAGATTTAATGTCCATAGAAAAAACACCAACCGTAGATGGAGACGATATTTCAATGAAAGGATTTTCATGTTCGATTCAAGATAGACGGAATGAATTTCGAATAAAAAACAACCGGAATCGAGTAAGCTCTTTAGTTTTTGAAAAGTAGACGAATTATACGCTTATATATAAGACGTGCTGGGGTCAAGAAAAAAATAAGGACGTAGAGAAAGCTATATGTGCATGTCAATGCATTGAAAGATACTAGAGTTATATTGGGTGACGAAATCGCATTCAATCGGGCATACAATATCCTTTTATAGTCAGCTTTTCTCGGATAATGTTGATGGGCTTATAAGTCTCATATCTAGCATTGATTGGTCTGATTGTTTAATTTAAATAATACAACAATTTTTAACGGTTAAATGCTAGTGATTTACTTATTATCATAATAAATTACATAATTTTACACCGAATGCCCCATTTTCGCTTCCTATCCTCCTCATATTTTTTTTATCAATATCGTATGGTCGAAACAACGTATCACTAATATTCACACAAGCATATTTTCACGTTGCATTGATTTTCCCGGCATAGAAAATTACAAACGAATTCCATAAAATGTGCATGCTTTCGAATGCATTATCCTGAATTCATAACAATTTCGTATGATGTAAATAAATGATATTCCATTTGTGCATAATTCAATGGAAACAGAATATCCCAACAATACGGTGCCAGGTCGAAGCAATCAAAATGTTTCTGTGGATTCATTTCAAAAGTACATATGCACATTAAATTTTAATTCATGAACGGTTGAGCAATAATCGAACAAACAGGTGGAGTCAGAATTGCAATGTGTCATTATAAAACGCTTGTAGAATTGGGAGAAAAAGAGGTCAAAAGATTGAATTTTTAAGAGGTTTTTTGCGTGAAATCAATAGCAGTTTGTTGTAGGTTGAATAATTTTAATCAATTTTGAAGGCAAAACTGTAAACAATTATTTCTTCACCCTTGAAGAAAAAAAATTTCACTTCTATTCACTCACAAAAATTTAGCGCCCAACGTGGGCAAACTCTCATACAAAATTTCAAGTTGTACATGAAAAATATGCTTTCCATGTAAATACAATGTAAAAAATGGCTTCCAATTAAAAAAATTATATGATATACTTGATTCAGCAATGAATGGTTAAGCAATAAACGAACAAGCTGGTGGAGTTTAATAGCAATGGATCATTATCAAACGCTTGTAGCTTTAGGTAGAAAAAAGGTAAGCGATTGAACTTCTTGTGGAGAAGTTTTAACGTGTTTTTTCGTCAAATTAGTAGTAGTTTATTGTGGATTGGACGATTTGAATTAAGTTTGAAGGAAATATTGTCAACACTTTGAATAAGGAAAATTTCGCTTCTATCCACTTATAAAAATTAAGCGCCCAACGTGGGCTAGCTCTCATACAAAATTTCAAAATGCATCAAATGTATCAAATATGCTTTCCATACAAAGACAGTCTCGAAAATGGCTTCCAATAAAAACTTTGTGTGACAGAATTGTTGAAAATATCATTTCGAATCACAGAATTACTAACTAGACTTAATTGCAGAGAAATGTCCAAAAAACAACTACATCTGAACAATCTATCTCTATATAATCATTAAAGGGCACAGTCATGCTATTGATTCTACTATGTGCAATGACTGAAAGTAAGTTTCAATTCCATCTACAAACATTTCTATAGTTTCACTTCAAAAGTCAATAGACTTGTAGGTACTCTGTTCTGATGCCATTGCTTCTTCAATGTCCTGACGAATGTAGTTAGAGCAGCATCTGGTCACAAGCTTTCTAGATTATTGCGATTTCGTTGTTTGAAACAGGAATGTTTGTTTACTTTGTATAATACGATGACCAGAACGTTTCATGTGAATCGGTTTTTCTAGTAAATTGTTTTTTTTCGAGTCTTGTTGCTGGTCTGCTCGAAAAATTTAATTAAAAATGTAAAGCCAATAGTTTTTCTGTTTGGATTTTTAGTTAAAATTTTTAATATTTTTAAGTTCTTCTGCCATTAAAAAAATCCTGGACAGTCTAAATCACTCAATTATTTTATTGATTTTCACACTTTCCACCACGAAATTTGTCGTCCTTCTTTTCCCCATTAAGCTGTGATCAAATTTTAAAAAAATACTCACACTATTCAACACTTATCAAAAGCGTTTTCGACTGACATAAAATTATGTTCAATTACTCACAACAGCACGTTATCCTTATCCACAGTTTAATAGTGCACTATAGTCTGGCCTATACTATAGTTGTTGGAGTCAAGTTAATTCAGCAATTCGGAATGTAGAAAATTCCACAATAATTGCGACCGTTTTTTTCAACTGAAGGTCCTGCGACACTGTGAAAAGTGTTGGTCATTTCCGTTGTAAACACGACAACTTTAATTAGTCTTCCTGCTTACAATGAATGGAAGCTTTTCTTTTCGTGGTGCGACGATTGATGGACACACGCAATGGTTATTAGGAAACTAGAAAAGGAACAAGAGGGTCGGCGAGATATTTAGTTGATTGAGTTTATTTTTTAGCAGCATGAGGTTCGAAAAATGCTCGAAATTCGCTTAAATAGGACGGAAATGAAATTTCTTTGCTAATTAGTGTTGAAATTTAGAAATGATGTAGTTGAAAATGCTAGCAGGAAAAACTGATAGGTGTGATTGATGTGATTTTTATAGGTTTTTAGTTATCCTAAATTTTACTTTTTTTTTATAAATAGAAGAAAATAAATTAGCCTCAACCGTGTACTTTCTAGAAATCTTTATTTTCATGATATTTTCTTTTCATGGTAATAACGAAAATTGTTATTTACTGAAAGAAATGTGTCAGACGTTTTTGAGATGCTCATCAATCAAAAAAATAGTTTCAGGCGTATGCACCATGAAGGGCTGTAAAGCTATGAAATTTCTCGTTAAAATTATGTTTCCACAAAAGACAGCAAATTCGTCATGAACAACTATTCCTGGATATGATCTATATATCTTTCATTCGAAAAGGATATTACGCCCAGTGTGTGCACATAAACTTGTGTTCATCTACTCCACGTTGGATAGACTCATGCCAGGATACTCGCCACCAACAACTCAAGAACTGCACACCATCAAAATTATATTTCCATCCGCAAATGTTGTAATAGAAACAGGTCATCTTGAAATTTACATGAAACCAAAATTACTTTCCATGTCGTGCATTCATATATAGTGTGTGTCAAATGCATGCTGCTAACGTCCTTCCATCCTGTTTGCTTTCTGCATTGCATCCCATACAACGCTCGAAATGTAACTTGTATTTGGGATACTTGCGTGTCCTAGTGTTGTTGGCGAGCTATATAGCTGCTGTCTCTAATTTTCGGTCTAGCAGCTTCAGAGATAGATTCCAACAGCCGACAGAATCCTTGGAGAATGTTATGAATCTTAGCTGAGTAAGACACGAAGGGATACTCATAAGTGCATGTGAAAGGCGATGTAGTGCCGAAAAGGACTTTCTTGCAACAGCTTGCATCGGTTTGGAACTAACACTTCGAAGAGGAGGACTATGCAACCTCAACACATCATTCACCCCGTATCCACATCATTACCGCATAAAGGATATTTTATGCTTCATCACCCCACATTCATGATTCAGTAAAGTCTACAGCTAACTGTTAGCCATTCACTTGAGATTGCATCATGCACCGAATTTCCGAGAAATTTAATTGAGTCCAATGTTCAGTTCTTGGAGAACATCTACCAGTCAAAACACACTTGAATGGACTTGTGGGTCCTTCGAATGGAAATGGAATGGAATGTCTGTCATGCAAACAGGATCTCAAAACATCACAGAGTTTACTTAAATACATATGCCTATATGTTTGTTTAGATGAATTAATATATGCGGCGACATGTTGTCCTAATGTAGAAGGTCTCAATGGTACAACAATTGAATGTTGCAGAATCAGCAACAAGAGAAACAGGAACACAAATCGAAACACAAATATCCACAATATGGACCAGTCATTTATATCATTTGATGATTAAGCACGTTTAAACATCATCTGCACCAAAGATTCTGTACATAACTCATCAAACTGGAAGACAGGAGGGTGAATAATTTTGGTATGTTAAGGATGAACTGTTCAGAAATAACCGTGCACAACTCAAGGCTCATGGTGATTTAAAAATAGTAACTTTTTTGGTGTTAGTATCCTTGGTTTAAAAATGTTTTTATTGCTTTTTTATTTGAAGCTAATAAAATGATATATTTTCAAATACAAATTCATCAATTAATTATCTGCTTCCATTTTTCAGTCCTTGCAATAAATCAGAACGATTGACTTGCGTCAATTACCATCGACGATACTCAGGCACTTAAAGGTTGCCCCGAGAAACTCTCACTGTTTGAATTGTACCTCATTTATCCTTAAATATTCATAGACAATAACAATTGTTTTCAATGAGGTCTCACTTCAAGGATAGACAAATGTCTCGTTGAAATTGTCTACAAACGTATTTCTTCTTCAACAAATTCAACACGAACACAAATCGTTGCCATCATCATCTCTCCACCCCAACCAAATCCTTCGGAAGCTTCTACCCTATACCGACTCCAGGCAAAATAGGATACCTAATGGAGGCAATTAGGAAAGTGATTTTACACAAATTGATCCAAATTTTCTCTTTGTGGCGCACAAAGTCGTCTGGTTAATGGACTAATTGAAATCATTAAAATTAAAACGATTTAGTCGAATGAAAATATCTCTTCGACAATCTTATCCTGTCTCGCCGTTTATCCAGTTCTAACGAACCATTTTCTATGCAGACTTCTTTCTATGTAGATGTGTTATATGTCAGTCACTACCGTCCAAGGATGCAGGCTAATGGTTTGAAATTAGCTGCATGAGTTGGATGAACTAAAAAAAATCGGAATTGATAGAAAACCGAGAGCCAGCATGATTGCAAGACTATTAGAATATGCTAGCGGATACGGGATCAATTATCGCTTATGAATTTGTCTGGATTTTAGTATAAATGCTTTTAATATGTTCCTTCAATGGATGGCCATTTCATGAAGAGAATGCGGCAAATGGACGTGCATTTATTATTTATGATGGGCATTTCGTTAATCGTGGGAACGAACTTGTTGAGGATATGAACACGCAGTGAATCAATGGCGCTATTCTATGATTAGCTACAGTATACATATTTTATCAATATTTTTTGAGTAGATATCATACGAAAAAATGGACATTTAAGGCAGTTACACGAGTTTACCGATTATTGTGTTTCATTTTTTGAAGCTGCCGTATTAGTCTTAATTTTCCAATCTTGAAATCTCTTTCGAATATACTTTCCCAAAGCATTAACTTAACTGTCAACCTACATTAACTACTTTAAGTTGGAGCCAATCGTTCAAATCCATGAAAGCAACTTTCCAAATGATATTATCCACTTGTTTCCATAAGAACTCTAGATTCGTCGATAGTCATAAATAAATTATCCGTACACAAAACCTAACCCTTGCAATAAGCTCCAAATCAAGAACAATATCCTTTAGCTATCATTGACGTTCACCTTTTCTATCCATTTTTCCAGAAAAGTTCAGAAATCAAAAGCATTCTTTCTGGATTTGGTTTTTCGCTTCCTTTTGTCAATCCTCACATATATCCACGTAGTCCATTTCACTTTGAAATATTTCCAATAAAATGGCCAGCTATACACCATCTACAAAATCCTACCTGTACGCCACACACACTCCTGGCCAAACAAAGGATTACTACCGTGAAAACACTCACCGGTATTGAATTCGGAACTGTGAAAAATGTCCTGGAATTTATATCGATTTGTGTTGAATCGAAAATTTATGGTAGAATTTATCTTGACCTAACCATGACCAATATCTTTTCTCTGTTGAAAAACCCCCTCCAAAAAATATTCAGGTTGGTCTTGAATTTCAGTTGGGCAAAGGATTCACCACAAGAATTCCAGTGTTGAGATTATGTTCTGTCCTGGTTGCGAAGCTTTCTATAAGTGTACGAAATCGAACAAGGATTTGACTATCAAATGACGATTCCTTGACAATTTGCGAAAGAGATGTGACATACACCTGACGATCATGAAACTCTCAAGGATATTTTTATCGTCCTGGCATGTAGCATCCCAAGGTGGTTCGTTTTCATGTCGGCTTCATGTCATTGATTGGATTGTCATTGTGAAGTCGAAGAAAAATTGCTATGGTTTCCCGGAAAAGGTTTTGAAGGAGCCAGCTTTTCTATTGATAAGGATATTTCGTTTCTTGGAATTCGTGCGTTTGTGTCGGGTGTTGGTGACAGGATTTTATTGTTATTGCGGTAACTTTTATGCGATTTTAATTGAAAGTCAATCAGAATGAATTGATGAGCTAAAAATATACTTTTTTTGATGGTCTGTCAATAAGAGGTTGAGCTTCCTATTTCTGTGATAATATTGAATAGACTTCAAGTAGAAACTATTCAAAGTGATCCTGCCTTAATATTCCAACTTAAATTATATTCAATAAACCTAAAACAATACTCGCTCAACAAACTATATGTTTTCGTCCTTATTGGACGGTCCTCAAGCAAATGGATATAATAATCCACCAAATGAAGAGAAATCTCTGGGCAATCTATTTACACGACAGAATCCAACCGCAAAGCCACACACCAAAAAATTGAAAATCCTCCAACCAGGCAGAAAATGCCAAGAACAAAGATTCTCTACGGCAAGTATGTGATATATCCTATCTTCACAACTTCTATCCGAATGTGGATGTGCCTTGTGTAGCAACAAGATGAAATATTATTATTATTATTTTGGTTCAAACCAAAGACGTTGTCGCACTTGAAGGACTCGTTCACTCTCGACTTCAGCATGATTTTCCTTGAGTTTCACTTCCAATTTTCACGTTAATGTCCACACAAAAATAACTACACTACAATGTCTCACTGTCGCAGGATGTCGTTGGCAAACTAAAAAGGACAATGTCATAGAAGCGAAGTGGAAACGTGAATGAAAAACCTGCAAATATAAATCACAGCTATGTGTAATGTTTCACAGGACTTTTTGCTGGGTAATGATTTTCTTGCATTCGAACTTTTGCAGGAAAAAGAGATATGATCGTCACAGAATGACAGGAAAATGTCCTTTATTGTACTGCATGCAAGATGAATGGATAATCTAATTAAGAATATGAAAATAATGTTCGTAATATTTTTCTCGAATAGTATTTCACTGATGGAAGTTTAGTTTGAATCCGTTAACTTGTGAAAAATGATTTCTGAAAACCTTGTGAGTGATGTGAGAATGAAATATGATCATTTGAAAAAAATATGTCATAATCCTTCACCAATTTCATTTATGGAATTTTCATTTAATAATTACTTTTTTATAGAAAAACTTTCGGGCTGTTTTTTTGATGATATTTTTAGAAGTTTTCTGGACGTATTTCATGAAATTGGAGTTTTAATGAAACCAATTTTCTCCTTAAATAATGAATCGAATTTTGTGTAAAATATGTCACATAGATTTTTTTAATTTGTTAAAAGATTCTTAATATCTTTGTGCCACACAAAATTATCCTTGAAAACGGTTTTAATGTAATTTTAAAAAAATTCTCTTCATATTTTTTAAAAAAATCATACATTCAAATTTGGCTTTTAATTTTCTCAAAAAATTTAAATCACATATAATAATAATGAAACAAAAAATCAAATTAGATTTGATGTTTTCTCAAAACAAAATATTATTCAAAAAAAAATTCGGAAACTTTTTTCATTGAAATTTGTGTAAATTTGCACCGTGAAAGTAGTGTTTATTTTGGGGATTGCCACAATTTTTAAATTTAATGTTGAGGATTTTCATAATTTTATTGCGAATGTAAAAGATTTTCTCTAATTTATTTGCAAATGTTGAGTATTTTCTTTAATCTATTTGCGAATTTTGACGATTTTCACAATTTATTTTTTTTGTTTAAAATTTTCCATTTTTCGGGAAAAATTCATCAAAAAATTCAAAACACCATTGAAACTAATTGCTTTCACAAAATTTATGAATTTATGTATGTTACTCTTTAAACTTACATTCCACTAAAGAATTTCTGACAGACCATTGAATTAATCAACAGTTGTTTATGTTAAAATTTATGAAAAAATTTTTTTGTAATATAATTAGAAACATAACACTTTATAGTTTTGATTTTTTCGCAAACGATTGATCAATTTTTAATGTATTTCATTTTAATTTGACAACTAGTTTTACTAAATTTCAGAATTTCCAACTTCAGTTTTACATGCGTTGAAGTGTTTGCGGTTAAATCCTGAAGGAATGCAACATCGAGAACGTCAGCGTGGATAAAGATGTGGAAAGAAAGGTACTTAATTTCAATACACTTCAAAAATAATATAGCTTGACTACTAGATTTGCCAATATTTCGTCAGTTTAAATATTTCCTGAATCTTATTTTACATTTTTTTCTAATATTTTTCTAATTTTTTTTCATTTTTCTTTGAGCATTAGGTTCAAATTCTCCGAAAAAATAGTCGATTTAAGTCATAAAAATACATAAAAAAAACTGATCAGCAGAAAAATAATTGTCACTATATCCTTTTCTGATGAAGTTAAAACTTTGAAAATAAAGTAGGCAAAGTCTTAAAATAATAACATATTCAAAAAAATTAACCATACCATTTAGAATCCGATGAAAAGAATTTAGTCACTAACGAAACCATTTTTACATAAAAAAAACTGGCTGAACAATCTTTGATTACTGAATCCATATTGAGTTCTTCACAATTGTGTACAAATTTTTACTGGATCAGTATTCATAATAAAACTACTTAAATACAATGAAATAAACAGGAAAATATGTCGAAGATTCAGGAAAAACTCCATTTTTTACTCGTAAACAACTCATGAAAATATTTTTTTGTTAAATTACACCCTAATTGTATTCATTGAAAAATACCCCACAAAATTGCTGAAATGAAAATGTTTTTCATTAACCTTAATGTGCCTCCTCAATTGTATGGGAACATTTCCAAGCTGGATGAGAAATATTTGAGTCGAAATCCTTTTTCATTTCGAAAAAAGACTCCGAAAAATTCCTAAGCGCGACAATTCATTTATTTTTTATTGTGCCTTAGTTTTGTTACTTTTAGAAAAAAATTTAGATATGCAAAAGATGGAGACGGATATTTCCAGAGTGGGAAGCGGGTCAGGAAATTATCATTTCGGAAAGGGGTGAAAGAGATATCCACTCGTAGAGTTATTGCATGTGAAGATCCTTTTCATATTATTTTAATTTTATAGGCTTTTCTGTGTCGTATCTACGGTAGAAAATTAATTAATCTGATTGGCTTTGATCGTCTTGACCGCATATCATTTCAATAGATTGGATTCCATTCAAACACATTTTCCATTCAAAGCTCGTACATATTGACTTCTAAATTTTATCAATGGATTTTCTAATTAGCTTTCCAATCGACCAACAAGTTTTCCAATAAATTCTATCGACTACGTCCGTGATATGCATAATCATCGCCAGCAACAGAATATTAGAAAAAAGTCCCATAGAAAGTTTTGCAAACCGTGGAGCAGCCTAACACACTTGAACATTTGAAATAAAATCCACAACACATTGCTGTCCTTTTGCACACACGCACTGAAAAGAATATTAAGAACCCATCATCATCATCGTCGTCCATTCGCAAGCAACACACCACTACTCCACATACTACGGACCATAGTTGTGAAAAAATGGTATAAACCAGTGAAGTAAAATTTTCCCGGAATAGAGTCCTTTTTATAGGCTTGAATACCACCACAACCCTTCTGTGAACATCCGTTAAAAATATCCGCGCTTCTCATTTGTATGAATTCAATCGATTTAACTCGGTGCAAAGTCATTTTTGCGTGAAGGCCGACGAAAAAGTTTTTCCATCAGTCCAAATAATACCAGGAAAAAAATAAACCTCGACCAGCAACCGAAATATCGTGCGGTTTTCTGCCGAAAATATGATTTATGTATGTGATATATTCTATACAAACTCGTCCGTTCGTAGTTTGCATCATACCGAATACGAGTCCTTTTCCAGCCACTATATCTAGCACGGACCGGACTAGCATCATTTGGTGAGCGCAGCTATATTGAATTCGACAATTCATTTTTTTTCTCTGGCTGTCGTTTCTCTTGTCCTTTATTTTTTTTTTGAGATTTGAATCATTTTCAACTAGACGAAAATCCGGAAAATTCTATGAAAAGTGGCGGTAACTGTGGCTACCAAATTATTCTTGTATAGTGTATTCGGTATAGTGGAAATGGTTTGGTTCTATTTTACACGCCTGGGGTGTTTTTGGGAATTGACGGTGGAATGAAGTTAACGTAGATTTTTGAATAGGATTAAATCAAACAATTGAGTAAGTATATCAAATGCCGTTCTGTGATGCATTTATTCTAGAAAATTTTAATTCAAATTACTTTGAATAATTTTCAAACGCATGAAATAATTGACATTGTTCCATGAAATTCATTACGAAGTTCATTGCAAGGTTTCAATAACAAACATTATGAAATTAATTCAAAAATGATTTTAATACAAGCATTTGGGGGGGGGGAAATACTGAAACTTTCGGATGTGATTTATTTATTGTGACTGAAACAACAATGTTTTTACACATAAACTCCTTTTTGCAAAATTTATTTTCTCTAGCAACTTTCTGAATGCTCGGAAGGATATTTTTCTCTACATTTTCGTGTAAGTTAAAAAAAATGAACAGCATAATTATAAACCATTTTTATTCAAAAAAAATTAGCCCTAAAAGTATGTCTAGTAGTGTAGAAACTCAAATCTGTCTATAAGGGAAACTGGTCTAAAATAACAAACAACATATATATTGAAAATTTGTTGCAGCGAAATTTGTGTTACCAAAAAAACATTTGCATGAAAATGTAGGAAAGAAAACATGTACATAAATCATAAAAATTTAGTTTTTTATGAAGACAATTTTGGTTTCCTCTTAATATTATTTTTTAATACGAAATGACAAACAAATAACAAAACAAAATAAACAAATTGATCAGCCAAAACTATTTTTTCTCTAGTGATAATACGAAATTAGTTGGCCCAAAAATCGCTTTTTTGGCTCATTTAGCATAATAAAACAGTAATCTGATAAGAAGAATGTAATTCAAAAGATGTTTCTTTATTTTCTATGGCAAGAAAAATATTTGCATGGATTGAAAACGAAAAAAGAAACACATAAATCATCAAAAAAAAATTCACGTAGACAATTTTGGTTTGCTTTCAATATAACTTTTTTTTAAAATTGGTTTTTGAGCGAAAAATATTTTTTCTAGCGAGAACATAAACGGATAAAATAACAAAACTATTGAGTTTCCTTAGACGGGATATTTATTATTTTATATTTGTGTTTACGTATTTCGAGCACCAGTTGTGTGCTTCTTCAGTACATTTGACCACTAAATAGCTTTGAAAATATAAAATCAGGTGATCCAAAAATTGCTTTTGGGTTTATTTAGTTTAAAAGAAAAATATTTGTAGGAATGATTTTTAAAGTTACCTCCTTTGAATCTGCGATGTAACTGTAAAAATCATTCCTTAAGGAAAATAAATTTTTGTATATACAAGTTCTGTAAAATAAATCCAAAAAATGTACTGTGTTGTTGCCAAGAAATTTTGATTGGTCTTAACATTTTCTTCAAGTTTAATGTATTTTTTTGGGTCTCGAAAAAATGTGGAGAAAAAAACAATTTTTGTCAACAAAGTATAATAGTGTATAATCTTCTTTCCAATTTCGTTGTCGATAATGTATTGATTTTTCTATAAATTGGCTTTTTCTCGAAAATGGCACCTTTTTCCAGAAAAGTGTTGAAATTTTCCACTCCGAATATTCTATAAATACAGGAAGTATAATTATGGGGATAATTATAGGACAGGATTTCTGGGATGATTGAATCTGTTGGAAAATGTGAAATATTTTCTCTGAAATAATTATTTCTTTCTTTCAATTTTTTTCCAGAATAAAATGTTTTCACAGAATTGACTTGACTAAAAAATTGTTGAAAACAAATTTAGTTTAAAATTTTATATGAAAATTATCCTATCAAAAATATTTGTTCTCGGTTATGTTCTCAATTTTTTTCCAGATATTTTTATTATTTTTTTTTGCGTTTATATTTCTTTCAAAGAAATTCTTTTGAAATCTTTCCTGACAATGTTTTCGAGAATATTTCCAGAAATTTTCAAAGCACACTTCACACTAAAAACGTGTATTAGAAATATTATGTTTTGAGAAAACTGACTTGTATAAATTTTCAGCTGAAGAGTTGCTGATTAAGTTCAACTAAATTTAAATACGTGAAAGACCTCGTACTTGTTTTATCTTCTTCATCAAACAATATTTGTTAATCATTTGTCGTTTTGAATTGAAATTTATTCTATTTATAATTACAAAAAGCCAATTTCGCAACTATTTGTCACAATAAAACACACAATTATCACCAGGAAAATTATACCCAAGGCACACATGAACGGGGGAAATATGTTCAAGAGTCCTTTATGCAAACAGCCCTACGCATCAGCAATTACATTGAATTCAAGTTTATTTATTCAAATGGTTATTCTCGTGTATGCAGTCATTAATTATAAACAACCAAAAAAATTCCTCCACCATTAGCAAACATTCACGCCAAACGTTTACTCAAATACCCACGAGCTTTCATCCAGTACAAATTCAGGATATGCCCACTTGTTAGTCAGTGATTAAAATCAGAGTTACAACCCCTTTCTTGGCGCTTAGCTTCGAAGGATAAATGGATTGCTTTATTTACAAATTGTTGCATGCTATTCCGCTCATTGACTTTTAAGAGAAATATGAGACTTACATGTTCTTTACCAGCTTTTATTCCTGGCAGTAAATCATTTCCGAAGATCTTTTTTATGCGCCCTTAAAGTTACTTTTCCCCAAAAACAACTTTTTTTACTTTTATTAACTTCCCAGTATATGGGAAGTTCTTGTAATCGCCTCGAAAATCGAAATTGAAATTTTCAACATTTCTTTACGTTTTGAGGTCTATAGAGTATATATAAAGTGTTTTTAGAAAGGGAGATGTATGTGTGTGTGTGTGTGTGTACGTACGTACGTACGTACGTTCGTGGACACTTTTTTCTACGAGCATAACTCACGTAAACAAAGTCGTATCGACTTCGTTGAGGTGTCAATCGAAGCGCCTTTGCAATTTTAAGAGCTGATTAGTTTTTGGGATACTTTGGTCGGGGGTTTTTGCTGATTTGACCTTTTGAAGGTCATTTCTGTCATGCGTTATATCTCGCGAACCAAACATACGATTTGCATGATTGAGGCGTCAATCGACGTGTATTAAAATTCGTGTGAATCGATTACATTTTGAAAAAAATTGCTGCAGCCGTTTTTTAATTTAAGAAAAAAAAGTGCAAAAAATTAAGGTTTTTTTTATAAACAATAAATTTTCAACCTGATTTACGAAACACAGTATACAATTTTTATGAAATTTATACATTTCAAGTAATGTTTGTAAAAACAACATCAAAACATTTTCTCATGATTACGTAAAAATATAAATAAAAATTAAAAATTCATTAACAGGCATCATGATCTTCAAGGTTATATCTGTCATGCGTTATATCTCGCGAACCAAACATAGAATTTGCATTATTAAGGTGTCAATGATATATGTATTAATACTTTTGTAAATCTGCTGTATTTTTAAAAAAAATCGTTAGAGCCGTTTTTTAATTTAAGAAAAAAAAAGTGAAAAAAATTAGGTTTTTTTCATAAACAATAAATTTTTAACCTGATTTGCGAAATGTAGTAGGCAATGTTTATAAAATTTACATACTCCAAACAATGCTTGTAGAAAAATCATCAAAACTTTTTCTCACGATCAAGTAAAAAATTAAATTAAAAATAAAAAATCATTAAAAGTCATCATGATTTTCAAGGTCATTTTTATCATTCACTATATCTCACGAACCAGATATAAGATTTGCATCTTTAAGGTGTCAGTTGACGTGTATTTACATCTTTGTAAAGTTTTTAACATTATAAAAACTCTTTTCAGCCTTTTTTTAATTTAATAGAAGAAAATGCGAAAAAATATATTTTTTTCATAAAAAATATTTTTTAACCTGATTTGCACAGCACAGTAATAACTGTTTTTAAAATTTATACATTCTTATCAGGTTTTGAAGAGAAACCGGAAAAATTTTATTCCATGATTATGAAAAAAACTAAATTAAAAATAAAAAAATCATTCAAAGTTACCATGTAAAGAGGGTTCATACGAATGCTATTACTTTATATCTTTTATTCTAAAAAAATGTAAATTCAATCAAAGTTGTAAAGTATTGCGGAATTTGAGCAGGTTTTTGATAGTTTTAATAGTCTTTTAATTAAAAAAACCGCTTAAATTTTGAAACCAACAAAAATTTTCAAGACCGAAAAGGCCCCCACCGATTGATCCGCGTGAATATTCAATCTGTCCTCTTCGACCAAAAACCTTACGTAATCAATGGACCCTTCCGTAGACGATTTGATTCATATGAATTCATTCCTATTACTGCTATGAATACCTCTCATTGTTGTAATGTTGTTGATGTTTATGTAGATATTACTGGGAAGTTGACCGTGTGGACCTCAAGGGTCGCACCTTGCGGCTTGTTTAATTTATTTTTAATCGCTGCCATTGGTTCCTTCTGCCCAACATAGTCACGCGGAATAAATGGGAAGCAAGATTTAAAATTGTTAAAAAACACCTCCTGCCAGCCAAAACAACTCCTATTGAATTTCCCGAGAGAGAGATAAAATTGATTCTATCTACAACATAACATACAACTAATTAATCACACGTAGGCGACCCATGTACAATCATCCCCCAATAAATCATTAATAATAGCAATAAGACTGCCATCAAAGAGCAATCAGTTCGACAATTTCCTTGTCCGCATCCTCCACAAACACGTCATTGAATTACTACCAGTTTTATATTCTTTCTCCATTTATTTCATTTATATATATATATATACATATATATTTTTGCAAACTTGCACGAACTCTCGTTTCATCAAGAACCATTTTTCACAACAACTCGATAATTCATTCGAAATCGGGCAGGATGGCGGCTGTCTTGTTTTATTTGACGCTACATGCCACCATTTAGGAGTTTCGTGAGTAAATCTTTTTTTTCCAACCTCAACCACCCATGAAGGAGGTGATCCTCCCCGTGCTAACAGAGTCAAAAAGTCAAAGCAGGAAAAATTCGCTTCAGCTGATGATGAGGTGAACCGGCTCGTGAAGAATGGGGTGGCTGGTGGCAAAAAATCAGCAGAAACAAACAATATTGTACACCCCAACAATAGCGACAGTCGTGGCAGCACAAAAGCCGAAGACGAAAAAAAAATCAGAACAAACATTGACTCGTCCTTTGAGTCATGTACGTACATATATAAACTATAAATGCACGCGTGCCAAGTAATAAATTATACCTTTTGTGCGCCTTTCTAGCCTTCAAGACATCCGTTACTCGTTGTCCAAAGAACAAGAACCTTGAAGATTTACTGAGAACTGAATGGATGGTGAGGGATAAATGTTGGGAAAAACTGGAGGACATGGAAAATGCTCGGAACGTTAATACTAATGGGCTGAAAATAGGCAAGGAGGTAATATGCCATTTGGAGACATAAGAAAATTATGTGCCTATGCTTCAACTTGGCACGAGACTATTTTATTTTTTGCTGCTGACACGCTTTTCTCTGCCCTTGGGAAGAAAGCAGATGTTTTTGAATGACTTTATCCTGTATGGTTTTTAACGATGATTTGATGGTTATTTCGGGGAACAATATTTGTCGTTAGTTTTATATTAAATAGACAGAAAGATAACGAGTAAATCACAGTATTCATGAAATTCTTCATGAAAATTGCAGCGAGTTGACTTCTCATCTGACATCTAAGGCGCCATCTTAAGTGTAGCTTAGTGGCAACAATATTGACAAACGTATGACTGATCATGACACCTGTCAATTTTATTTTTCGCATTGATTAAAAGGATACTTTTCACAACTACAAATATTTTTTTAGATAAAGTTAATATAATTCATATTGTTCAAGCTTAAGCCAATATGATTCATAATTAGTACATGGACCACTAATTATTTTTTTCTGGTGCCCAAATTAATATCCAATCGGCCATCAGCTCAAACTTTGATCCGCTGAGCCGTGGTTTTCTAGCATCCACCACCAATAGCGCCAGTATTAGCATCAATATACCAAAAATCACCAACCGATGGTTGTTCCAAATCCTTTCTAGAAATGCTAGGCGACAAACTTAGCAAATTTATGCAAACGCTTTCTTTATTTTCGCCCGTTGGCGTGAGCTTGCTCATCTGGAAAGGACACTTTTACTCGTTCGCCATCATTATTCTTCTTCATCGCTTGCTGGCTTTTCAGATTTGAAAATTTCAAATAATCTTGAAGGAGCCATGCTATTTATTTACGCTCTGCTCGTCGTCGACGTCGTCGTGCTGATGAGCACGGACACCACCACCAGCAGGCAACAATTTTCCGATTTGAAAATCTTAAAAGCAACGACGAAAACTTTCCGGACTCAAGATTTCCCGCCACATTTTCGTTACGGCATCTTTTCACGAATGTGTGCCTGGGTCGTTCAATATTTTTCGGTGGCAAATTAAGAAGGCTTATTATGGTCTGTGAATTAACATCTCATGAATATTTTATTGTTAGCGTTGTTTTTGTTGTTGGTAATGTTGCTGTTCTTTTGGTGTTTTGTATTCCAACAAAAGATTGTACAAATTTTCATAGCAAGGTTATTGGCAAGATGGTAAAATTAAAGGCTTAAATTTTCATACAATTTGATGGGCGGGTGTTAAACTTACTTTGGGATTAAGTAAAAAAAAGTTTTGTAAAACCGCAAGGATGCAGCGAAGGAACACGCAGATTTATGGAGAATTGAGTAGAAAAGGATTTTGACAACTCGTCTTTGTGGAAGAGGTCTCATAAAGATTTCTTCACCAAATATTAACTTTAAATACTCTTCTGTCTTTGTGGAAGATACTTCAACGTTTCCCCCACTTTCGTGTTACGAATAAATTTTTGTAAAGGATTTAATCGTTTTACCTGAAAAGGTGCATGGTTTATCGAAAATATTCAGGACTAAACTTTTTAAAAAAATTCACGTTTGTGGTATGCTGTATACATCTTCTTCAATTGAGGATACGCTCTGTTTCGGGAGAAAAACTTCCCCAATTCATATCTTTTTTTAAACAACTTAGTGTAAATAGTGTCCTCAATATAAACAGATCACTTCCCTCCTGAGGAAAATATTCATATGTGTCCTTGGCGTAATTAAAGATATAATTATCAGAAAGATTCGAACTAGGTGGACTGGCTAATTCAAGGACAATCATGCACTGCGAATTTTCTCTTTTTTCCCTCAATTCCCCATTGTTTACTGATAATCAAATGCACTTTTATCACATTCAATTCATTGAGCCACTTGCCATTCATTCCATCATCCCCTCGAACAAAATATCCTTGCATGTAAAACAGGACAAATTAAATCGTCCATCAATTCAAGCATATCATATGCTTTTTGACTCCACTCCTTTTATCATTGTTTTCATAGAAGTGCATTTTCCAGCTACAACTTCCCAGCACTTTTTCCTTACATTGTCAGTCACATCTCAACAAGTATCATAGCTATGATGTAGTCCTTTTTTCCTTCATACACTAGACAACATACAAAGTGAAATGGATCTGCATAAAAACACTTACACACCTACCAACTGTTCAAGTTCAGGAAGCGTCGCGACAAAAGAATATGGAAAAATAAGTTGACAACATGTATTTTGTTCATGAGTGAACAATTGTTCATATTTATTCGATGAATGATGAAAAAAAAAATGTTTTAAGGGAGAAGGAGGGATGTTGCACATCGCTCTTATGCTAAGTAGAATAACATTAAGGACTTTCATCGTGGAAAGCACTTGTGCAGCAAATTGACTAAGTGAGTGAAAACAGCAGGGAATGTTAATGTTTGAATGGTGCTTTGGTTGTGATTAAAGTGGATTAAGGGATGAAGATGCAGTGTGAAGTGGGCTTGAGTGGTGTAAAGTCGATCTGAAAGGGTCCATATAAATTTATATCAATCATTCAGCTGGCGATATTTTTTTTGCTGGGTAGAATTCACTCCGACATAAAGAATCTTCTGACCAGATAAGATTTTTTGTCTTTGTGTTAGAATCGCAAAAAAATCGAATCTTTTTTTTAAAAATAATTCTTTGAAATCATATTTTAAAAACATTTAGCAGAACTACAAAAAGAAAAAAACGAGACCATAAAAATTGCAATAAAATATTTTAAAATATGTTGATACTTACACAAGCAATCCTTTAAAACAATTTTTCATACACAATTTCGGTTCGAGATACTATAAAATGCTTTTATATATTTCACTACGAAAAAAATATTTATTAAAAAAATGCTAGTAATTTAAAATTCAGAAAATAGATAATGATAATCATTTAAAATAAACGGAACAAAGAATTACAGCACAGATTTGTTTGCTATCATCTGAAAAATTTCCATAGAAATTACTTCAAATTCAAATTTCACAACAAGTTTTTTGAATGAAAAATTTACCACATGTCCTCGCATGCTCAAGTAAAACATAAAAAAAATTGCCAGGAAAAAATCTTTACCGACAATTTCATGCAGAACAGAAATAATGATAGAAAAGGTTTTTTTTAAAATTTGGCATTAAAACCCGGAAAAATAATTCAGTAAAAAGTTCCCAAAGAACAACTTTAAAATCTCCTTAAATTTATGGAAACATTTTTACAAAATATATACATCAAAAACTGGTATGTAAATGTATTAAAAGTATATGTTGGGAAAGTTGTTTTTGTGGAAAACATATTTCATAAATAAAATGATCTTTGTAAAATACGACTTAAAAACTTTACTGAAGTAAAATTTCCATGAAAGTTTTTGTCAGCAGAAAAGAAAATAATTCATCCAAACGTAAAAAATTTATCTTTGCTTGGATATAGCATGAAAAAAAAAACAAAAATGTAATAGAAATTCTTTCAAAAATCTAAATTTTTTCGGAAAACATTTCCAGGAAATAATATCAAAAAATTTTTGCCTTCATCTGCAAAATTTCCATTAAAAGTAAATTTCAAATCGAATTTTTAAACAAAAACAACTTTCCAAATGTACTTGCATGCGCAAGTAAAGCAAAAAAAAACTCCCAGAAAAGAATCTTTTCTGAAATACCTAAGATTAAATTAGCTCCAAAAAACAAGTGAACATTATAGGAATCCTTTCAAAAATCTGAAAAAAATATTTCAGGGGAAACATTGATCATTAAATTTTTTTAAAATATTTAAAATAAAATTTCGATTTTGAAATGCATAAATTGATCACTTCTTCGAAAATAATCATGGGAAAAATCCAGTATGCATTTATTACTAATAAAAAGATAATTTTCGTTACACACACACACAAGCATGAATGTGTAAATGTTTGAATATTATTTTGTGAGTGTCCCTTCATAAATAATATTCAGCGTAATTCAATTTATTATCCGTAAAATTTTATCTGTTTGTGACAAATTAAAATTTTAGCTTCTTTCGATGGAATTTTGAGACTTAAGTTATTTCATAGTAAACAATGTTTAGTTATAGGGTTAATTAATTTCACAAATAGTTCTTGTTGTAACCTAGGGCCTTAAATGATATCAACCCATTCTCACTCTGTGTTCCTCTAATAAGAATGCTCTGATACTAGTAAGACAAGAGGTAATGATTGACTCGCTTGCAGTTCCGTCTTCTTGTGCAGAATATTTAAATATAATGGTTATGTCTTTCCTTTACAAAGTTAATTTTGTGCCTTTGCCTCAATGGTGACAGTGGACACTATGGTGGTGGCGACGAAGACTGTTTTAACATATGATGTTGCTATCTCTTGATGTGTAGGCGACACATAACCGATGGCAGTGGCGCAGTTGAGATCTCTTCATATTTGATAATATATTTTGTTTTTGGTGCTGCTATGTATAACAACATGACATGGATCACTAATATTTTTATTTAGTTAACAGAACAAAAACAGAACTGATTTCCTTATATGCTGCCAACAGTTCATGTATGTATTTCGTTGCTTTACTTTCGTGTCTCAATTTTTTTCCCTGGAGACAGTATAATTTCTTACAACAAAGATCAAGTAATATTGTAAATCAACATGCTTAGAAATTGTTATTCATGTTTTATGTAATAATACTTTAGGGGGATAGCCACTGTGACGGCCGAAAAATTAGTGATTTTTTTTTTGACCGAGTAAGTAGAAAAATTTTTGTATCGGTTTTTTTTATTTATTTAAGTACACATCTTATAATTTTTCCACAAATTTGTATTAAAAAATATTAAATAGTTTTAACAATATAAACGATGCCGTAGCACCTGAAAAAAATACCCCCTCCATGGTCGCATCGATTGTTTAAAGGCTGGTACTCTAAAAAACATTTTTTTTTTGTAATCTAAATGAATGTAGCTATCGTTGTACTTAGCGGTTATTTTTGATTTTGATTTTTCACAAAATGGTGACCGATTGACAATATTTTAATTTTTTCGACTGTTTTTTTTTGTTTTCAAATAGTTTAAAAAATAGTAAAACACAAAAATTTTCAAATCGGCTACGCTTAACCTTAACCACTACTAAGACGAACAAAACAAAAACAAAAAATTGGACATCGGTCAATAATTGTTCGAGTTATTGATGCGACCCGTTCAAAAAAAGTCGTTACGAGAAAAATGCGTTTAAAGATTTTAGTCAATTTCTCTCGTAATGAAATCATGTTTAAAAAAAATTAAAATCTTCATACATATATTAAACTATCGAGACCTGAACCATATGACGGTTCTTCCTCTTTATCTCCAGGGGTCTTGTTGAGTTTCTTAATTTTTTATTAACTTTTCGATGCGATACTGAGCAGCTGATCGGCCTACCTGCTCTCACTACAATCATTGTAACTTAATCAATTTTTGAAATTTTGACTTGCAATTTTGTACACATATTTTTGAACATATAAACTTTGATTTAAAAAAAAAAATTTTTTTGATCCATCACAGTGGCTATCCCCCTTAACAGTTAATTATTTAGTCAAATGTTTAAGGTTTGAAAACGGAGGACCAGATTAAATTTGTCACACAAAATGCAAAAAAATATAAGTTCCGCAAAAAATTGATCAATTTTTGTAAGATGCGCTACCAATTTTTTTATGATGTACCCACATATGAGCATCGTTCATTTTTGAGCAATCGGAATGTAACTTATCGTTGTTTTTCCAGTAAAATTTTCACGCTTTTCTTGATGCCCATCAATATTTCAATATGATGGGTGAGCCCTTCCATTTGATATGCATTATATGGGTAGTTTTTCATGATGCGGCAAAAATATCGTGAAAAAGATTACCTGTATCTTTCATATCCATATAAATACGAACATTCATTGTTGAAGCAACACTCCGTGCTATGTTACACGCCATATTTTTGCCTCTCCGTCTAACAAAAATTCCTTCCACCTCCTGCAACTGTAGCTGATGAGTAAAAATGAGAAACGACATAGTAGCAACATCACATACACTTAACATAAACATTCATACGTGACATGCATCCTGAATTTATTTAGATGAATTGATGCACCATGAGAATTACATCACAACGAGGAATACGTTTTGTACTTAAGATCACCTTTCAAATGGTCCTTGCTGGGCGTAATTCATCGCTATAAAATCACATAGATGATCTAACTACGCGGATTAAATACACTTTTTCACAGACAATCGCCTACATATGCTTAAATTCAAGAGGGAATTTTAAGATGAAGACTGCAAGAAATAATTTTCAACAATTTAGTCGAGAGTTGAGTGTGAAAACCAAATGGAGACGTGCAGGAGAAAGTCGTAAGACAATTAAATTTGCATAACAATGTAAGAAGGCTTTTTCCGTTTGAACAATTTCACCAAGAAAGACGTAAAAAGCAGTTGAATGGATGATGGTGAAATTTGTTTATTTCGACGACAAAGAAGCTAATTTCGTTGAGTTTCAATATGAATTTTAATGAAAGTTTTTCTTGTAGATTTAGTATTCATTGCATTGTATAGAGTGTGGCTGATAGACTCTTAGGGATTGAAGCTCAAGGATACAACCTAAGGTACATAGGGTGGAAAATATGGGTGTATAGTTGTGTTCAAATAACTGCAATCCTTTTATTAAGTTGTTTCTTACAAACATAATCATAATAAGCATAATCCCTGTCGAATCTCATACGAAAAGTTTCTCATACAAATGGACCTTATCGTACAAAACAGACTGATTGCATTCTCCGTGCAGCTAAAATGTACTCCTGCAGCAAATATAAATTATCTCGACCCTGTTCTCACTTCATGCCGTCATCATATCGCGTTCATTCCATCCCTGCATACAGGTAATAACTTAAAAGGAGCGAAACATGAATTATGAAGGATTTCATTAAATGACTGGCATTATGCCAAATATTAGCACAAAGAACGAAATACCTTCAATGTGTTGCCGAGAAGATTCTTGCATATCTCGTTGCTTCCGCCACTAATACCACCTCTGCATTTCATTTCGACTCGCATGCACCGAACAAATCACGAGACTGACGAAAAGTATGATTGCAGTCCTCATGAAAATACGTGGTTTTTATCCTAGTTTCCATTTTCTTTTGCCGACTGCTAAGTAGGTGGATTTTCTTACTCGCCTAGTTATATTGAATTCGTCCTGCAACTATGTTTCACTCGTCCAGGATACGATGACTACTTGTCTTCACCTCGTCTCGGCCACATCACTCTGACTAGGTCTTTAGTTGAAATGAAATGCAGCAGAAGCAATTTAAAATATACCACGTCGTCAGCGCACAAAAATAAAAAATAAATCCTTCAGCGTAAGGAATTGGGTCTATAGACGTCATACACATCTACATAATAACAATGTTATATATAGATAATATGGATGAGACATGTATTCAATTTGTGCTGGCGGATGACGACTTCAAGGACGACTAGGATGTCTAAGACGTCCTGGTGAATCCAATACTGCAATGTTCAAGGCGCCACGTACTGCAGCAATGATACCTGAATTTATTTTCTATTTTTTGATATGAATCGCATTGGATTATATTTCATCCTGGCAGCAATTATTATATAAAAGGAAAATTAGTGCTTGCTTTTGATGAGATGGTATGATGGTAGAATCGTAAGGAAATGATTTTCACGCAAGGTTGCATGTAGGAAAATTAAAATAATTGGATTTGAGGTGAGCTTGTTTGTGAAAATATGATACCAGATCGTCAAGTTAAAGATAAATTTTGTAAGAATAATCCTTTAAAAACACGATTTTAATAATATGAAAGTATAATTCATTAAGAGGGTAGTACCGGTTAGAATGCTAGAAAATGGCCTAAATTTCTATATTCTTTTCTCAGCTCCTTCATTGTATATAAATTTGAAACTATGCATGGGTAAAATACGCATTTTGAAGAATACAAAAAAAATATTTTCGTTATTTTTTTCATTTTTCTATTTATTGATAGAGGGTTGATGTCTCGAAAAATACCTCGTCACATTATGGACAGATAATCTCAGAAATGAAAAATTTGATATGAAGAGAGGAGGAATGAAGAGGAATGTTTCTTACGAATGAAGAGGAATGTTTCTTACGTGGTTACCTATCACAATATTTTTGAAAAAATGATCAAAAAAATATATAACGGTTGTTTGAAATTTTTTTCTTCGAAAAAACATTTTTTTTCACTTTGTTTCGCTTGCCAAATTTTTTTTATTGATTTTTGGTCTATATTGGAATCGGATGTGCGCGCTCAAACTGCCGTCACTTCTTTATTTTTGGGAATATCTTAATAAAATTTTGAGACTTGATTTCTGAAGGTATAGTAAATTGACAAATTGATTTTGAAAACAGATTTTTCAAAATTATAACCGGTACTACCCCCTTAAGTAAAAACATAGTGAGCTTATACAGCGAGGTGCCTTGTCAAGATCTGTTTTTCGATGACTTCAAAACACCATTGGATATGCAGCTTTACAGTTCTGACTTCATAGGCGAAAAAAGAGTGTCTCCTGCACGTAAAAAAAAGAATTTTAGTAGAGTCTGAGAAGCAAAAAAAAAACAGTTGTCCATAGAAAAAATGGTCTAAAAACTTCCTGATAAAATAAGTACATTATCTCCAAAAAAGGTCCGAAAAAAATTCAGCTAACTATTAAATTAATGGAAACCTTGCCAACTTACTATATAACCTGGCAATGCGGCGAAATTCTGATTCAATTGAAAACATACGCAAGGAAATTTGGGCAGAATACTACCACAAAATTTCTACAGAGAATCCTCAACACTCTAAATGTCTAGTTGAAGAAAATTCTTGATGTAACTGGTGCAGGGCTGAAGCAGCTGGTAAAAGTGCTTTGAAAAATTTCAAACATCCTCCACTTTTGGCGGATGAAGTACAACAAACTTTACCACCAATCTATGAAGACTTAACTTCGGAAGATTTATTGAAGCGCTGCTTAGATAATTTCACTCAAAACAAATTTGAAAGCTTCAATTCTTGCGTTTGGCAAGGCAAGCGTTTGCTGGCAAAAATGTTATCAAAAATTGATGCCAACTCTTCTGCATGCGTATTCAATGAAGGATTCATAACTTTACTGAAAATATAGCAAATTACGGGAATAACTGTTGGAAATGCTGCAAGAATTAAGCAAGCGGAAAAAACGCAGCACTGAGCCGTCTAAAGAGGCCGGAAATACTCGAAGGGAGCAGAAATCCCAAGGAGAGGAGGAATTTAGCGTAAGAAAGGGAAAATGTATGGAGCTGGCATCTCAGATTAAATTTAGTAAAGTTTTTTTTTTAAAAAAAAATGTTGTATTACAACTTATAACGCGATTTTCTCAAAATATCGGTTTTTAAGTTTTGTGCACGATTTTAAAAAACATTTAACCGATCGTTCTGCAATTTTATCACTTTAATCAACACATATTAATGCTCGGCATGAACAACGGAGAAAAAATTGGCACATGTTTTAAAATTACAGTAGATTTTTAAAGGCAAAAAACGTTGATTTTTGAAAAAACGCCACCATTTTGTTGTTTTTTACCCAGTTTGTTTTGTAGTTCATTCTATAGCGGTGTTGATGCTGATGAAAGTCCCGTTTTTTTTTGTTTTTCATGAGATTTTTCTCTGAGCAGCAATCGTGCACCCCGTGCTGTTTTGGTGTTTTTTTTTCTTTCAAAAAATTGAAGCAGACGACGAGTGGCCAAAAAACATCTAATTTTTTTTTCGTATAGTCCAATGTTAACAGAATATAAGCGCAAAGTTTAATTAACATATGTTTTCGTTTTCGCTAAAAAAAATCCATTTTCCAAAGATTAAAAATTCGAAAACTGAAAGTGCCAAAACGCTTCTGCTGAAGAGTAAACCAGCGACATTAATTCATTATGTAAGCATTGATTTTCTTTTCTTTTCCAGTGCGCCTTCTCTACGTGAGCTTCAAGGAAATTTCTAGCAATCTCGCCAGTTTACAACAATTTAAAATCACATGAAACAGTCGACACATCAGTAAATATATTCCCATCCTTTCGAAACATTTTGAAATAACCCAAGCCAATTCTCATTTCCAACTCCGATTCATTTTAAATTAAAGCGATAAAACCCTCATTAACTGTGATAAAGAATCCAGCTTCGGGCATATCCACAAAAATCTTACAAATCTTTCTAACTTTCTACCAAGATGTAAGAACTATACAGTCGTTCCATGCTTTTGGCCATGTTCAAGTGTCCAAGGCTATCCATTCAACCTATACACAATAATGTACGAGCTGAAATCTAGAACATATCGGGGAAAAGGATATATAAAATGCATGTACATGTCGCAATAGTACTGTCTTGAATAACATAAGAATTTTTCTTTACGATACCATTTAAGAAACCCAAAGACCACTTGTTCTCTTTTATTTTTCACCTAAATTTTATTCCCTGTTTTCAGTAGACGTTCCCAAATGTCCTTGCGATGCGATAAATTTTCTTGGTCTGGACGCAAGCCAGAAATTCAAAGATTTTATTTCCAAGAGTATTTCCTGCATAGTGTAGTAGGATGGGCCAGTAAGCAAAGGACATATTTTTTTCTCTCCTCAGACCACTCACTTTGTATAGTATGTTGCTGCTAATTTATCGAATATGTTTTTATCGAATTTGATGTGGAGATCTTCATACTTATATGATGTTTAAATGCTGACCCATCCTTTCATTGCCTTCTAGTCAATAAACCAATAATTCTATGTCAAAAACATCTATTGATTCAAATTTAAATTAATAGGCAAGAAAATTGAAAAACGCGTTTTTTTTTAAAAAAAATATTCAAAGTACTAAACCGCATTGAAATACCACGAACCAAAGTACCAATAGAAAATTAGTGTTCAACGACGACTATCCACAGCAATATTGCATTCCGCATGCTGATCCTTATGAAACTCGGCCATGCCAATTAGCTTTACCGTCTGTTATGTCGCTTGCAAAAAAAATGCTGTTCGTTCAACAAGCTGAACTCCACTTTCAAGCGATTTCCATACAAATTTCAATAAATTTTCAGATTTAAATTAGACCCATTCAAAAGCGTCCTTTTATCGTAGCTTCCAATCCGTGTGCAGAGAAACAAGGCTCCTTGCATGGATTTTTTTTCAATCCATTGACGAATAGTGATTATATTCAATAATATATTGTTGCATTGGAAATGGAATTTCCGTATTCAACGGCAATATTTTCACCTCTTGTACTTTCAATTGAAAATCGATATAGTCAATCGCTTCGGTATTTACATCGGAAAATTCACTGCTCAGTCGCTTGATAGCCAATTGAGCTGAAAAAAAACTGGTCTAGCAACGATCCATCATCAACTGCCGTCATTAAAATTTAATTGGATGCTGAGATCATTAGTAAGAGAATTAGCGAAATTGTCAAAGAACCATTCAGTCTTGCAGAACAGTTCATTGAATTTCAATTGGGCTGTGGAAATTCGCGGCTTTCTTTATTTGAAACCGCCATTTTCTAGAGCCAAAAGTAATTGTTTAAATGAAGCTGTATTTGCGCTAATGGTTAATTAGCATGTGAATAAGAGCGCCACAACAATTCAAAATACAATCAGCCTAATTAAAACGAAAAACTGGAGTGATTCAGGGGTTGAACGTTGAATATACATAGTATGCGGAATAATCTTTCAATTCATTTTCACTAATTAAGATGTAAATTAATTGCGGAGAAATACGAACGAATCGCAAGCACTTGTATGAATTGAACGAATATTGCCAACGAAACCATTGTCCATAAAAGTGATTAAGTAAGTCGTCGTTCAGTGGAAATTTCGAAACAGGCTTGCCTAATTGAATTGGTTTGCCTAATTTAGAAATTGAGTTGGAGTTTGATACCCGGGCACAGCGGTCAGAGTTAGTTTTCACGAAATGGAAACAAAAGTATGGGAAAAGGACGAAGTTATCGGGGATATTTCCAAGTTTTCCATTTAAGATTTCCGAAGCAGGATTAAGAATGCTACACTCTTAACCAATTTATGGTACCATAAGCTTTGAATTGTAGAAAGAAATCTACTGGATTTCAGAAAAAAACGCTAATTTGCAGTCAAGTATCTTTAAAACGATCTAAGATTTGTCTGAAGGGTGGCTTATTTCCGAACAAATGTACCTTGAACGGAAGATTTTCAGCCTTCAAATTTTATAATATCATTTCAAGAAATATTGTACTTTTAAACAACTCTATTTTTTAATTTATACCGAAATCAATTCACCAGAAAAACACGTCGGATACTTCAACACAACAATGCAAATCATATAATTAGCTCAACCGCGCCTTTCGTAACGAAACAAAATTCATATATTTTATTTGTAGCTGCTCTTACCATTCCATTAATTTTCTGGAAATAGTTTCAATCAATCCGGTAATTCAATCATCTGTAATTACCGACTTTGCATCAACATGTCTATTAACTATCATTATTGTATCCAAGTAATTCAAGCTACAAGAACATATTGCCACGTTCCCATTCAGACACTATCAATCGTATCCTGGCGCGTTCTCTGAACACTAAGTGCAAAGTTATGTTCCCGTTCATTGAGTTCTGTCAGGACTACGAATTGAACAAGGAATTGAATAGTATCAATCTTTTCAACATCCAGTCAAGCTTAAGTCCTTGAGTTCGATCCGTACTCCTTCACTATGGATCTTGACGCTGAGCCATATTCATATAGTTGGTATGTTGCGAACGTCAGCTCATATCTGCAAACGTATTCATCATCAGTCTGAGCCACGAAATTGACTATAATCCTTATGACCGTCCGGATGCGCTCAATGGTTTCGATGACAACGAGGATAACTGACGAGCATTATTCTCATTGCCTGGCTTTAGTAGAGTATCGCTTATAGCCCGCACACAAATTGGGATCTCTGCACATATTCCCAGGATCCTGCTACTCACATATGCATGAACCTCCACCAGAGTGGAAACAGTCCTCGTCTCGTTGCATGAGGCTTTGATTGACGTTAACAACTTGTCCATCGCCATGCATCAAACTCGGCAAGCACTAAAACATTGTCGATCGTCCGAGTCCTGCTGCAAATCGTGAAGAACACAATATCATATTGAAATCAAGGCGCGCAACACGCGATGTAGTAGCCATATCGACGCAATGAGCGCATCAGGACGAAAGGAATTCATCCGGGCAGATTGCGATAGTCGTGCATGTATTCGCCGGGACTACAATATGAGCAATTCGCCCCCTCTCCTTTCCTTTCGAGCAAATCACTAGCCTCTAATACCGACGAACAAATTTCAATGAAAGCCTAGGTTCCATCATGGGCAGGAGAAAGAAAAAATACGCTAACGACAGGACGAATCAGTTGCCTACAAATGCTCTCGTCCTAGAATTAAATTTGTAGGCGAATATTCTTCTAATTGTGGCTGAAAACAGGCAAGTAGATGAGCTGAGGCTACTGATTTGCGGGAAATGCTATTGTTCAGCAGCACTGAATGCACAGCTTGATGATTTTTCAATCTGATGTAGGCTTAAGGACTTGTCGATGTAGTAGACTGATTGTCTATTGGGAAGATATGATCGAAGCGAATCAGTGGAGGTCGATTCATATGACTTTCTAGTTCAGGCAAAAGTAAAAAAGGGAAAGTAGAAAAAAATATTAGTGTGGAATGAAAAAAATGGAGAGATAACGGATAAGCTTTACTATTTCATTATATGAACATCATCAAAAGTCTGCGATGCTAGTTTAGGTCGAAACTTATTCAGTCGATTAGCTAAAAAGTACCAATTCTTTCGCAATAACAGCGCCATATTTTTTAAGGAATCACATTTTTGATGGCGCAATAACCTCTCCTTTCAAAAATATAACAATTCTAAGCGTGACTACTTAGATTCAACATTGCATCCTTTCTTTTAAAACCAATTTTGGAAGGATCGAATCGGTAGTTGTCCAGAAAAATTCATTTGTGATCCTTTTGTATTCACTTTTTAGTCGGGGAAATTGCACTTGCTCCCGGTAGATTTGCGTTTTTTCAGTATCTTTCGATTTTTTTCATGAGGTTCGATTTTTGCTGCCGCTAATTTAACTGTAAACAGTTAGCAAACATTGCATCCTTTCTTTTCAGACATGAGAACTGAAAAGAAATTTAAATATATGCCAACATCCCAACCCATCCATAAAGCAGTCTTGCGTTAATCCTTTTCCTGCTTGCTTCCGCTTGATTTCCATCGACAATATCAAAATCATATCCCTTCCAGACCAGCCTCCTCGAACAAACTTTACACTCAACAAAAAAGTTTCACATCAAATTTATACCCTCATTCATTGTACCCTGGCAACGAATAATATCCTTGCTTGGTTTTTCATGTACACTTTGTCTGTTTACTCAATTTTCCAGATCATTAGTGATACAGAATTAGTACTCCATACCAACACTTCATACACTCTCATTCAGTTCCAATACACTTAACAACCTAGAATCGACAAAAAGAAGAAAACGAAATTTCTTGAATCCTTATCCTGTGCTCAGCTTAGTTTTTTCTACGCCTCGAACTGCAATTTCCCGAATCTTCACGTCTTCTTCAACATTTTCCATTTTTCCTCTCACTCGACGGACTTTCTTTTGAAAGTTTTGCAGCCGGTCAAAAAGAACTGACAATGACTGTGCATGATTTTTTTTTGTTGTTGGAAAGGATGAATCGTCCTTCGTCTCGTTGTTGTTGTTTTTTGAAACAGTTTTATTCAAAACTTCTGTGAACTTTTAATATAAACTGTATCTGCTCGGCGAAGAGCACAGAAAAAAATGTTTTCTTGTCCTTTTGAGAAACTAACGCCACCACCTCAATTTTCTTTTGAATTTTCATAGTATCAAACGTAACGGAGGGTTGTTTTTCCATCTGAAAACGAGCGAGACGGGAAATTGGAAGAAGTTTGAAAAAATAAGGAAATTCTATTTAATGAATGGAGAAAAAACGAATAATCGCGTTGCATTGCATTTTCATGTTGCTTTGTTATCCTTTTTGGATCTGTGCTCTGCGACTACGTTTAAGTTCTTTTCGTTGCTAGTTTTTCGTGCTGTTTGTGGAAAACAAGTTTAAAAGTTATTGGTAAGTCCTAAACGTGTCCATTAAACTTTTTTTATATGCCTTTGAAACTTTTGTATAAAGGAAGTAGTGTAGCTTTGAACTTAACAACACTGTCTGGATTAACTTCTTGAACGAAATCTTTCAATACGAGACGGTGTACTCTTGATGATCATGGACGGTTACTGCGGCTTATTTTGAGGAAACCCAAAAAGTGAACGCACCACATACGTGGAAAACTAGGAAGTTTTTGAGTTCTTCACTGACAATCTATTAAAAAATTGTAACATGAAAACCGTAGGTAAGGATCACAGAAAATGTAGGGATAGTAGAGGCTTCATATAATTGCAGCATTGATTGCCTCGCGGAAATCGTGTCCGTGTTCAACGTGGCCATTATTTTACAAATAGCCAATACCAATAAATAGTCAGGATCCTGCCCCAACAAAATATCATCCAAGCGCACTTTCTCAACGACGATACATCTTGACACCTCAAATCAATAATTTTGCATTTCGTTTCCGATACCTGATCCTTGACCTCATGCATTTAGCATCTAATACAATAATTTAAACATGTCTCTGCCTTCAATATCCTTGCATGTTAAAGCTCAAGAAAAACTTTTCACATCCCGTATTTTTCCTGTCCGGATACATTCATACGAGTAATGTCCTTCCTCTGGTCATCTCTGCATTTATTTATCTGTACCGCCACGGCCAACGTAATCGTCTTCGTTCTATATTACTATGTGCCAGGACATAAAGAAGTAACGTCTGCCCACATTTCAAGTGTGGACGAGACCAGCTAGGTGAAAAAGGAGTACAGATAACTTCACAATAGCAACAATCTAAACAAGTTTGCTGCTCGTTGTCGCTTCAACAAACAAAATAAACTGCTTCCACTCGCCCGCAATCATCCGTGTATATCCTTTTGAAGTTGCTATCGCGACAAGGACCGGGGAAAACTGTCTCTAATGTATGTCGGCCTTTTGTGGTTTGTGATATCCGTTGACAGGAACACACAATACATAATGTCATTGGCACTTTGTGGACTAGATAGACAATCTTTCTCGTTTATACACCCACCCACTTCCTTGAGCTTCAGTTTCAGCTTAGCTGGTCGTCGTCAGTCGATGCGTTCGTCCTTCGAAAAGGACTATTTTTGATGTGATGAAGATAGCGAAGTGAAGCTAAACTCAAATGCTTTTCGAGCTACAATGAGGGAAAAAATCATGGATATATATTTCAGCTCGCAGATGGAAATAGTCCTTTGGGGAATTATTATCCGCTAAAATGAGATTGTTATTGAGAAGGACGTCCACTTGCCACACAAGAAACCATACCACACCGATCATAGCCGGGCCATACACATTTCCTCCCATCTAGACACTTGTATCCTGCGGCGCAGCAAGTAACCGGAAAGGAAAATGCTGGATTTGAGATAAAGAAGACCTTAAATTGTTTAAATCTCCAGGACTTATCCGTTTCCATTTTATTTTGTATGAATTTTATTTTTATCTTGTGCCTTGGTTTGTTGTTTTTTGTTTTGCGGCTGCTGCTATTCTTCAAGGATAGATTTAGGATAACAGTTGACCATTTCCTTTTGAAGTTGCATGAAATTTGGAATCTGTTGTTTTGACAATGACAATAAAAGTAAGGATAATCAGGGATAATACAATCTGAGATGAAAGACTATAGACACGATACAATTTTCTAATTATAGTGATTGTCGAAAAGCGTTGTTTATTTTACGAGTGAAGATTTGGATTGAAGTGTATGTTTTTGGAAAAACGGTTGGTTGTTGGTTGATTGTAGTGGCAGCCCTCTTTATCCAAAGGTGGCTAAGTTAGGCCACGATAAGCCCATTGTGGTACCGCAGAAAATAAGAGCGGTTCCAGAACCTGCGGGATGACGAGAACCATCCAGATTCTCGTGTGAAGCCGGTTATGCAGCCAATATATAAATCAGCTACTCCGTAAGGTTGTCCAGAAAGGACGAGCCCAAGGTTTGCATGCGCTTCCTGGACAGTGCTGGGCATTTACAGAGAAAGTGTTGAATTATTTCTTCTAGAAAATAAGAACAATAGAATATATTTATTAATTTTTGATAACCCCGACAGCGTATAAGCTTTTGAGGAGTAAAGGATTCGATACAAATTTCATCCACTTGAAAGATTTTTCTTTATATAAAAAAAAACTAAGTACGACTATCTATCTGCTTAATTAAGATCTTGTTTCAAGAAAACTGAATAAGCTCCGATTGACAGTAAAATAATTGTTTTCTAATGAACTTTTCACCTCACTTTTCACTCTGCCCACTCCAACCCGAACACCCATCCATCCATTTCGTTCTTATCTTTGCACTTTTCCCAGAATATCGTCCTTCAGGCCATACAAATCCATTCATTGGCGTTATCCTAGCTTCTAATACGAAATGCCAGCAGAAAATGAATAAATTGCAGTCTTTTTGCCAAGCTTCCACTATGGATAAAAAAGGATCTATAGAGGTGACTGTGTGTGCACAAGGTCATTGAAATCATTCCAACTGAATAGTTTCATTCGGATATCCTAACGTGCAATATTCATTTCTGTTGGACTAAAGATAGTGTGAGCTTTCCCATCTAGACGAAACTAGAGACCGAGTGGTATTTAGAAAATGAACGGGAATAAAGGAAGTCCTGGTCAGTGCCCGAACGAGTTGTGAGGTGAGACGAAGAAGACGAAAAATCGACCAGAAAGTTAGGGAAAGTGTCAAATTTTCTATTGATTCATTGCAACCTTATTCAAATATCCTCGCATTGGGAAATGGTCGTAAAGAAGAGTCAATCGGTTTGAACGTAGCATTCGGTTTTATCTATTTTTGGAATTTCGGAGCTGTGTGGAATTGCTGGCTGATATGAAATGCTACAAAAAGCGTAAAATGAAAAAGATTCTATTCAGCTGCAATTTGAAATGAAATATTGATGAATAGTTGCAGAAAGGACGAATCTATTGACGTTTCAAAAGCGAATAAGAGTTCAAAGGTATCCACAAATGGCCAAAACATTTGCTTGCGACGATCGATTTGATACTGCATTATGATTTCCACTTTATTTTTTTTCGTGATTATAAATGAATTATCTATCATGATTGATGGCGGTCAAAAAATGTTTTTTCGAAGGATCTTCTCAGAAACTTTGATTTACTGCTGCGAACTTTAAAAGGATCGTGTGTGATGCGCCATTAAATACGAGGTCTGTTCAAAAAGTATCGCGAATTTTATGTTTTTTTCAAAAATTATTTATTTATTCATCCCCTTCAAAGTAATGCCCATCAGATATTATACACTTGTGCCAAAGTTTTTTCCAATCCTCGAAGCACTTCAAAAAATCATTTTTTGTGATTATGTTCTGCTCCTCCTTCGATGCCGTCTTTATCTCCTAAATCGTGACGTAATGTCGTTTCATGGACCTCTACAGTTTCGGGAACAAAAAAAGTAACAGATACAGATTCAGATTCTTTGATCCATTTTGTGGAATAGACAAAAATGGAAGACAATCCAAAACACGTCCAAGCAAAATAGCTGTCAAAAATTAACTGAAAATTCAAAATGGCTGACCTTGTCAGCATAAGTGAGGGACATGAGTACCAACAGACCGCCACAAAAACACCGAAAATCGAATACACGTAGCCCGCAAAAATTCAAAATTCGCGATACTTTTTGAGCAGACATCGTATCTTTAATCTTTCAGCATAAGAGTTCTGTGTATGGCGTTTCCGCAAAGCGTATCACTCCCAAAAAATTAAGCAATCCTTCGTACAATAGAAATGATTGTATAAAGGATCGCCTATTTTTTCCGATACTCTCACTTAATTTTCAATTGTGGCACCTTGCCTTCAATTTACTCTGGCTTCAATGTACCACTCCCTAGTCCCTGTTCAAAACTCTTACCAATCGATTTCTTGTGAATAAATGTTGAAAAGGATTCCGAATTGCTCGTTCATTCGTTCGTACAGCGTTTCAATCGTTTCTAATCGATATAATTTCGCGCAATGCTTTCAGAATGTTTTGCTAGAAAATGATTTTGACTATTGAAAATTGTACGATTTTGTGGAAATTGGAAAACTGTCGAGTGATTGTGGTTTGAATTCTAAGATGGTGGATCATGCTGGTGTAATGATGTGAATATATTTGCCATGGAAAAAGGAATTGGAACTATATTTGAAGAATTAACTTGGATACAATTTGAGAAAATGGTGTTTTTCTTTGACAATTTCACATAATTTATGCAATAGAAAATTTATCCAATCTAAAAAAATACGAAAATGATAAGAAATGTTAAATGAGGTGAGAGAAAAAACCGTCCTTTAATTTATATTAGTAAATACTAAACGATTTCAAAAGAGAAATAGATTAATTAAGCTGTATACTTACTGCAAGTCGAGCGTTATTATTTGATAAGTCCACATGAGAGCTTTATGGTTGATTAAATCTTTTGCATCCTTCGTACATGTACAATAGCTAACCTCACCTTTCGAATCCTGTGCAATTTAATTCATATCAAATCTGCATACTAAAATCAACTCTAACCAACCGAAATCAATCGATGCAATTTCGTGATTACAACTCCATTTTCCCATGCATCAAATAACTGCCTTTTATCCATAGAACCACCTTTTTCAATGACGCACCTATTACAACCCCTACTTTTCCTATAACTACCCAAAACGTTAACTATTCCACTTAAAGTCAAACCATATCCTCCGCTTGTGGCTTCGCAGCAGCTGTCGAAAGAGCTCTTAATGCATGATAGTGCCTACACTAATTATCATAATGCACACACATGTACTATTAACCCGCATCTTCGCGTATGGGATGTGAACGAGGGTAGTGGCGTGCATTTATTAGTTGAAATGTAAATGCAAAGTTACTTTAATGATATGCAGTACAATCTGTACTCGTATGAAAGTAAATTGCAATTGCAATTAGTTGCCATGTAAGTTTCAAGCCAATCCCTAAATCAACCTTTCAAGCTATGCACCTTAATTACACCCTTATGAGAGCTGCTGAATGTTATATGCAGCGTTCGAGATCTTGGGATTCAGTTTAACGCTGTTATTTTTTGAATTTTAAGGGGGGTGCTCGTTTTGAAGCTATGAATCATTCGGAAATAGTTTCGACCGGTTTTTTCTCTCAAAGTTTTTAGCCGGTAATAAGTAATGCTTCTGAAGAAAATATTTTGAAAAACAATATTTTTTCCGACCAAATCAAAAGTATCTTTGAACTTCAGAACTTCATTAATTTATTTCGACATATTTCTGACCCGTTGGAAATATTTCAGTTTTATTTTTGGATACAATCAAAATATTTTCAATAATTTTGTCAGTAATTTAAAGGTTTCAAAAATGTACCTGAATTAAAATAAAACTGGATTTTTTTAAGATTTTTTAAATAATCAAAATACAGATAAGTTTTTGAAACGATCAACTTTTTGGGTTTTTAGCTCGCAAAACGGCATTTAGTGTTTGAAAATAATTTCTGGCATATGACCACAGCGACCGCATTTTGGGAAGGCCATCTTGTTGGTCTTGGTTCCGGCAAAGCCGGTCTCATTTCATGAATAAGGAAAATTATTTTTCCCATCTCATTTTCTTGTTCAGGACAAAGATTATTTGAAAGAAAAACCTGGATAAATATTTTTTTAGATAGAAAAAATAATTTTATGGCTTAAAAGATATTTTTATGGGCAGGGAAAATATCTTTTTGGTCAAGAAAATTCTTTTGCTGCAAGAAAAATTTATATTTTTCTTATTTCATTTTTTGGCAAGGGCGAATGCTATTTGGAAAAAAATATCCTGCGATGGCCGGATAAATTTTATTTGGATAGAAAAAACAGTTTTATGACAAGGAAAAATAGATTAATGGCCAGGGAAATTAGCTTTATGTCCAAGAAAATTCTTTTGTGGTGAGGAAAATTATTCTTATTTCCTTTTTTTGGTCAGGGCGAATGTTTTTTGAAAAAATATTCTTTGATGACCGGATAAATATTATTTGGATGAAAAAACCGTTTTATTGCGACGAAAAATAGTTTTATGACCGAAAAAATGCGAGGAAAATTTCTATTCTTATTTCATTTTTTTTGTCAGGGCGAATGTTTTTTCAACAAAAATCTATCGATGGCCGGACAAATATTTTTTTAATAGAAAAAACAGTCTTTTGGGAAGGAAAAATTGTTTTATGCCCAATAATCTCATTTCATTTCCTTTGTCAGGACTTATGTTTAAAAAAAATCCTTCAATAGCACAGATAAATGTTGTTTGGATAGAAAAGATGGTTTAATTGCAAGAAAAAATTAGCTTTCTGGCAAAGGAAATTCTTTTGCTTCGAGGAAAATTATTATTCTAATTGCATTTTCTCGGTCTTGTTAACGTGTTTTTCAAAAATATCCTTCAAAAACCCGGATACATATTTTTTGGACAGAAAAATATGTTTTGGAGCAAGGAAAAACAATTTTATGGCAAGAGAAATTCTTTTCCGACTATGAAAATTACCATTCTCACTTTATTTTCTTGGTTAGAGTGAATGTTTTTTCAAAAAAATAACCTTCAAGGGTCCGGATAAATATTTATTTTGGAATAAAAAAAATTGTTTTATGGCAAGGAAAAGTATATGTATGGCAAGGAATTTTTTTTGTGCATGGAAGATTATTATCCTCATTTCATTTTAATGGTCAGGTACTATTTTTCTAAGTTAATTTAAAAAAAATTCAATTCATAACGTGTTCAGATGTCGTACAAATTATGTCGGCTAGTGTTAATTCATTGAGAAAATTTCAACATTTTCGATAAGAAATCGTTTGAAAATAAAAAAATATTTTGATCAAAAATAGGTTTCATAAATATTTTTTTAAAAATGTCTATGAAGTTTTCGAGCATGCTTTTTGAACGAATTTTATTCATATTTTATTAACGATCCATCCATTATTTAGGTACCCTTAAACCTACATCTATGAAGTCGCAAATGAATGTTACGACCCAAAAACCACGAGAAATCTTTTAAAAAATTAGTTAAAATTTTCTGCTCATAATGGTTGTTCAAAAAATATGTGAAACATATATACAGTTTCACCGCGATTATAATCCCACTAGTTCATACGCAACTTTTCATCATCAACCCCAATCATATTCTTCGCCTGCTCAACCTGCATCCACGTAAATGCAAGGGAAACTTGACATGACTTTGCCACTTTTCATCGGGACCGAAATGCTAGTCGATGCAATTATCCAACTATGAAACTAGGTCCTGTACACCCTATAAAATGCATGCTATCATCCAAATTGTATACAGGTTCCATTACACCTCTCCTGTGATTATCCACTTCTCAGTCGTTCGATACTACCAGCAGTTAGTACACTATGTCCTTACTTAGGGAGTCTCTCTACCATTGCATCTAATACACATAGAGTTGTTTGTAAGTCGGGAGACTATGGCAGCTCGCTTACTAAAATGAATTGAGGAATCCAAGATAGTCCCATGATCCTTGTATAAAACTTGGACTTAGTTGCACTTTGACTCTATAGTTTGCGAGGTCTTCTTCATCTGAAATTGATAAACCAATTCGCGTAAGGACGACTCTGGATGCACTGTTTGATGTCTAAGCGATTTCTTTTTGCGTATGAATTGTTTATAACATGGTCGTTGGAAAGACGACATGGATGTTAAGTGCTTATGAAGTGAAGCGATCTGTTTTTAAATTTTTATTAGTGGATCGAATAGTATATTGAGAGATTAGTGATTGTACATAGTTCATAATAAATAGATTCGTACGCTTCAACGGAGATTTCAATATTCAATGAAGTATCATGAAAACTTCAAAACTAAACGAAAATATATAACAAGTTTCCAATAAAGTATACTCGAGTAGGAGTCTGGGAAAACATACAAGCGGACTTTGTCTGATACTCTTCTAAAATGCTGTTCTTTTTTATCCAAGAAAGTTCATCGATATTATGATATCTCCTTGTCGGTTCCTTTAATTGGCTTCCGTTCGACACAATATTTCGAAAATAACATTTGAAACTTCTCTAATCGATGTTTTGCCACTTCATGCGGAAACTTCGTATAGTTTTTCAATACACTAAAGTACATAGATTGTCTGTTGGCTCATTTCGACGAAACCAAAAAGGAATTCTAGTATCTTCTTAACATTGTTCTTTTGTTTTCCTCATTCAAAAAACCTTAGTTTCCCATGTACTTTTATGTCCGTCGAAGCAGAACAACACCTTCGAACTATAAATACACTATCTTCCTGTTTGGATACACTTCTTCGATCGGCTTCCGTATATAATACACTATCGACGTCCATGTTCACGTCGTCCTGTCGCTTGTTGAACTTCTTTATCCTGTCGTTGTCCAAGTGTTGTGGAGTCATCATCATCGCTTCCAGTTGTTGTCGTCATCGTCATCATCATCATCATCATCGAAAAACAAGAACAAACCATTGGACTTTTGTTAACTTAACTTCATGTGATGCGCCCGTACTTACTTATATACGACTACGATTCACCATAGTTTCATCCTTTTGTCGTAGCTCTTCCACTTCTAGGATGCTGCTTTCGCTATTGCTATCGAACAATAACGAGCCACGAGTGTTTGTACAATTCCGTTTAACGAATGTGACACGACTGCAAAAAGCATGTCACGTACTTTCACAGCCAAATCGAGTTTTCGGTTTATATTAGACTTACTTGCAGATACAGATATCAGATCTATCCTTGCTCGGAACTTCGGTCCACATAAAACTATTTTTGCTCGTAAAGCTTGGAAAATTGTCGATTTTCTATGCTAGATTCATGCTGCATGTGATTGTGTATAAGGCAGCCAGGACATCGAGAAAAAGGACGAACGGATAGGATGTATGTCAGTAGCAATCGTTTGGTAATGGCCGTTACACCAAACGAAAAGTAACAATTTGTGATAGTCAAAATGTTGGAATCACACAGGAACATGCCAACGACATACGCATTGAAGCGATCGAAGGAGTAAATCTGAGAAGCAGGTGAAGTGGAAAATTCCTTGCAGAAGCGTAACAATAATTGGACATAACTTTCTGATTTTGATTTACGTGTTTTTTTTTTGAGTTTTTTCTTGTTAACGACAATTTTTCAATAGAGTATTTTGCTGATATCCTTGCAGGATATCTAGTATGATGCAGTAAAAATGTTAGAAAAGAAAACAATACATTTTCATTAGTAAATCACTGCAAAAACTTTCTCAAAATGAAAGAATTTTTCAAAATAGTAGCTACGAAAATAATTGCTGAAATTTGTTTTTGAAGGGGTTTTTTAGATTACAATTTTTAAAAAAAATCAGAACAGTTCGTAGCGATGCGCAATTAGCTAATCAGGAGCTGTATAAAAAAGAGGAAGGAATTTTGTATGGCCCAGGCATAGCAAATTGAAGGTATATAGCGTTTTTTTTAAACAAAAATCGTAAAAAAATGTTAAAGTTAGATATTTTCGAATTCATGTTTTTTAAGCTGGCGGATACGGTTAAAAAAAGTTACTCAACCGATCACTCTGATTTTTTAATATGGTGTTGTACACATGTATGGCTATAGCCGGTAGCCAAAATCAATATGATCAGTATCAAATTTTCCAATTTTTACTCAATTTTCCACCCGCAAAAAAATAGTTGTTCTTCTTTTCAAAAAAAATTAACGCCATTTTGATATTTTTTAATGAAAAAAAAATCATTCCGGTACCTGGCATAGACATTTAAACACAGATGAATTTGGCGATTTGTTTTTTTAAGATGATCTAATCACCTGAAACCACGTCCACCGACATTTTTTGATGTTTTTTTAAAATTATATGTAAAAAAATAATAAAACAAATTAAAAGAAATATTTTTGAGCACCCATAGTACCAATTAACTTATGTACAAAATGATATCTCTTTTCTTTATATTGAAAAAACATGGTTAAAAAAAATTTTCTTTTGAAAATCGTAACCTAAAAGACCCCTTATATATCCCCAAAAAATTGATTTTACGAATAAAATTGACTAAATAATTTAAAAGTACATGCTTTACTTAATGATAGCGCAATTTATTATGAAAATAATTCAATTTAATTCGAAAATAAGTTTGAAAATTTTAGACAAGCTTTTGGCCATAAAACTTGCATTGGAAATATTTTAGAAAAACTATTTTTAACAAGTTTATTGGTTCGTTTTTCAAAGCAAAAGTCAAAACTTCTTAATTTTTACATTTTCAGAACCAAATGAAAAAAAATTTGCTAAAAGCATTTGCGAAATAAAACCAATAAAAATCGATTTATTGAAAAATATTCTGTAAAATAAAGAATTTCGAAGAAAATTTCAGGAAAAATTTATTTCAAATTCCAAGAAAAACTTATTTCAAATTTCTAGAAAAATTTATTTCAAACTAAAATTTATTTCAAATTTCAACATGATTCACAAGACGAATGAGAATAGAATTGATTTGCTGAAAAATTCATCAAAAAATGAACGCCGATTGTGATTTCATGTTGAGGTTTCAAAAAAATTATTATGGGAAAGCTGAACAAAACAATCCTGATGAGAAAGTACCGTTGTTTATTTTTCTAAGAAGTTTTTTTGCGCAAAAATATGTTTTAAAAACTTTTTATAGAGAATCATGTCAGATTATCGAAAATACTGGATTGGGAAAAATTGTACAAACATAAATTTGAGCGCAATTTCTTACGAAAAGTATATAAAAATATACATAATAATTCGCTTGTTTAGAAAATGCTATGAAAAATCGGATAGATTTCATAGAAATCAAAAAGGGGAAAATCAATAAATTATTCAGTGAGAAATTTTACTCAAAAATTTCTTGAAGAAAACTTTCGCAAATCTTTTATCCAAGGAAATATTCGGACTGGCAATAAATTCACTCAAGTTTTTTGAATTGAATTGTGTTTATCATTGTTTGTGATAAGGTAAAATACTTTTAAATAAAACTGATTATTAATATTTAATTTGAATAATACTTTTTTTGAAGAAAACATAACAAACTAACAATTAAAACTTCACCAAAAAGTTTGAAAAAATTAGTATAGATAATTATGAATGGTTCCCATTCTACTCTTCTTAAACTGAAATAATTTTACCACTTTGTGCTCATTTAGGCTTTGTTTATTTATCTTTTCTAAATTGAAGATATTTTACGTAAATACTTTTACAAGCATAATTTATATGAATGCCATACATAAAACATCATCAAAAAACTCGTAAAGTTCAAACGAAATATGCATGTGACCTTTTCAACAAATATTTACCGTTTTCGTGATAAAGAAATTTTGATAAGATATAAATTCAGGTGACCCAATAAAATCAGGAATTTATTAGACTATTCTAGAAAAAACTATCTAATACAGAACTATAAAACACATTAACTTTTAAAAAATATTTTATTTTATATTTTATCACATATGACTAACAGATGACACTCACTTTACATTTTTTTTTTTTTGAATTCAGCAGCAAGAAGCTGTATTTATGCAATTATTTTATCTAAATTGATTACGTTAAAATACCGTCGTGAACGGGAAAATTGAGATATAAAAAAAATGATAGAAAAAACCCTAAATAGCTCCATATCCTGGCCGTTTGTCCTTAAAACTATTTTTCAGCTCTTCCAATTCGTCCTCCAGTTGATCCATTGTGCCTCTTAACTGGTTAATGCTCTTTGTATTTTGTTGCACTGTAACAAGAATGTCTTTGAGATCATTGTTAGGTCGATATGGAACTGCTATTGTCTTTTGAGCTAATGTGACATGGAATCTGGTCTGAAATTTAATTTAAATCAATTTTTTTTGTCGAAAAAAAATCTAATTATTGTCGTAAAATTTTTTTTTAACTCACCAAAATCATAAATAAAACTAAAACAACAAAGGTACTCAATGTGACTCGATTCATTTTCCGCTAACCGAATTCGTACGAGTTTATTTCACTTGGTTTTATGTTGTTAATTGTAGTCCGACTGTATGTTAACTAACTTTAAACTGTTATCGTAACCCAGTTTTATATCAACTGCCTTTTTTCTTATTTTTTTTTCAAAGAGAAATTGTGTGTAGTAAGACTTTGTTAATTTCATTGTTTTTATGTGTTGATATTAATATATGTGCGTCAACATCTGGAAGGCATCTTATCTTATATCTTTTACTTTTTTCGCTTTGGTTTTCGGTGAACGAACAAAGTTGACTGTTTCTAGTTACGCAACAGTTGGTGTGCAGAAATTTATTGTATTGTAGTAATTTTTAATATTTACGTGTACATTCCTTCATATGCAGTATCATGAAGAATTTTATAATAGGGGATTTTTCTTTGAATTGAAATCTCTGGACAATTTTTCATTAAGATTTCCTGCAAGCTCTCTCCACAAGATGCTAAAGTCCAATAGTACCTTAAATGATAAATATAGTTCGATTTGCGTTAAATTGCCATCATTTCTTCAAGGATTCTTCTTCTTCTTTTACGAGTATGTATGGAATTAAAGGCAAATTGTGATTCATTTAGCATGACCGTCTCATCTGCCATCCCTAACTACGTTAATAGCATTCCCATTTCATAGCTACCCTTCTCCCTCTTTGTAGTCCTTACCGTTTCGCAAAAATAGCATCGTTTGTCAGCTCCACTACAAACCCTAAAAAAGGGAATAGTGCCTATCCCAGCGGAAACATAAAGAACATCAATTGTTGCAAAACGTTTTTCGCACGACTTGACATCACCCCCCACCCACACTCACTCAGTGTGCGTGCAAGTAGGGTTGGTACATGGTGCACGTCTAGTAGCAAAGTAATTTTCCTTAATTTGTGAGGTAAACCAATTACAGTTCAAATAACCGGCACTAGTTCATCCATCTTTGTTGAAGCTAAAGCTTCTTGGCTGTTTGTTGTTGCGATGGTTGTTCTTGTCGTTGTCGTTATTCACGCTCCATGGGGGAGAGGCTGAAGGCCGCGCTCGAGGAGGTGATGGTGGTGGTGAATACTTTCGGTGAACACATCAGGTTCAGTCTGCAGGTGGTTTTGCCTAATTAACCACTAATTAAGAATTGTTCCATAGTAGCACCGCACCGTCTCGGACAACTAAACCGAACCGTTTTGAATGCAAGCCACATCGCTTGGCGGAAGGTGTTTTCCATTTAATCCTTGCGAGAGTTGGGAGGAGGGTGGTATTTTTGGGGAAAACATTTCACCCTATTTCCCTCCCCCCCCCCCAAAAAAATTTACTTTCAGAGAACGTAAAATCTTTTGGTATTTTAATGAAGGTTTTGTGTTGTTATTTTTTTTGTTCTTCTATTTTGGATTAAGGTTTTATAAATTAGCGGATTAGGTTGAACACAACGTGGAGGAATTAAAGAGAATTATATGTACAAAAGAAGGCAACAGACGGGCAAAAAGCAGGTGAATAAAAATTCAGTGGAATGAAAATTTAATTTTTAATTAATTTGATTCAGAACTGAAGAACCTTCAGCTGCTCGTGATATATAAATCTTGTCTTTGGGGTGGCTGTTAAAGCAGCGAAGTGAACTCATCAAAACTTTCGAATGTGAGAAATCAAAACAGAGTTGCACATACATTTCTTATGAAATTTCTTTCCAAGAAATGTTACATTGGCTACAAAAATATTTGCAGAGAGATAAGTACATATTTTTAAACAAAAATCGTGTCATTATGAATTGTTTGAAACTGAATGCGTATTATTTTGTTTGCTGACATCGGGATCATAATTTCTTACTTGCTTAACTGCAACACAATATCATTTTTACCTTCAAAAAAACACAGCAAATCTTTTAAGTCTAGACATTGAGATAGTTCTAAATTTATCTGAAATTCTCACTAAACAATTCAGCCATGAACTTTACATTTGTAAAATTCTTTTTTAGGTCACAATGACACCTGAAATTAATCTAAGCTACCCTCGTAATAGTGAATATTCTGTTTAATGACCCTCCTCCCACGATGAAACGCTCCACATATGATTCAAGGAGCTTTTCAAAAGAACTCTTTGATTTTTATTGGATTAAGTAGCTCTTAACTAAAGCACAAGTAGCTTTTTAGTTTTTTTACCTTTATCGTAATATTATTTTTGTATGTTTTATCAGTGAATTTTTGGTGCAATGTCGTCACTGCTCGTGACTTTTTACACGACACCTCGTACGTTTACACTAAAGTTCTGAATAATTCTTCGGGTATCTTTTTAGATTCATATGCTTATCTTTCTGTTGTACAACCTTGTTTGTTTATCTTTTTTGAAACCAACCATCAATTTTAGTTGAGTTTGATTTAAGTGTGGCCAGAATTTTTTTCTGTAATTTTAATTGGACAATATAGTTCATTCTGCTTACCTCTTTTTTTTATCAAGATTTGACTATAAACCATTATTCCCGAATACCTGCAACACCAAAGTATATTTCAACACCTTGAACAACTCATTTGAATGGATCGCATAGCACATGAAACCAACCATGTTCACAATAAAATTGATGCAAATCATCACAACCCCTTTGATATCCTCGACATGGACTAACTGAAACAATGAACCAAAAAAAAAATATTATAATCAGCAAAACATCAGGTGCTAAACGTTCACAATGTCCTGGACTCATGTCCTAAAACATTATTACAACTCATGTGTGTAAATTCTTGCTGACTCGTCAGCCTCGTCACTAGCATTCATGTTGTGTATGTAAAATTCAAATGTGATGACGGGCAATGATGATGATGTTGATGTGAACTCACGGAATCCTGAGAAAATATCCATCCTATTTGTTAATGCTAATTCACAGAAAATTTTCCATATGTATGCGGCGGGTTTTTTTTGTACTTCATAAAATTTCCACCGAGTTTGTAGTGTTGCTGAATTTTTATCGGATATAGTACCAATTGAATTCAGCTGGGCATACGTTTTTTTTTTGAGTGTGTGTAAATATGCAAATAAAGGTGAAAAAGGACTCGTTTATCTGCATGTGAAGTGACGAGCTGGAATAAAAACATGGAAAATTCAAGACTTTAGTTGGAGATAATTATATTAAAGTCGTTTAATGGACGTTTTCTGTTCACCTGGCCTTGAGAAGTGTGGACTAATAATTAATCATTTCAAAAAATGGGAAAGTCTCATAAAATAATAGCGAAGCTAGTGTGAAAACGACCTTCTACATGCTGAATGTGTGATAGTAAGCCGGTTAAATAGCCTATCCTACTAGCGACAGCTAAACCAACCCAAAGTGTACTACTAAACCAAAACGAAAGTGGATCACGAAATCGTGAGCTGTAGGAGTGAAGAGTGTTTCACAAGTAGTAAGACAGACACTTTCATGTAATTTAACTCGGCGTTAGAAAGGGACAGGCTGTGCCTCAACACACGCTTAAAGCGCGTTAGTACGGTAAGCTGGAGGACATGAAAGTATATCAGCGGATGGAAATCGTTTTGTGTGGATATGCTGTTTTGACTAGGGTCGTCCGGCTGTTTGCGAGTGTGCGAGCGTATGTACTATGCGATGGATCGTACGCTGGGTATTTGAGAGCGCTGATTGGCTGAGAGCTGGTTTGAATACCGGAAAAGTGGTTTCGATACGGGTTTTCGTGAGAGAATTGAAAAGCCCATGCGTTATGTTTGAAAAGAGATGAATATAGTTCAAGCAAGATCACAAATCATTGTTTTGAATGAAAGTGTCGTGGAAAAATCACATGGCAATCGTAGCATAAAAGAGAGTTGTTTTCATAAACGTAGACATCGGTTTGTTTTGAGTCGACAGCTAAGAAACACCGAGATCGCGTCTTCTGCTTGTGAATGATGACTTTTGCTTGAGATGTTTTGGACTCAAATTAAAACGTCTACTCAGTTGCCGTATCTATACGTCAATGAACATTTTTGGTCCAAACTGAAAGAGGAAATCAGAAAGCATCGAGTATGCAAATAGGATGACCTTACAACACGAATGGGACGTCATTTCGTCGGAGTACACAAAAAAGTTTATACATTCAATGCCAGATCTTCTCAATGCGGTTTTAAAACAATTGGACTATCCCACAAAGTATTAAAAATAAGTTTTGAAAAAAATCAAAGATCATCATAACTTGGATTAAAGACTTACACAAGAGAACGTCATTTCAGCTGTGATAAGATGATTTTGTGCGTTTAAAATGAAGTTGATTTTTTTCTTGTTAAATGAAGTTATTTTGTCTTGTTTTTGGAATTGATGAATAACAATATGAACTGAAATATTTTTTATGTTTTTCTGAATGGACTTGTCATATTCTAGCAGTTCTTGAGCATTTTCCTCATATCATTTAAGCTGTGACCGGAATGTAAATCGGGTTCAAAAAAAACTCTTCCCGAAAAAAAATCTCATCATTTTTCGACCTTCATGGATCTGGATAATTTTCAAATATCGCGCTGCTGAAAACTTCAAACCAAAAACCATTTTTTGAAGAAGAAATTGGACGTATAATAATAACAATAGCATCCCCATATAATCATATACACATATCCTTGCCATCGCACAATCACAGCCAATTGAATAACGACATGAATGATAAACCAGAACCTAAAGTTACCATAGCTTCAAGCTCACCGTATTATCAAAAATCAAATATCTTTCGTTAAACGTAACAAGGATATTTGTAATACCTCTACCTAACATTTAAAAGGTTCCATGATATATCCACAGATTTTCACCGCATTTCTTGTCGAGCATGAAAATAACTCTAGTGAACAATAGTATGGAAAATCCATACCTTCAAGAATTTCTTCGTCGAGTCGAAGGATGTTTTTTTTTGAATAAGCAAACGAACCAATCACTTTCTCTTCTACATTTTTTGCATAGATAACATTCTGTTCAGCCTTTTTTCTGTTGTTGGTATTGGTGTGCATTCTTCCAAGTCCATTGGAGTTTCTGTAGTCGTTTGTTTGTTCATGGTTTAAAGGCATACCATTGTAAATACCATGGAAGTTTGCCATCACTTTATTTTTGCTTGGTTGATAGAGCTCTTGAAATTGATGAAGTTCACATATTTAAGATGAACGTGGAATTTTTAAGGTAGTCTGCAAAGGCTTTTTGTATTTAATGATTATTAAGGAGATCAATTTATTAGATCAGTAAGGGTTGGTTTGTTCTTCATTGAATTGATGGCATTCTTAATCAAACCTGCTCATAGTCTCAATTTAAATACTAATAAAAAGCAAGCTAGTAGAATTATGTTAGCATAACTGGTTAACCTGCTTTAGATATAGAGCTTGTTTGAAAAATCCTTCCAGAATTTGCTTTGTTTTAATCAATAACTTTGCATAGTTTCCTTTTTCACTTTAGTTCTTTTCATTTATGATTCCATCAAAAACAGTATTAAAATTGAAATCAACAGGCTGTCATCCATCAAACAACACTTAATAAAACGATAACCACATTATCCTGTTCTAATACCTCATCCCACCATAATCACTTCCGACCATATCTCATTTTCATTCAAGCGCAAACCTAGATCTCATAAATCGTTGCATTGCTTTCAATTTTCAACACAGACACACACACACAAAAATTCGGTTTCATGCCACTCACGGAATTCCTTTAACGGATTTCCAATATGAAATAATTTCCCGCCACATCTTCTCGTCCTGTTTTATTTTCCTATATATTTTTGGCTAGCACGTAGACACCACCATAGATATTTTGTTCAAGCAACAAGGACTATACGTTTTACCTATACCATTATATCAACATAATCGAACTATGTATCCAAAAAAATGTGCTAAAAGAAGATTCTATGGTTTGGTTGGAAAAGGGGGTTGAGAATTCAATGAAAAATTCAATAGGAAAATGTGTTTCGTGTTCGAGGATAGTTAGAAAGTGTTTGTGGAAAGGATAAAGCTCTTAAAGCAACAGAAAAAAATAGCAATTCATGCAATGGTAAATGGTTTGTCTAGAACTGGATACGATCGTACTTAGGAACAGGAGGGGTGAAAAAATTCAATTCGATTCAATTCAATTTAAAAACAGTAGCTAAAGGGTTTTATGGGAGGAAATTACACAAGGATAGAATTTTTATTTATTTATTTTTAACCAATTTTTGTTTTCTTTAAAAAAATAGGGAATATTGATTCTTGTTTATCAATCAGCCATTGTTTGCTTTAAAAATGTTGTTCAATGGTATAACAAAAATTATGGTAGGTACCTTAAAATTAGTCTCATCTTTCGGTTGATTTTTTAAGGTGTTTTTAGCGATTTTTTATTATAAGAATAAACAATAGAATCGTTTCAAATGTTTTTTATATGTGTTTATTGGCATACATACGTTTTTGAAATTTATTTTTCAAGTCGTCATTTTGTTATTTTTTCATAAAATTGTACAATTCAGTTCGGGACTGAGCCAAAAGCATGCAGAACAATAATGGACCAGGATGGATCTGTTTTCAGTTGACCGTTGAGTAGGTGCACACTGATTTTTGCAGAAAAAGTTGTGGAATAACTCGTATAACAATAATTAACCTACCCCCGTTCTTTTCAAAATAGTCGTGAACATCAATAAAAAAATCGAAATGTTTAAAAATTAATAAAAAAAATCGATTTTTTCCCACTGTTCTGACTCCTAACTTTACAGCGGTTCATTTTAGAGCAAAGTTGTGAGGAATAAAAGTTGCGTAAAAAAATTTTCTATAAGACATGATTGTTTAAAATGTTTAAAACATTTCACCCTTGCCGCAACATAGCAATAAATAAAAAAAGGAAAATAACGAACTATGAAAGTCCGAAGTGCATTCTAAATGGTAAAAAAAAAGGCTTATTTTCTTCTTTTTATTCATTGGTATTATGCGGCAAGGGTGAAATCTTTAAAAATATTAACCAATCATATCTTATGGAAAATTTAATTACTCAACTTTTATTTCCTCCCAGCCTTGTCAGAAGAAGTCAGAAAAGTAGGAAAAAATGTTTTTTTTCATAATTTTTGAACATTTAGGTTTTTTTATTAATGTGTCCGAATTTTTCGAGAGCAAGGATAAATCAATTAATGTTATACGAGTTGTTCCACAACTTCGTCTGCAAAAACCAGTGTGCCCCTCCCCTCTCAACAGCCAAATGAAAACAGATTCACCCTGGTCTATTAGTTCATAATGCCAATAAAAACATATAAGGCATTTGAAACGCTTCTTTTATTCTGATAAAAAAAATTAATGTGTGAAATTAATACCTTAAGGTCGATTCACATCAAAAATTGAATAGTCATCAGAAATATATCTGTTCTTTATCACAAGGTCCAAGAAAAAACATCCAATATATAAGGATTTATTATTAAAGAAGTCATTTCATGATTTTCCATGAAATAATAACCGAGAATTATTAACAAATATTAGCAACTGATCCACAATTTTGATGCTGATATTCATATTGGATCTAGATAATCTCTTTTTTGGGAAGCTTTAAAAAAAATTGGTAGCCTGTTTCGCCATCCCTAAAATAAGGGCTGAATAATCCGTCCACAACAATCTTCCTCAAAAAGTATCTTCACAGGAAGAGAGACGCATTTAGCTACCAACACAAGAGGTATTTACACTTGAGCTTAAAACATAAAAGCATCGCTTCAAGTAACATTAACAGGATTCTTCGCCTCTAACTCTATAGAAATCATATTACTATCTCCTATCCAATCCAATCCAATCGAATCTATATCTTTCGACAATTCACCACCAAAATATAAACACATACATACATACATAAAACAGGATTAGATGCAGACGAAAACACATTCTGCTAAGTGAACAGATCTAGAAGACAACATTCTCTGGTAACGTGTTAAGAAGGATACAGTATCCCGTTTGCATACTATAAGGGGCCCTGGTACACTAACCCAAACACGCACTTTAGTAAGTCTATGCTAACCAAATCAAGTTTAATCCCTTACAAATGCTACAGGATATTTGTGCCCGGGATAATGTTTGCTTTCGTGTTAGCTGTAAACGGAAGGAAAGTTTTGGCCCCGAAAACCGAACATTCTGAAACAAAACTTTATATTGGAAGCATACGTGTCGTTCTATTAATAATCTTGTACACTATGTATGTGTGTGGCAAATGTAATCGACTTAACTAGTTTTGATTTTATATTTATGGGTTTACGATACCAGGAGATTTTTTTAATGCTGATTATAATGCGTATTATGCCCCTTCTGATTAGATAGTTTGCAATTTAAAAAGGTGGAGAATATCCTTACAATTTTCAATAATATATTTTTCGTTTAAAGATGTATCTTTCGAATTAATTCCCCCATTTGTTGGCTCAAACCAGCTACCTAGTTTTTTTTCAAAAATCAAACAAATTATCCTTGGAAATTGATAGGACCTACTAGCGTTTGTTGATTGGATTTCTATGTAGAAACAATAAATCATGATTTTAAGAGTTAACTCTATGTATTTAGTATGTATCGTGGTAAATGAAAGTATATTTTGATTTTTGTTAAGTGTCTTATTTATGAAAATTTGTTAAATGAATATCTAATGAAACATTTTAAAAAAAAATATTGACTGAATATCAGAAAAGCTTCGTAATTGTTACTAACTTCATATCTATCACACGCGCCATTTTTGTCACAATGACAGCTGGCTTATGTTGAACAGCGTACAAAAATCTGTCAAAAGGAACACACAAAAAATTTCAAATCAGTCCAAAATGGCGAATTACATGCCGATAAAACACCAATTGCGAAAAGTTTTACTCTATTGATTTAATTTCAAGGAAAATGCAGCTGAAGCTTATTGTTTGCTCTCAGAAGCACACCTTGAATATGCTCCAGATGTTAGAATGTTTGAGAAGTTGTTTGCACGTTTCAAAAGTGGTGATTTTGATATCGAAGACAAAAAGCGTTTGGGCCAGCTAAAAAAAATTCGAAGGTGACAAATTGGAGACTTTAATCAGCTTAGACTTGTGTTAAACGGAAGAAGAGCCTGCAGGATCATTGGACGTGACAGAAGCAGCAATTTGCAAGCGCCCCAAATCATTGGGGCTCATCCAAAAGCAAGGAAATTGGGTGCCATATGAATTGAGTCCTCGAATCGCTGAGGAAGACGGAACGATTACGGTCGAAAATCGATTACGAATCCAAATAAAGATACACAAAATTAAAAGGAAATTTTCTTTTATAAAAACACAACAGAACTATGTAGAATATCGAACCATGTATCGAGTAATAGGCGCAAAAATTTATAAACGATCGTGAAACTAATTATAGTGTATAGTGTACAATATTAGAAATAACAATTAGAAATAAAATGTGTGATTAGTTCATAGTTAAGACTCGACTTAGACTTTTAAAATCCGAAAACCCTTGACGAACCCATGACGGTTCTTGAATTTACATTTTTTTGTTGTTGTTTTTTTCATTTAATTTAGAAATTTCCATTTATTTTCTCCAAGTTTTACTCTCGATTTATTGCAGAAATCGAAGAAATCTTCGTTCAAAGTTCACAGAATTTAAATTCGGTGTTTTCATTCCTTGCAAAATTCACAAAATATCAATTCTATTCATGTGATATGAAAAATTCTGAAAATACAAATGCATAAGCATTAAGAATTCAACCAAACATTTTCATATAATTTAAAATCAGATTTATTAAAAAAACACAAAGCCTATTCATTGCTGATTTAATCGCCTGTGAAATGCAGAACAATCAAAGTAGCGAATCGATTATACATTTTATATAATATTAAATGGTTTTTTTTTTATTTAATACGCACGTTTCGTCCTGAATTAATAGGCTCAATGATGCGTTATAATATATATAAGCCCTTGGGTTGTTAGCGCCATATTAAAATGTCCATTAAACATTTAAGGGTATGTAACATATGTGTGAAAAGTTGATTCTCTTGAAGCTGATGAACATACATTGATATGACGCAAAGGGGCGATCAATTGGGTGTGTAAATTTAACTCATGGAAATAATGAGGGAATTTTCCGTGAAAGGAAATGAAGAGGAGCCGACGAAAAAAAAATATGATTCATAAATTCATGTTAAAAAGCTTTTTTTCGGTTTTATTTCGGGTAAACTTAATTGATAATTTCTCTTCTGTGATACAGAATGATTTGTGTTTTTTTTGGAATGGAGTTTGTCAGATGTGTTGGTTCAGTTCCCCCGGGCTATGTATTTTTGATATTGAATTATACTCTGAAAACTGTTGTTTGCGTTAATTTAATTTTCCCACCTAAATACAAACGCTTAAATTGTAGCTAATTAACTCACAAAATTAAATTATTTCACGACAGATGCGTCTTCTACATAGCATCAACCTAACATAAGACAGATCCTTCGGCAAGTGGACATGCCTTCTCGATTAATTACGTCCTGAAAAGTCTGGGTTTATGGTGAGTTAGAGAAAAGTATGCCTAACTGTGTTCTAATTTTTAAAATATATAAATCTTCAGGAATTCCCTTTTTTCAAAGGCCTCAGAGTAGCATCTCGAAATAGTACTCTCAAAATAAATATGTTAATATTTGCGGACGATATGATCCTTCCTGTGGAATCTCTCGTTTAGCTTAGAAGGATTTTGAAATATACTTGGAGGAATACTTTGATGCCAACGACCTTGAAGTCAACCTGACTAAAAACAAATAGTATTCTTTCAAAAGGGTGGCTATGGAAATAAATCTTATCATCATCCTTCTCCCACACACAGAAGTCCAGATGTGCTTTTATGTAGCCTTCAACAAAGTGCGAATCATTTGTTGGTAGCGATCGCCATTAACGGGAACGTTGGTTAAGAAATTTTAGTTAATGTTTTCGGAGCTACCTAAAAAAAATCTTCGACTTTAATGCCATCTAGTTGACTTTTTGGGAACTATTTTTAGGAAATTTCGCCACTAGCGCTATCTAATGGTCGTTTTCAGAACTAATTTTTGGAAAAATTCGCCACCAACGCTATTTAGTGGTCTTTTTTGGAACTAATTTTTCAAACAATCCGCCCCTAGCGCTATCTAGGGGTCTTTGTCTGAACTAATTTTTCAACACTTTGCCCCCAGCCACATCTAGTGACCGTTTTCGGAACTAATGTTTCAAAAATTTGCCACTGGCGCCATCTAGTGGACTTTTTCGAAACAAATTTTTCAAAAAAAATCTCACTAGTGCAATCTAGTGGTCTTTTTCGGAATTAATTTTTGAAAAATTCGCCACTAGCGCTATCTAGCGACCATTTTCGGAACTAGTATTTCAAGAATTTGCCGCTGGCCCCGTCCAATGGCCTTTTTCGGAACTAGTTTTTCAAAAAATCTGCCACTAGCGCCGTCTAGTAGCCTTCTAGTTTATGAAAAATATCATTGAAATGGAAGTACGCAAATTAATCAAGTTTTTTGACAACATTGTATAAAGAAAAAATTTATCGTTTGAAAAAAAATCTACCTGGAAAAAATTACTCTGAAGGTGGTAAAAAATTGAATGAAAAGATAAATAATAAATTGAAATTGTAATACTAAACGTTATAAGAAAACCTGATAACAATATGTGACACATATAATCCTATTCATTTAAATTATTATACATTTTTATTATATATAGGTAATCACGGACAAACATCCTATGTAAAATTTTGGTGTATTTTTTGATACTGTGAACTAAGCAAATAACAAACTACTAGTACTATATATCTTGGCGGGTAACGATATTGTTTTAAACATAATTTTCTTATTTTCTATGATATCAAAGAAATGTCATCAGCACACCATCAATATTCCATCACTTTTCAATATGGCGTCCTCTTTGAAATGAAAATGGATGCCTTACTCGACTCGACTCTTTTAAAATCAGCACGCTTCCAACCGTAATGAAATAACGGCAGAAAAAACATTCTGAAACGAAGAAAAAGAACAAGCAGAAAAAAACTTTCATTCTCTAAAAACATTTGTGTGCGAAAACACATCCAAAAAGCACACATATGTTATTGACATGTTGTCGAATCAATGGGTTTAATAAGCAAATAAACTTTTCATTTGCTTGCAAAACGTGCCATGTTTGCTGCGTGTATGTTTTTGTCTGTGTCAGTGTACAAATATCCTTCCGTTGTCATCTTTTAAACGACAAATGTTTTTTTTTTCGGGGAAGCCTGTCGTCATTCTACATATGTAGTTCCCATGCTATTTTTTCTAGTCAAGCTAAACGGGCAACGATTACAGAACAGCATTGCACAATGCGTGATCCGATTATTGAATATGGTACCGCCATCATCGGGAGAAAGTTGGGCAGAGGAAAAAAAGAACGTTTTTCTGACTACGAGGACATTTTCAAGAGGATTTTTTCCGATTCATACTATGTTTCCGTTGAGAAAAATCAGTGGAGTGTAACAAATTGAACATTGCTAGACGGATTATATTATTTTTAAGTTGAATGCGTTGGAAAGGATATAAATTGGTACCTTCTGTTCTTTTTATATGTAAGAGACATTGAATTGCGTAATTTTTTGTTTATATTTTCAGTTGTATTGAAGTGGGACTTATTATATGGTGTCTCTAGTGATGAGTGAAGCACTCCAGATTCGTGAGCCTTCCTGGCATTCAATTGTCGTTACGAGTTCTGGCAGAAGTTCGTTGGTTGCTTGTACTGGTCCTTTTCTCAAAAGATGCCTCACTTAGCCCACGATAGGCCAATTGTGATACCACAAGAAAATCAAGACGGCACTAGAACTAGAACTTAACTACGGCATAATAAAAACCATTTAGATTCTCTTATGAAACTCATATTTAAATTAACTACTCCCGTGGCGTTATCCAGGAAGGGTGAACCTAAAGTTTGCATGCGTCTTCTGGAAGGTGCTGAGCATTCGTACAAAAAATATTGGACCATTTCTTCCTCTTCTTCTGATCTGCAAATATCGTAGAAGTCGTTGAAGGACAGTACAGATATGGTGAAACTCAATGTTTCACGCCGTATGTTGAGGAGCTGCTCACTGATGGTCTGTTTGTTCTTTAGGTTTCTTCCAATAGCCAGGCCCTGTTTGCAGCCTCTGTGTAATGATGCTTGCTTCCTAGCTTCAGGGAAGCTAGAGGATCGCTGACCTACGGTGTTAGTGTATAATCCTGGAGCTCAATGCCAGCCCACGCCATAGCATCATCATCAGAAGCAGAAGCTGAAAGAGAAGGGCCAAGAGGAGCAGGAGCAGTAGGAACAGGAGCAGTAGGTACAGGAACAGGAAGAGTAGGGCCAGGAGGAGCAAGAGCAGGAGGAGTAGGAGAAGCGGAAGCAGGAGGAACAAGAGCAGAGGGACCAGGAGCAAGAACAGGAAGGGCAGGAGCAGAAGCAGGAGGAGGAGCAACAGGATCAGGGGCAGGAAAAATAGGAGCAAGAGGAGCAGAAGCAGTAGAACCAGGGAAATAAACAAAGTCTCTCTGGGGTATGTTCATATTTGAGTGGTTCACCACCTTAAATGACGATCAATCAATCCTTATTATTAATTTTCAATTTCAATTTAATATTTTTGTGAATTTGGGGGGGGGGTGATTATTTAGTGAAATATTTTAGTTGCAATATTTTCAAACTATTTTGTCCTATCTGAATTTTTCACTCGTATTAAATTCGGGAAACTTTCATTATTTTTTAACAACATTTCCATAGAAACAATTCTAATTCAAATCAAACTAATTCAAAAACATTATTTCCTGTTTCATGTGAACATCAAAACAAAATATGAAATACCTTTGCTTTTGCAGTTTCATATTTATCTATTGATTCCTTTTTTTCTTGTTCTTTTCATAAAAACAAATCCCACCCCTAATTTTCATGGCCAGGAAATTTCGATAGATTCCAACAGCAACAGAAAATCTGAAAATTCCGCTTAAAGTTATAAAACTTTAATGTCGTTTCTAGACAACATCGACCCAACTTAGCGTAACAATCTTCCAACTTCCAAAACATACATACATAGATAAATATGTTGTGTTTACACCCACGTAAAAATGTTCAGAAAAAAAAGATGTTATATTTCAGAAGATGGAAATAAACATGTGCAATATTAGACGATATTTTGTTTGAAATAATTTGCTATCCAAAAGGATACTAGACAATGTTGTGTAAGAATTGTTTTTCTTGTTCGGAAATGTAAAAAACCAAACAAAAATTTAAAGGTCGTATTTTTATGATGCATATTAAAAAGTTGAATGAAATTCGATTAAATTAGTCATAGGTGGAAATAAATTGTTTGATGCTTATACTTAAATTGTTTTGGAAAAATTTGAACTTATTATCGATTGAAATAAAGATTTATTGAAACATGTATCAAAACCGAATGTTACGAATATATCCGCTTCCTGAATCGTACCCATCCATATTCGTGTGCAAACTTTCTCTTGCTGATTTCAAAATTTAAATAGCCAGAAAGATAGTCGATAAATATTAATTTACTTGCAGCTTCAAATATTGTAGGTATTTAAGAAAACTTCAATAGTTGATACAAAAGAATGCACAGCTTTAAAATTCATAAGGAAATGGGAATGTTCGACAATGAACTGTCATTTTTGGGGCTAGTTCAGAAAGTTCAATAACTGATTAATTAAAAGGTGCGCTTTAGATGCTGAAGTATTTAACTTAATAGTTACGATACATGGAAATATTATCTAATCCCGGAAAAATATCTACCTTTTGCATATATCAACGATCGACTAAATGCTAAATAATGCCATCCCTAATTGCAGGGCAAATTTTTGGCAGAGAAAATCATTGAAAAGAAGTGATGTGAAATTAGTTTGATTGGTATTTTTTGAACTCATCTCAAAATTATTTGATATGAAAACTACCATTCTCAGTTTTCAGAGACACTCATTAACTTTTTCAAAAAAATCTCTAAGTGATATTCATGTCTAATGTTTCATTAAAACAGCATCCAACCACAAAGCCCCCAAATGAATTTCAATATCCAACAATCAACTCAATCTCTCTCACATCAGGCATCCTAGTCGCTCCACTATCACTGAACCATCAAATGAGAATTATTTAAATCTCAACGACACTATAAATATCCCATTTAAACCAAGCGCCAACAGGCAGTTGATGCCGTATTCCCCGAAAGCACATCCACTCCCCAAATGGATCCTTCGTTCCGTATGTTTCCATTTCCAATTGCAGCTTTCGTCCAACCGCCCCAGGACTAAATTTCAACTGGCGCCATTGCTCCCGGCCATAACTTACGGGCAAGCAAAGCCAAAAGAAATGAATGAAAATCCTGAGAAGGACGAGCAACTTCCATAATGGTTGGGTAATGAGTATAGCTTCCAAACCATTTCAACTTAACGATTGCTATGATAATTGCACACTGAATTAAAGTGGCCACCATCATCATCGTCGTGGTCCTTGTCGTCGTCGACAAGACCAGTATAATATGAACGCGTTCTCGGGCAATTTTCGGACGAATATATCCTTTTTCCAGAGATATAGCGAGAATCTTGATTTCTTTTGGCACAATCTTAAGAGATTGTGGCTTTTCTTTAATGAATACTTTTGAACTGAACGTCATGGGCTAGCATGAATACGTTCTACAATATAGATTTTATGTACAAGGACATAACAATTAAAATCAAAGAACAACAAACAGATGGTTTTTTTCGCCGCCGTTTCGAAAGGACAGGGGAATATTTGAGCATTTTGAAAAGCAATCAGACTAAAATAAAGATTGGGCTGAGCTGGACCGAGCCAGGATATTAACAGGAGGAGGCTTTCAGTTTAATTAAAGTAGGTGGAAACCCGAGTCCATGTTTATTAGGATGGAACGCATTGTGGCGTTGTGGGCCTCACTGAAAGTTTTCAGAATGCTGAACCAATATCTTTATTGTCTCCGCCATCTCGTTTCGAACAGTAATGGAGTCATTAGCCACCTGAAAATTAATCAGTTTCACGGCTCGTCAACTTGCCAAGCAGAACAATCACCGTAACTAATTACCGGCACTCGACAAATATTAATATTCCGTTTAACGTTATATCGTCCTTTACGAGCTCCTGATGCTATTCGCTGATGATGTATCCATCTGTCTTTCTATAAATCTATCTGTCTACCTACGCTGCCAACTCTAATAAAATTTTGATAGATACAATTAATTTATCTTCAGGATGTGGAATGAAACCATCATCGATGGTAGTTTGCAAAGTCATAGCATAGCATGTTGTGTTGCAACAAGGACACATCCAGGAAGAAGCATCACATCAAGTTGTTGATGCCACACGAACGTGTATGCAATTTGTTCGCGTGAGATAGTATTTTCAATTAAACGTAGATAGTATTTTACTCAATCTCAAAGCTGCATCTCAATACACAACAACGCGAAAAAGCTGCACTTGCGTCTTCATTTCATGCTTGTACGATGACACCATACAGGAAAGATAACATTTACAAATCCTCTTTGGCCAAGACTATCAAAATCTAAGTCAACTCTCTATGAAATTCCAGCAAAACTATAATTCAACTTTACCAGCGCTCCCATAAAATCAGATACCGATCTGTGTCGATCTGTGTATTTATTCGACGAGCGCAATGGATACTGCAAAATCCTAAAAAAACACAACAACAACTCAGAGTTCACTTGATAGAGCATTTAGATGTTCATTTTTCTGGCCGTCATCTTCGTCCATAAATTGTGGTTGAACGGTGGCAAAATACTCCCTTTACATATAAGACTCACTGTTATTGATTCAGTATACCAAGTGTAATACGCAAATCCTGGATTTGCTCAAAATTGACATGGCGTGCTTAATCTGTGGGGACGATCCACTTTGCGCCTTTGCTCTGCGGGGACGATCCACACTGTGTAGCAAAATTGACATGGCGTGCTTAATCTGTGGGGACGATCCACTTTGCGCCTTTGCTCTGCGGGGACGATCCACACTGTGTAGCAAAATTGACATGGCGTGCTTAATCTGTGGGGACGATCCACTTTGCGCCTTTGCTCTGCGGGGACGATCCACACTGTGTAGCAAAATTGACATATCTCATATCTAGTCACGTTTCACATGCTCAAATTCGCATGGGTTTATTTTCTCGCACGTAAATTTAGTAATTTCAATGGTTTGTTTCTGTCGTTCTCATAGTTTTTTGTGTGTTAAGATGGATCTATGTAGATGACGATTCTTCCAAAATTATGGTTAAGGATAGAGTACGAGGTAAAGCCTCAATGATTGACGATGTCCTCATATTGTTGGGTGTCGAGATGTGACAAATAAATTGTTTGATGACTGACGGATAGCACATGCATATTTGCCCACCGCAATGTCGTCCAACAGTTGGGGGTTTCCCGGTTTAGCTTCAGGTCGTTCATAACAGGGACTTGGGATTTTAACCCAAGAATCATGAAATTCGAAGAAATTTTAGGAAGAAAATATATGAGCTCTGAGAATCTTAGAGTTAAAATTTGATGTCCTTTTTATCGTCGTTATAAAAAATATATAAAAAGTGGTTAACAGGACACCCTAAAAAATTACTAAAGGACTATTTAAAATAGTTATAAAGTATTTAAAAATATTACCACTCGATCTCTTATTTTGGTCAATTAATAACAAAAGTGAAGGATGCATGAATATTCTCCATTAATTCTGAAAAATATAATCATCGAGACTTCCAGGATACTAATTACTTTTTGAACATTTTTATTTGAATATAAATTCACAAGCCGCTAAACAATTATCCTTTATCAATTTCCAGCAACTCAACCATTGGTCCTGCGTTAATCGCTTTACAATACAAAACTCCTTGAACGCCTCCTCCCATAAGGACCACAACTATCCTGGCAATAGATATGATACCTACACTACGTTTGCAACGGAAACATGATTGTCCCGACTGCCAACACGGCATATTCGTTACGCGATGACCCATACATACCTATATATGTACCAACCAACAAGGACATCAAAACGACGCTGACAATAGAAGATATGTGTGAATCGTATCTGTTGCATCATTTATCATTATTATCATTAGTAGATACTAATTTCATGGACGTATTAATATGACAAAACTTCGGGCGAACATAAATCATAAATATGCAAGGTGTTACAGCGGAGGATCCATCCTTGTTTCAACCATCATGATTCATGTTCGCATGCACCACGCTTGTGTTGTGTTGAAGAAAATTACTCTTGTTGTTTTTCACTTCCATTTTTTTGTTGTCAGAGGTTTGCTAGGTATTTTCTAATAAAAGGAGGGACGAAATTATGGAATATTTATGATTGTAATGTTACTTTTATTACAGTCGAGGTGATTCTTAAAAATTGAGTAGAAATTAAAGAAGATTACTGAGCTGATTAATGAGTTCCATAATTTGCTTCAAGATTTCAATAAAAATATTTCAAGTTTATGATACTTTAATCTAGATTGAAAATTATTTAAAGATTTGTATAAAAAATTCAAGTTAATGATGGTTTGATTCAGAATAAAGATTACTTAAAGTTTAAAAAAATTGTAATCCAATCAAACGAATCGAAAACATTGAGTTAAAGTGATTTTCAATTTTAATTGTAAATGATCAGAAATGTACTTCAAATCACTACAATATAAAAATGTAATTTTGTTATAAATAAATTTAGTTTATTAAAAAATATCTTACACCTTTTTTTCCGATTATTTAGAATTTTTCAAGGAAAATTTTCATTTCATTAATGCGAAAATATTCATGAAAACTGTGTGCATTGCACAGTCAGCACTTTTAAAATACGATAAAAGTCGAAAACCAGATACGCATCGAGACTCCATTCAGTTGATCACAATCTACATGAACCATTGTATAATTTCATTAACTTTAATAAATGGATATGTTTGAAAATCTTTTATTAAAAACATTTTCTTTACAGTGTTGAAAACATCGCAAACAACAGGCCATGGTAGGATGGGCCCAGACGGTTACATCTATGTCTGGTGAGCTTCACTGACGTTCATTGTATTGCGAAAGAAAAAGGGATTTTTTGTTAGTAAACGATCGTCCGCTTGGAGTAGCTTGATTTTTAGTGCTCTCGGGCAGGTCTTGATCACGATATTGATTTGGTAGGCGCACAAGATTATGGAATAGATTAGAGTAAGAAGGAATAAAAATATCAAAGAGTAATGATTTGTCTTTGATTTCAGTTTTATGTTAACTCTGCGCATCTCGAATTTATCGATACTTGGTAATCTGGGATATTGACATTCGGGGTAAAGACTAGGAAAATTAGACTATTCAGCCAATAGTCACGGTATGTTTAGTCTTTGAAAGGCCGAATAAAAAGCGTCTCCATGAAATTACTGTCCGTTGCCACGTGTCCCCGGGATTGAATGTCTAAGAGTTCAAAATACTCCGGGTTTTACGTGCTTTCCTTGATATGAATCTTTGGTAGTCAAACATTTTGAGGACTAAATTGATAAAAAAGCGTTGATCAACTCCACTCCACACCTCGCCATGAAGGAGTGGCATCGTCATCATACTGGTGGACTCGCGCTACTATCTAACGTAATTTACTACAACCACGCAGTCGCCCCCACAAAGGGGTCTCACCATATCTAGAAAGTTATTATCCTTGACCTTGTGATACCTATATACCCCTGGCGTGGGGTTTACAACTGAAGGATGATATGATTTATGGCTTTGCACAAGAGGCTTCGTGCCGTCAATGAGACAAAAATCTTGGTGGCTTCCAACGTTGGGCCGGAGATGATGAAGGCGGTATTTATGATTTTCGTCACAATGGTACCCAACTTAAAGGCTAGATTAGCTTCTCGCCAGTCAGTCTACTGACACGGAAAGGATCGTTACGATCAAGGATTTCTCTTATCGACAATTCGGAATAGTTTGTCTTCGTGGACAGCTCACGGTCACGCACTCATAGTACTGTACCGAAAAAACTCATAGTCCTGTACCAAAAATAGCCGCCAACTTTTTCCAGACCTTCCTTTGCAGTAGTGGCTTCCAAAATGAGCCCATACTCCGACGAGTCGATTACTAGAATCAACTTTGCTTATGCTTATGCCATTTTTTCCGGGTTTTCTTGGGTTCCTTGGACCAACTTCCACAAATCATTCAATATGAGATCATTTTCCGCCGCAAACTTCCAAATGACGTAGTTTTGACGACCTTTGAGTCGCTCAATTGTCGGCAAATTACTCGTCATTTTTATAATAAATTCAATCGCAAAAATTCCAAGAAAATTATTTATTTGTACACTTTTTTATTCAGCTTCAAAACTCCGTACTTTATGGGTCCATACCCAGTTGAATTCTTGAAAAAAAAAGAATAAATGAAAACACTTTTTTGTCACTTTGAATAATTTAAAAGGAAGAGTCTATGGTAGACTAAAAGAAACCAAAGCTATAAGCTGAGTTTTTCAGGTCAAAAAACGATAACAATCCAACAGGGAACAGACTTTTCTTGCTGCTGATTCTGGGCACCTGATTGATTTGCTGTGATTCCCGAATGATCCCTGAAGAATTTTGCGTTACAAAAATGTACAAGGCATTTTGAAATGACTTCCCTTTTGAAATTGTAATTTTAAATCAATAAAAACGTACGTTTCAATAATTTGAATACATCTGTCGTCACCAAAAGGATTTTGAAAGGAATGAGTGTAGTCGTTTGGTTCGACAGGGATATTAAACATCATTTTAAAGTACTTTCTATGATTGTAAGATAGTTAACAGTTAAAATATCATTGACGTAATTCTAGACTGAAATTCGAAATGAAATTCATGAAGATAGTAAAGAAATCAGACCAATATCGACATTTTCCTTGATGATATCTTTCCGGTGAACGTTTCGCTCTTTTTCACAGCAATGATAGAGCACTAAGTTACAGTTTGCACCATTGAAGAAAGACAACCTATTTACATTTCCACTGAACACCATATTCTCCTTTTCGATTCGATACTGTTCAGAGAATTAAACGTTTTTCATAAAAACATTTAAATAAAATAGTTACAGTCAAGATTCAACTTGTATTTTTTTCTCTTAATAGCTAAAAATAAAAAACATTTCTTTTATGCAGATTCATTAAAATAATTGATTTATTTTGCTTATTTTTTTCATTTTTTTTCATAATTGTTTTTTTCTTCTGTTCCTCCAGAAATACAATAATAATATAATATATTCACTAATAGTTTCTTTAAATCATTTTTTGTTTTGTTATTTATTTAATTTTTTTGGGGTTGTTTTCATATTTAATTGTTTTTATTTATCATCGCGTAGCAGATACACAAGAAATTTGTTGATTTTTTTCCACCCCGTCTCTGTATTTCAGGGTTGATTTTATATTTGTATACATATATTTATTTGTTTATTTATTTATTTATATAAACAGCAGATATCTTTTATTCTCCATTTTATCCATTAACATGTATTTTTCTTTCCGATTTTCATATGTCCTATATATTTTTTATAGTTTCTTTTCAGAGTTTGTGTCCATTCAATATAGAGCGATTGCATAGAATCTAGTGTTGGGTAGTTTTAATATAATTGATTTGTTTTGTTTTTTTGTTTTTCGTTTAAAAAAAGACCATTCAGCATGTTTGCATGATTTGATTTCAGATGTGTTTCTTTTACTCATTTTCTCGATTAAATCGATAGAATCTTACACTATCTATATGCAATATTGTGTTGTAAATTACAATTAATTTTTTAATTGCAGCAATAGTATCGAAAATTCTAAGGTTTTTTCCGCGTTCGCCATTTTTTAATTGAATTGAATTATGACGCAACAGGTTTTTGTGGTTTTAATTAATTCAAATGTTTTTTAAATCGTTTTTTACAGCAAAGAGCAAGGACGATATTTATATATCAAATTCATAAGTTTAGATGAAATTTTTATTGTATGTCTTTTGAGATGTTCATCAATTTTGAAGCTGTGTTTGGATAGAATGTTCGCTGTAGAGCAGTGCATTTATTTATGACAAATAAAGAGGTCCACAAAAGAACGCAATAAATTCATACGAAATTATTTTTCAAAAATTGAAAAACAAAATCGTTGACATTAACAGAAAGGTTTGTTGTCTAATAGAATTATTATTTTTCAACATACGAAGAATATTGAGGAGTTTCAAAATATTATCTTCAAACATCGAAGGGTATTCGAACGATTTCTGTTCAAACAAATAAAAATATTGTCAGTGGAAATGTTTCGTGCTGTTATGGACCTCCTTCTGTGATACAGGCTTGATGCTTTTTTGAGGAGGAATATTACATTTGAGACGTGATAATTAGCAGATTGTATAAAGTATTGTAATATTTTTCTGTGCACTTTTACATTACATTGTCTGGATTGCAATTAAAGCCAATTGACGAGAGGGTTTGATGAAAATATTCTAATATCAAATCTAAATTAAATTCAGCACACAATTAAAACTATTCGGAATTTTTCGGGGAAATTTAACGATGCACATGGCATTTTTTGATAATTTCATTTCAAACATTCTAAAAGAATTTAACAAATTCTTACTTTATTTCAACAAGTTTGATTAGCCAATCTAAATGCCCATTACAATCCTTAAATCATATTTTGGTACAACTCTTCTTTTCATGGCAGCAAAAACGACGACATTAACGTACAATGAAGATAATATTTAATATTGAATTGATGACGATTGAAAACGATTCATAATCGCTATTCAAATGTATTTTATACACGCTCACACAGCGAATTAAATTATATTACATTTCAACGAACAATAAGAATTAATCAATTAGTAATAAAAATATTAATAAGGACAAAGAAACTGGATAATAAGAATTTAATAAGTATTCATTGAATGATAATAAAAATAATATTTAATTGATAATTCGAAATCATCAAGAGCAAATTATTTGGTTTTCACGGATCCTTTTTTTTAATTCACCAAATCAAGTACGACACAATATATATATAAATATTTTGTTGTTAGATTCTGCGTTTTCTAAACGACACAAATTTTGCATATTTTCTTTAGATTCTTCACACTCTGCATTTCGTCTTGGGTTTTTTCCATCGATTTTTCTCCAAAACAAAAAGGGCAAAACAAACAAACAGCAATCAATAAATTTTGGTCGATAATAATCAATTAATACATTCAGTTTTTTGTTGTTGTTTATTCCCGGATGAAATGCAATTGTTCATGTTACCATTGATATGAATGCCGGGCGGCATGTTGAACTTTTCATAATTGTTTGTTGAATAGTTGTTGCCCAGACTATTCATAAACATATTTTGGGGATCGTTGGGGCTGTTAAACCAACTTGAATGGGAATAGTTCATCTGGAAAAATTGATATGCAATTTATTTAAAAACTATTATGCACATTAGGTTGATTGTATTTTATTGGAAATTGATAATAAATTATTGATTTGAGATATTATTTCGGAAGATAAAATTACAACATGTTCCAAATAATTTTATATTTTTAATAAAGTTTAGTAGGCTATCTAAAATAGCAACAATAGTATATAATTTTAGGTGTTTACAAAAGGGATGATAGGACTTTGACAGCGAAATTATAATTATAAATATACAGTGGCTCACAGCATATTTGATACAGTGCTTCTTTAAAAATTTACGTTACGAACGTAATAATAATATCAAAAAAATGCCAAATGTAAATCGCAAAAGAGCAAGAGAGAAATCGCGACGTTCTTGTCGGATTATGTCGGTAAGGGAAGCAAGCGGTAATCCAAAAGATATACTTTTATCAGTTTCTAGGCGTGCACTAAAATGAAAACTGTCTATGAAGCATCTTGTAGAATCTTGTACAATGGTTTGGGTTCATATAAGAATCAATTGACACAAGAATTACAACCAAAGGATCGTGCATTACGAAATAGTTTCATTTTAATTTAAAATCTAGTCCTTTGCTGTTAAATGACCTATATTGTATTACCAAGGATCGATTTTTCTTAATCTACAACGGTTTGAAGGATATTCATTTACCTGTTGTTGCGAATTCTGTTGCTGCTGTTGATTCATTAAATTGTTTTGCATTTGTTGACCATGATGACCGTATCCTGGAAAATAAATCAGTAATTAATTCTATAGCACATTTTTGATAAGTTTCTCGCTGCACCAATCATCATTTTGATTGTATTAGAACGATATTGCGAATAAAACGGTTAGAAATTGAAGCTTGAGTATCAAACAAAAAGTTGTAAACAGCCTAAAGAAAAGGCGGATTAACATAAAAATGATTGCTTTTAAGAGACCTTTAATAAACCACGATTCATTTTTTTCATACCTCCCCCTAGTGATGGAACGTAGTTTTTTCTCCGGCTTTCGAAGCCAAAGCAATTCACCAATAAGGGGATAAAGCATGTTAAATAATAATTATAGTATAAACAATTATGTTTTTTATGTCAATATTAAAACTTCTAGAAAATTATTTAAAACATTTATAAACAATAAAAATTTGTATTCAATTAGAATTTTCAAAAATTCCTTATTTTTTACAGGGGAAAATTAAAGAAAAAATATTTTGTTGGGAGTCTGCCATTTCAGCTTTATTTTCGCTTATTTTGAAAGACTATTTAATCATATTTTGGGTACAGAAATCCAATTTGAATTAACCCCACCCCACTTTCTCAGATTCTGCCAATAAAGACTTGGTTAACGATAGTGAATTTTGTCATTGAAACAACTGAGTATATATTGTAAATATACTATGTATATAATTTGCTGGAGGTCATATGTACATGCGAAATGATTGCCAGAATTTTGAGCCGATAATTAATCTTAACTCAGGACACAATTCAGGTATTCTAAACTATTTTCAGCTGCTGCATATCCACAATGAATGTCTAGAGAAAAAATTAATTCAAGGAAAGAGATCGCTTGGATTAGTAATTTGATCTGTTGGCATATCCTCTATTGTGTTGTCCACTATTTTCTGATAACTTTCGTGGTAACCTGGGACGTAAAAGTGCGATTTAATTTACGATGATTGATCACTCAGCGATAAAAAAAACTCATCGTGAGTCGTCCTTTGTCACGTCACATCACGGAACTACGTCTCATTAAGCGGCTATTCTTAACAGGAGAAATTTATCTGAATGTCCTAAAACATAGGTTGATAAAATGCCTGGGATGAGTGGGTCTCACTTTTAACAAGTGTCGTTCATGCATAACTCCGCTTTCCGTAAGGAGAACTGTCTCAAGCCAGTGGGAGGGATTCTGACCGATCCTCAGAACATTCGTTCAACAGGATACTGAGGTAAAGGTGTGATGAAAAATAGGGTGGCATATTTTTAAATGATGATAATGATAAGCCCTAAAATACGGCGATCAATCTGGAGCTTTGCTATGGGACTCAATTGAAGAGGTTCTGCCTGTACTTCCTCGCAACCTCACCAGGGGTAAACTGGTACCAAGGAAGGGATCCGGGCTCGACACTGGTCCCTGCCGGTGTCAGTGAGGAACCTGTGGAGATTGAAACTTGGGTGCTGTGGTTGACACTCAAAAGCGGGTACAGTCATTTTCTAATACAGTTTGGGACCGGAGCTATTCGGCAACCCTTCTGTATCGTGGTGCATTGGCGTGCTGTTGCGATTTCGACAGGGGTGCCGCTTCCCAAATAGCGGCAAGGATGCTGATAGATCCGAATCCAAACCAAAGATAATGAAGGAGTCCAGGCAAGCTCTGGATAAGATCTGGTATCCATACTCGGAAAAGCAGTACTCATAACATAAGTTATGGGCTACTGACTAGTACGAGTACGTTTATGGGGGCTTTTGGTGCGAGCTTATCGTAACCCGTGGTTTAAGAGGCCCGTGGTGTTAAGACTACCTGTCAGGCCATCACGTTAAACTCAGGAACGATCTGTCGTTCATGCGTAATGGTGCACTATTCTAAATATTCAATACAGACAAAAATTGATAGGACGCTGAGATTGTATTGTCCGACCAGTCCGAACACCGGATTTAAATCTCTCCCATTTAAAAACTGAATATAGTCTTCCGAAATCGTTTGTTGGGAAGTTTTTTGGATCAGGGTTACAAAAAGGAGTAAAGATCATCAAAATAATAGAATATTGTGAAAGAAAAAATAATAGCGCCTAGTATAAATGGATTTCTTATTCACTAAGTTTATTTTCGAATGAAATCAAAGCAATCAAATTTACTATCGTTAACTAAGCCGACATTGGCAGAGTATGAGAAAGTGGATAGGGGTAGCTATAATCGGGGTTTTTTTACGCCAAAGGAGACTAATTAGTCTATCAAAATTCGTGAAAAAAAATTCAACCTGCTGTGATAGCAATTTGAAATAAAAAGATTTTTTATCGGATTTGTTTGAGTAAACAATATTTTGCTTCAAAAATTGTGCTAATATTTTGCCAATAATCTCCCATTACGTTTCCTCGCATTTATTTTTAAAAAACGATAGAAAAAAATAGATTAAATAGATTTAATTTAGGATGGATCGCAGTGAACTTTGTATGATGAGGTTCAACCGCAAGAACCGATGACAGAACAATTCCTATTTTTGTGAAACTTTTCATACAATTTTTTTGATCAGTTCATTTTTGAGAATTTTGTAGTATTTTTCTTATCGGTTGGTAAGAAAAACTACGGTGAACAAGGTCAGACTATCCCGTTCCGGCACAAAGCCTAGTGTTGTTTATTATTACCAAATCGCTCCCATTTTCTAAACAAGGCTCATGTTTTATGGATGACAAAACGATGCATTTTAACGAAGCAAAACTTTGGGGAAAATTTAAAATATTAAAATGAAATTCAATCCACCAAAAGATGATGTAGAAAAAAACCACATCAGTACAGATGTTTAGAAATAAAAAAAAATATTGATACGTAAAAGCGACAGAAAGAAAATCAAATATTGAAAATATGAATAAAGAAAATAATATCCCAAAATAAATTTATGAAAACATAAAGAATAAACAGCAAATTAAAGGAAATTTTGGGAATTAAAATCAATAGATCACTAGGAGTTGAATCGATCACGAAATGAACAGAAAAAATTGCACAAAATCATGAAGAATTTATGGCAAAATTAATTTTATTTTTTCACAATTTCCCTTCAAATCGCCTACCTTGTCCTGGTTGTTGTTGTTGTTGCTGCTGTTGTTGATTCAAATGCTGCACAAACATATCGTGCTGCTGATGAGATGAATACGACGGGAATTGACGGAATGACAAAATTGCTGGATCCATAGCTGTCCAATCACTCATATTTCCATATCCTAGAAGAAAATAACACATGAAGATCCCTCCATTAGCCACCGCTAGCTTCTTGGCTTGACTATTCCATCATCGCTTACCTCCTTTGTTATGATTTTGATTTGGCTGTCCCATATGCATTTGTGGATCGTTTCCTTGTGCTTGGGGTGGTTGCGGTTGCGATTGTTGCTGCTGAGGCAACTGTGGTTGCGGAAAACCACCGCCACCACCTCCACCCATATGATGTGACCAATTGTTCGGTTGGGGTGGCATCTGTTGCGCACTACTATTCATGAATGGAAGAATTTTGCTGCTGCTTTGTGGTCGTGGCACACCGAAACCAAAGGCATTCATATGATTAAAACCTGGTGGTGGCATACGTGTTCGTTGGCAGCTCTCCAAGAGATGCTTGTTGTGATTGTTTTGCGATTGTTCGCTTTCCATTATTTCGGCCAATGCTTTTTGAGTCTCGAAGAACGGATCGAAACCTTTAAAACAAACATAGGAGCGGTTGATGTTTCGTTAAAAGTACAATTTGAATGGCGTGAAACGTGGTAGAAATAAAATTATTAATCCCAAACAATTACTCGTAGATAATTAGTACAAATCAAAACCTGACTCTCAGTGAAAATAGATAAGCAAAGCTTTGTCTGGATGTTCGGTTGACTATGGTTAATTGTTTCTAAGGGAATCCACGCACCAAATAGGTAAAATAGATATGTCTTTTCTGCCCTGCTTCTTTTTTCAAATTCTATTCACTCATTCATTTGATGCAACTATTCCTACTCTGTTAAATCAATAATCAGACAAAATATAAGGCAGTTTCGCATTCTAGGATTTCAAACTCAAAATTCGAATCATGCAACGCAAAAACAAAACAAGCTGGTAAGCAAATGAAGCTCCCATTTTAACCACTTCAATTTCGTTCTCACTTTCTCTCAAATTGTTCAACGTCTGATCAAAGTCAGTTTTTATAAATCTTTCATCCTTCTTCGCTTGCGCAACACTCAAAATTGATCGAAGAACCAATCGATAAGCACAAAAGAAAAATTAAAATTATTACGAAAGAAAGCACATTTTAAAAAACATCTCAATAACAATAAATTTTTTGTTAATTAAATCAAACAAATATAATAATTAGAATAGTTATGGTACCTAAATCATCATCGACAGGTGCATTTTGCATATATTGATTGTGAATACGATTCGATTGTTGTAGTTGTAATTGTTGTAGTGGTTGGGAACTATTATTATTATTATTGTTCGGGCTCATAAACATATTATTGTTGTTACTGAACGATCCAATTTGATCGAAATTATTAAATAACCTCGCGTTTTGAAATTGTTGTCCAATAAGGCCTAAATATTTGACGGAATTTCGGAATATCGAGTTGGTTTGGATGGTTTGAATATTTTATATATAAAATATATTTCACAACGGAGAAAAATGAAATGAAAAGAAAGATAAATTATGAATAGGCGTTAAAATAAAGATTAAATTTATAAAATTGTAATTAAAAAAGCAAAATTTACAATAAAAACTAGGACAGAATGAATGAGATTTTGAAAAATTCGTGTTTTGGTGTTAATTTTTCTTGAAATAATTGAATTAACTGAAATGAAATCATTAATTTCTGTGCGAAACGAAATGGAAAATAGAAGACTGTCATCTTTCTTTTGAGCTCTATTTCAAACGCAGCATATTCTTCGATTTTCAAGAGGCATGAGCAAAAATTTAGCGGAAAAGTCCAAGTACAGTAGAACCTAGATTATCCGCGATAATTGTAACCAAACAAATCTTGAATTACCAAATGATCCGGCTGACCAGGAGAACATCATTAAAAGCCGATTTGGCTTACTTCAAAATCGATTTTATTTGGCATTAAATAATTTAGTTTTAAATGAACAAAGAAGACTTGATAATGCACTCAAATGAAAGAAATTGGAATCTGTAAGCTATTGTAACAAAAACAAGAATTTAAAGTGGCATTTACATACGTTTATTCATAAAAAATCATCTCGTTTATTACAGAAACGCGGATAGTCGAAGCTTGAATAATCATAGTTCTACTGTAATAATTTTTACTAACATGATGGGCCAGGAATGGTGCTTTTTGAAATAAATAAAATTACATTCAATTCGAAATAGAGTTAAACGAAATCTACTACACATATGAAGCATTGGATAATATGTGGTTGCATATCTAACTACTTCAGTACCACATAATTTTCAACGGAAACGCAAACTTTAAGTCTAATAAATATTATGTTTATCTCTTCTAAAATATTTCTACGATAGATTTCAAGGTAAAGTATCAGGGCATAGTGAGATTAATATTTAAAACCATACTATAAATACAAGAAATAGTGATACTGAAGTGTTCAAATATAATATTGTCAATTGAAGTCTCACTACTCACCATTGGTGTGGTCCATGTGTTGTGAACCCATTCGATTATTATCTAACAATGTTGCCATTGCTAAATGATCACGGTGCTCGGTCATTGCATTGTTGCCGTAGCCATTCATTAGATAATGCTGAAATGGTAAGAAGAAGAAAATGCTTACAGGAATGAACCCAAAATAAATTTATTCGCATAAATTGTTGAATAAATAGTCATAGAAAATTCCGATAAGCTTTAAATTGACTAAAATGATCATAGGGCAGTTTAAAACAATTTATCATATTATCATTCGAAAGAATTTCTCGGGAAAATATATTAGAATTAAGATAATACTCAATATATTTATTATTTAGCTACAAGACAATATTTTTCATAATAAAAAAAAACATTAATATCGTGCAAAAATTGAAAGAATTGAGCTAAGTGAACAAAAATGTGACGAAAAAACTAAAAATCGTAAAGAAAATGTTTAACGAAAATATGAGAATAATTTTGCTGAACAACAAAGAACATTTGAAAAATTCAAAATTAAATTAATCAAACTAAATATCCATTCCAATCGTCGAGGAACATCGAACAACTGCCAAAAAATATCCTTTCCATCATTTTTTTGGTTACATTCACATTTCGAATTGATAGAATTGTTACGTTCGCCACGCAGCGTGGTCGATCCGCGAACCAATAAGGGAAAAATATGGTACTGTCTTGCCTCTGAAGAGACCAAACCACCGGGCGGGCAAACGAATCGGCGTGTTGTATGAATTGAATTATATAATTAGGGAGTAGTTTCGTTTAGGTTAACGACATTGAATTATATAAATATATATGGGATTTATTTAGGTTAAGTATATTGAATTATATAGATATATTTCGGATAAGATAGCAACAACAATTGTAATTCATCGCTATCCATCGTCCCACCAATGGAATCACTCAGGTCGCCGTCAATGCGATGTTCACCCGACCCCATGGCTGCGATGATTCATCTGCACAGCGGTCCTCAATTGCCAGCGTCGCAATGTGTCTGCCCAAAGGCCACCCACATACACACACACAGCAGCACAGTATCCGCCGAGGTGGAACGCTGCGACCAATCGTGAAGAACGAGCACAGAGCATGAAAATCGCCAGCTAACGTGCATCGGTAATTGTCATAAAACGAGTTGAGGGAGTGAAAGCTGGAATGGGTTGAGCGAACTCGGCTGGCCGTTGACCGCTGATACAGCGAACGGGATCGGGGAATCCAATAAATGTCGCCGGGAGAACAGCTTGTTATGTTCTGGGTTCCTTTTGTTTGCTGATCGGTGGCAAGGACTGAAGAAGCCAAGCCGAGAAGTTCCGAAGTTCGGTGCGGATTTTTATGTTCTATGGATCTTGTCTCTGGTGGAAAAACATAAGGAGAACGACGGACAGCAAGCGGCGTACGAGCAGCAGAATTCAAGAGGCAGCAGCGGAAATAGGTTTAAGGAGAAGGAGAAAAATTGTGAGAAGAATTAAATATAGATAGGGTTAGTTAGCTAGGTTAAAAAATAAAATAGTGCCTTAAGGATAAAGCAAGTGCATTTTTGTGTGAAGTGGCGAAACGGTCGTCGCGGGTCGGTTTATTTTATTTTTTGTTTACTATTTCCTCCAAATTCCCTTTTTTCGTCGGTGGTTTTGGGTCGTCCCGAATCCGATTCGCTGATAGGGCAGTCCCGGCGCAGAAACGGGTGGCACCCTTTAAAAGAAATTTTCCACATCCCTCTTGGCGAGTTAAAGCCGGGTGAGATTGCCCAACCCGTAGCCAGGATCGGCTGCGGTGCAGTGGCAGACGTTTCCATAATTACAGTTGTAACAGAATCCTTACATACCAGAAATAGTGTTATTCTACTAAAACAAATTCGACTTACTTGATGCTGCATTTGTTGTTGCTGCTGATTCTTATGGAAATCGAAAAATTTCGACATATTTGTACCGAACATACTGCCGCCGTGATCTTGATGCATACCATTCGGTTGTCTTTGTTGTTGCTGCTGCTGTTGATGATGATACATATGCGAATTCGGGAGCCTGTTCACATCCACGCCATTATGAGCGAAATCCATGTTGAAATCTATTTATTTTTAAAAAAAGCCCTCATCAAGGATGTTTGCGCAGACTGCAAATCAATGTAATTACCAGGCGTATATAGCTGAGGTACACCAATCGAATTGATGAGATTTCGTTTGTGCAATTCTTGCAAGCGTAAATATTCCTCTTGTTGTTGCTGCTGTTGCTGATGCTGTTGGTCTTCCATTTGTTTACTGTTACGCATCATGAAGAATTTCAACGCTTGCTCCCATTCTTCCGTTGTATTCATTGACGGCAACAGATATTTATCGGGATTATCGCTAAAGCTATTGGACGGTATCGGGTTTAGATTCATCGCGGATGGTGAAGTGTTCATGCCGCCTAAACCGCCCAGACTGACACCGATCCCGCCCAAACCGTTCAGGATTGAAGATGAACTTTGGGTTGGGTATCCGTCAACACCTGTTTTGACAAACATCACCAATTTAAAAAAAAATGGTAACGATCGATTTCAATGAGAATGACTAGACTATTACCATTAAGTAGATCGGGCAGATGTGATGTTATGGCGCTGTTCAATTGATTATTGATAGCTGTGCGATTATCGTTATCTAATTTGTCTTTGAACAATTGCTCGAATGTTGGTGTGAAGAAACTATTATTATCATCGAATAAGCTTAATTTCGATAGGCATGCTGAAACGAGAAACACATCCGAATCAGCATCATTTCAATGACGAGCGCAAATACATTTGCCTACCTGAAGTATCTATTATATTTGTATCATCACTAGATTGCATTGGTGCTGTTAAAACGTTCATATCACTCTTAATGCTATTTGTAATGTTTGTATCTGCTGAATTACTCGATATCTGCTGCTGATGCTGCTGCTGTTGCTGTGTCGTTAAACTATCTGAACTGAGAGTGGTGCCTTGTGTATCGGTCAGCGACGATGATGATGACGACGACGCTGACGATGAAGATGAAGTGGTTTTCTGACTTTCAGGCGTTGCAGCCAGTGGATGATCTGGAAAACTACCTGGCGAGCTTTTGCCACTTGTACTTTCACTTAGTGATGATCGGCTGTCACCATTGTTGCTAGACGAACTGCTGCGATTTAAAAAAATATGATTGTGAATTTAATACTTGGGAAGCTAACGACACAAATGAGTGATTCAGTAAATATTACGGACCCAAAGTTACTGAAAAGACAATCGCCAACCGATAGGCACACGTTTATAGTATCGAAAAACATAAAAACCAACAAGTCAACCAATAAACAAATACACGAAGGATATGCGAATACCAATTAAACATACCTTAGAGATCGTGTGTCGCCGTTTTTCATATCGTTATCCTCACTCGATGTGTCCTTGCCGAGGTCATCTATAAGATTCACCTCGTCGTCGGCGCTCAAGTGATTTAAAGAAGGATGCAACGTTTGGTTTTGTTGATGCTGCTCCCGCCGCTGTTTTGTCGGTTGTTTATCGATCGATATTGCAGACGACCCGGGCGTGGTCGCCCTCGTTGTTCTTGTGTCGTTTGTTTGACTCGCATTATTCGAATCTATTGTTGTACCATTTTGGTGGTGGTGGTGATGATTGGTCGTTGCTGCCGCAACACCATTGGTCGTATTGTTACTACTATTATTGTTTTCCAATTTGTTATGATTGCTACTACTGTTGTTGTTGTTGTTGTTATTCGAGCCATCATTACGACCTTTTTGATTTTTCTGTCCTTTCTTATCACCTCTCGTTTTGTCATGTTTTCGGTTACCATTTTCTTTGTTACCTGCAAAAAAATGAATCGTGCAGTTTAATGCTTAACATCAATCATGACATTTCGCAAAGTGCAAAGCGAAAGGAAAAGAGAATTATTCCAATCAAGTTTGTCGCTGATTTAGATTGTATCGAAACACCTGTAGAGAAGAAACATTGTCGCGTTCACTCGTTGAAAGAGTTACATCCAAATAGCACTTCTATTCAACGAATGAATCCGACAAAATCAATTCATGCTACGTTCTAAAACATACCAATTGGTTCATCCAAAAATTTTGACTATATACACACCGAACCAGATCCTCCCTCGCCCTCATACTTGTGGCAAAAGTCAACTCACCTTTACCATTACTTTTCCCGCCCGATGACTGTTGCTCTTTTGTATTCACCGGAGATGTCGAAAGACTGGGCCACGCCTCCTTGCTCGGTACACCGCCTGTACCATTACCTAATTTATTATCACCACTTTTACTATTTGTAGTTACACTACCGTTCGACGATGCTATCAGCGCGTCATGCAATCGTTTCTCGTACTCTTGATGCTTGCCCTGATGCATTTCGTCCTTTGTAAAACTAGCTTCCGGATCGCCTAGATCATGCAAATACATACAATCGCCTTTCGGACACTGTTGATTCTTCATGAAGTGGCTACAATACTTGGTTGTACCTAAACTAGTTTTTATCAGTCGACCGTCTATAGCGATATTGTTAACACTTTGTATTGCGCGTAACGCGTCGTTGTTGTGCACGTATGTAACATACGCTGACGCTGAAGGACCCTGAAATGTAATGCAGGCCCGAGGAGGGGAGCAGAACAAATTTTGATTAGATTTCAGCACTGAAAATCAAACAGCAGCAGAGAAACAATGATGCAAGCGTCGCTGGTAATTCATCGATCACATACACATCTTTTCGACAATTGAAGCGCACACATAACTGCATCATGATTCCACCACTTCAAACAAGAAAACTCACTTGTTGTCCTGCATACGCAGTACTCGGATTTATCACAACTTTATGTATTTTTCCGTATTTTCCGAAATACTCATGTTTTTTGAGAATCTAGTGGAAACGATTGAACAATTTTAGTTGAACGGATAAAATATTTCTTTTTCTTGAAATACTCACGTCTGCATCTGCCAGTCTTGGCGGCAAACCCACCACAAACACAAGATTCTTTTGGACAACACGAACGTTTGCCAAATGCTTTCGATTTTCCGTGATTTTTTGCTTTCGTTGTTGATCACGTTGCCTTTTTTCTAATTTCAAGGCTGCTATCTGTAAATTGGACAATGTTAAGGATGAGTGAAACCTGGAAAATATTTAGGCGATTTCATTTTAGAAAGCGTTTATTTTTTTCGAAATTTCAAATCTGAAGTGTGTAGCAAAAAATCATATGTGGATCAAGAATAATTGGTTGACCTAGAGGGGGAAGTTTTAGATACTTGTTAGGGGTTGAGTCATAAATAGATTATTTTTGTTGAATTCATGCTCTAGCATTTTGCAAACTGCTTTCATAATAGAATAAAGATTCGATTTAGATGTGAATATATTTTTTTAGACAAAACAAATCCACGATTCATGGGGGCAAATTAACAATCTCAATCCGACAGGACGAACTAAATACAATCAGTTGAAAACTAACAACATACCTGCTCCTGTGAAAGTGGTGTAAAATCGGCTGGATTTTCTGGATACGCCTTACGACATGCAGGACACAATTCATTTTCGTCGGTACGAATTCTGTGCCAGCAGAACCGACAAATCTGCCAAACAAGCAAATTCAATAAATCCCTTAACATACAATCACGTCGAAACAGAACAACTCACCTGATAGCCACAAGTGCACGGAAAGAAATTTAGATCGTCAGCTTCTAATGGTTCCATACATAGCGGGCACTCAACCACTTCATCGCTACTATTATTTAACACATTCATGTCAATAATGCTACGTTCCAACTTTATCTTCAGATTCACAGATCAATCTTTCAGATACACACAACGCGTTGAGTATACGGGTTTCGTTTAGTTAATGACAACCAATCACCGAACAAATTCGGCGATTTTTTGTATTCTTTTTTTTAGTTGAACTCACGATATTGCCGCTATTGTCCTGGAAAGGAACAACAACGTCCAAAAACAGTATGTCTTTAACGGCACAATCCGAAGGAAATTTTCGTCGAAGCAAATTGAAAATTTGCTCGACACCAGAAGAGATGATCAGATCACCACAATTGGATTTTATTTGGCGCGAAAAATTCACTTCCTTCAATGCTGGTTTGGATATTTGCGAAATTTATTGTTGAGGACGTCTATCACCGCTAGTTTAGGCTAATCTGGAAATTTGTTGATAGTTGTTATAGCTGAAAGTAAAAATATTCAATTATTTAGTTAGTAAAGATAGTATTTAAAAAAAACATTAAATATACACGTTGAGAAAGTTTCACAAAAATCTAGCCATATTTTTCGAATAAATAAAATAACATAAAATGCTATAAAAGGCGTAAGTTGGGCGAAGTAGAACCACTTTTCAAATGGCATCTACAAAATCTGAAAGCAAACTGTTAGAAAAATGTTTTAAACTCAAAAGGAAGCTTGTGTGCAATTCAAGTTTTACTCTACCCAAAAAGTGGCAGCTATTCACGGAAAAGAATTAATAAGCACTCCAGTTACTGCGAGCTTTTCATCCGGGTTGATTTCCAAAATAGGATCGGATTCGCATGAAACTTTTTGGGTATTTTAAAGATGCATTGCATTAGCAAAAATTGCGATACATTCGGAGGAGCATGAATGTGTCGATCTTCTACAGGAGTTCGAGATGAGCTGAGACTATTGGAGCAGACACACATACTCAAAAAAGTCTCCGTACATCTCATTAGTAAATTTTGATCTAGCTATTTAGCCGCTTCTGGCAAAAATAAGTCATAAGCATGTTTTGTGTATGAAATATTCACATACGAATATATTAGTCTATTATTTTGCCGCTCTGGGCATTTGCCCGGCTTGCCCCTACTTAGATCGGGCCCTGATTTTGAATGATGTTGGAATCGTATGATTCAATAATGTGATCTTGATTTAATCATTTTGATAAAAAAAAGCCTAAATTGCAAGAAATGTATTGAAGCAGGTTTGATTAAAAAAAAAATCCCAAAATTAACGAAAATATGGAAATTTCAATACTTGGAAGTCTTTGAGCGGCCCCAAAAACGTCTGCGTACACATCACAAAATTCGTGGATTCCCCGAAATGTGCAGTGGTTATACCTATATTTTTTCATTGATACGCGTGACGATACTTCATTGGAAAATTGTTCGAGAGTTTTGCGAGAATTAAAGACTATTCTTTAATACGGAAGTTAAAAATAAGGAAATCAATGTTAGTGAGCGTAAAATGATAGTAAAATTGCGTGAAAACGGGGAAAAAATCGTGAAATCGCATAATTAGTTAGAAGAACTCATTCCTCGGTACTCGGTTGTTGCTAATTACGAAGAAACCGGTTTGATTATTTCATGGCATCGATCAGGACGTCCTCCTAAACTTACAGCACGTGAACGTCGGAGTATTATTAATGCTGTGAAAAAAAATCCCCGATTAACTGCGATCCAAATTGTACAGTACATAAAACAAAAATATAATAACACAATATTCGATGAAACAGTGCGCATAATTCTCAGAAAAGGTGGTTACCATGGTCGAGTCGCACGTAAAAAGTCATTTATATCGGAACAAAATCGTCGAAAGAGAATGGAATTCGACAAAAACTTATGTAACTAAGCCAAAATATGGGGAAAACGTTCTTTTTTCGGACGGAACGGACGGTATATTTGGGATAAAAGGATGCAAATTAGTATGGAGAAAACCATCGACAGAATTCAATAAAGAAAATGGTTTGGGGATGTATGCCAGGCAGTGGAGTGGAGCAACTAGTTTTCATAGAATCCACCATGGATAAATACGGGTACCTTAATATTTAAAAAATAATGTTAAGCAAAGTGCTGAGAAATTGCGACTGGGGAACGCATTTTACTTTCAGCACGATAATGACCCCAAACATACTGCTGAAATAAATAGGTTGGCCCACAACGTCCCAAAACTTTTAGGTACACCTCCTCAATCACCAGATGTAAACTCAATTGAACATTTGTGGGGGATTTACTTGAAAGAAAATTTCGACAGCAGGTGATAACAAGCAAAGGGTCATTAAAAAATGTTATTTTGAACGAGTGGAACAAAATAAGGGCCGAAAAAACATCAAAGCTTGTTCACTCCATGTAAAATAGGCTAAAGGAAGTCATTTATAGGAAAGGCTATACTACTAGATATTGAGGTTCTTAATCTGATAAGCTAAAATAGTGCATTTCAAATAAAATGAATAAATTTTTTCACGTGTACGCAGACTTTTTTGTATGCATTTTGATGACTTCTTGGAAGAAACTTTTTTATTTTGGCTATTCTAAACAGCGAACGAGTACTCAGTTATATCTACCATAAAGTTTAATGAAAGTAATAAACAAAAATTTTTAAGTTATAAACAAATGACAAAGGTTTTTATATTGATATGTTTGCTACGACCAGCAAATGAACGCAGACTTTTTTGAGTATGTGTAAATGACGAAGGATGCAGTCCTCACTAAGAGATTTCATCCAAAGCTAACGTAATACTGTTAATCAAGTGCCTCGTTCGCTTATATCATTATTATTGTTATTATTTTGTTGACCGATCTGTTCATATTTTATCAAATATCGCGACAAAAAAACGTACATACATAATTAAAATGCGTTTCAGTTAATTTTAATCCCATAAACTTTCCATTTTCTCATCTAATCATCAATCAGCTCGATAACAACAAACACCATATCAATTGCTATTTTTCAAATTGCTGTTTTTTATTTGTTCTAGAATTACTGCAATCTATTGGCCTGGGGTCTGGCAAAAAAAATGAAACCGATCTAGTATTTACCGAAACATCTTTATCGCTACAATTGTGAAACCCAAACAAAAATACGGTCCCGAAATACGACAACACAACAAGATGATAGCCACGTAGTTAAAAATTGTGGGAGACATGGAGTCTCTTTCTAAAGTCGTCGCAAACTTGAGACAAACGATACAAAGGATACAATCTAACAAAATTGTTTTTAGAAAATACATAAAAACAATAAAGGAACAATAGACCAGCCTTTCAACTAATAACAATCATAATTTGCTGTAAACTTACAACACTTCTTCGACACTTTTTTTCGCAAAATTAAGACCCGGGACACAAACAACCAAATTAATTAAGACTGTTGCATCTAAACTACATTTTTGCTCTAATTCACATTATGCGACACAAACGATCACATTCATCTATGGATGGATGAAGAACTCGGAGGGCAGATAAAATGGGGGTTCAAACAGTTTTCTTATCGTTCACAGTTCACATAACACAAACACCATCAAGACGGTGACGATGAAAAGTGAAGGAACATACATAAATATTATGGCGTGGGGGTCCAACTGTGTGATTAGTGTAAAATGAGGGTAGGAATGATAGGGAAAGTGAAGGCTTCAAGTGTTGATGCTTGATGATATCAAATATCAGTAAAACCTACACTAATAATTGTGTTGGCGCGACAAAGGCTGCTGTTATTTATTCTGGGCTTCAGATAACTCGCGAAATATGAGAAAATGTTTCAATCAAACATGCATGTTTACGAGTTGAAAGTTGTTTACATATCGTTCGTTGATAATTTTAAATAAATATTGGATGAAACGACTTGAGTTACAAATGGAATCGAATAGAAACATCAGATCCAACTTTTATGAGGGGGTACCTATTTTAACCGATGGCTCTTTCTTTTTTCTCTGGGCTCTTAATTTTTTCCATGGAGCTCCTAATTTTTGAAGGCAATGTTTTTTATAGAGCTCCTAATTTTTTTAAGAAAATTAACTTTTTTTATAGAGCTCCTAATTTTTTTTAAACAATTAACTTTTTTTTCTAGCACCTAATTTTTCTCTCTAAAGGCTAATATTTTATTGTGTTCCTAATTTTTCGAATGTTTTAGGCTATTTATCGTCTGAGAGTTCTAATATTGATTTACAGGCTATTATTTTTTTCTGATGGTTCCTGATTTTTTCTGAAACTAATTCTTAATTTTGAAAGAGCTCCTAATTTTTTCTTTACATTAATTATTTTTCTAAAAGGTCTCCACTTTTCTATAAGCTTTCCATTTATTTTTATCCGACAGTAGATTTTTTCTGAAGATTATTTTCTTCTGACGGCTCTTTACTTTTTGTGAAGGGTATTTTTTCTGACGGTTCAATTGTTTCTCACCACCTTATTTCGTCGATCAGCCAATTTTTTTCTAAAGAGTCTGAACTTATTTCTGTGAGGTATTTTTTTCCTGACAACTCTTAATTATTATTTTTTATTTTCAGAATATTTGTGATTTTTTCTCAGAGCTGTTTTTTTATTGAAAAAATGCCTGTTTCAATTTCATATCTTTGTCGGGAGACAGGTGCGGAGTAATTAAAAGGAAGTCCGTTTACAATTAATCAAACGTTTATTAACTATCGTCTTTTATCCAAACTTAATAATCTTAAATATGTACGTGTTCGGAGCGAAACTCTGCGGCGATCGCGACGCGTTCCCAGAGTGTGTTCTTGATCGACTGTCCTTTTCGTTGTGTGGTTCCTGGCATCTAAGCGGCCACATCTGTTTAGCATTGCTTTTACTGTCGCACATGATAAATGGACACTTGTCCAATATCCCATGCAGTCGCATCTGTTTCCAATGATATTCTTTACATTGGGACCTTTTTGTTTCACCGAAATTAAACATTGCAATGTAAGAAAAGGGACACAAGTAGCCGTAGCCGCCACTTTGTACTTTTATAGGTTATCTATTTTTTCCTGGAAGCTATTCATTATTTTTCATTTTCATTTCATCATTTATTCATTTTCTGAACCCTTCTGATTGTTTGCTGTGCGACACTTTTTTCTCTTCTGGAGTTCTCCGCTTCCCTAAACAGTCTTCTATGTACACTGCTGAGTTGATCGTATTCTTCGCTACAAATTCCTCTGATCTGAGACCACATCGACATATTGCCTGCCAAATCATATACCGCTTGAGAAATTTGGTGCTATTTTGGTTTCATGTTTTGGGCTAACACTACCCTTTGATCCTGCTGTATAGAAGTCCTGACCAGGCAACTGTTTGAAATCGGCCTTCACGTATGTTTCATCGTCCAACACAACACAATTGAATTTGGTAATCCTTGTATAGCTCTCGAGTCAGATTTTTTGCTTCTTTCTCCTTTTCCTCGGATCGATCGGGTACCTTTTGGACTTTATATGATCTAAGATGGTAATGTTTCTTAATTCTCTGAGTCATTGCGTTCGATGTTTGCGGTTTTTGAGCCACATCTCGAATGGATGTGTTAGGACTCTGCAAAAATTTCCTCTTTATTTGTCGGCTCAAATTTGTATCGGATGGACCTTTTTTTTCAACCTGATACAGACTTTCTAGCAACAGGTAGGCTCTTTTTGTTTTACTGTTGCAATCGACGAATTGGCCTTCTATGCTAGTATCGAATATTTACAAAGGGAATTTTCCAGGTATTTGCACACAATTAAACTACGCGCATTTTCTTGATTTGAAGACATCTTTTCAAGAGTGATCTTGCAATACGAATGGATTACACGTTCTTTTTTGTCGCATTTTATAGCTAATTTTGCATACCTGATGAAGACTTAAACTTATCCGAAACAGAAGCTTTGCAGGAAAAACTAAGAGTCAATTTTTTCCGATACAGTCTTTAGATATCATTTTAAATGCTTTTTTCTTAAGGGTTAATAATTTCTTTGAAGGGTTCTGAATTTTTTGTGGGCACTTCATTTGTTCGTTTTTTGTGATTCTAATTTTCTTTTAAGGGGTTTCTGTAAGCTATTTTTTCTGAGGGTTCCTAAATTATTTTAAAGACTATTTTATTTTAAAGGGGTTCCTAATTTTCGAGAACAACTTGCAAAAAAAGAATAACCATCACGAGAAATGCATTACAGAAATAAAAATATCGCAAAATATTGCCGCGTTTCAAATAAATGGAGAAAAATATTGATAAATTGAAATAAAACATATTTAAGATAACTTTTATCATCAAAAGATGGAGAGAGAAATCGTCATGAATGGTTGCCAAATAAATTATGCAGTACCTCCGATATATTTTATCAAAATGATAACAGACGAAAGGAGTAAGAATATGAGACAAAGTCCTAGCCAATAATTTATTGTCGATAATCATCACAAATCATAACGTCAACAGAAAAACGGGTGCAAAAACTAAAATTGATAAAATAATGGACAATTTATTCGTTAGAAATCGGAATTGATATGAAAAAAATATCAATCAATATTTATTAATTAATTTTAATCATAACAAATCTCAAATTTTTTTACGATTGTCAAATTTCCAGAGGTACGGTACCCAAAAATTAAAATCAAAATCATTTTTTTGTATAAGTAAAGTACATATTCATATTTTCCTGCATCCAGAAATGTCTTTAAACTTTTATTATCCCACGGTAAAGAGTGCCAAAAAATTTAAATTAGAGAAATGTTATCAAAAACATGAAGAAGAATCATTTTTTCGTTCAAAATATTGCATATTTGGAAAAGGTGATCAAAACAGATCTTCTGAAATGGCAGAACTGAGTGTTTTTGAAACCAGAGTCATTTCAGGTAAACCAGACTTGGCCGAGGATAATGAAGCATCAGGTATTTCCGAAGAAATCTGTTAACTGACCACGCATAAAAAATTGGGTTAAGATTAAGGAGACACTATATTCATATATTAGGAAATAGGAAAGCTTAAATTATTCTTTGCAAAGGAAAATCTTAGAATATACCTCCTGTTGTTCGTTCAATGCGCAAAAGTTATTCATTTTATGTATTGTCTTGTTACGAAATCAAATTTCGGCATATCTGATCAACGTTGTTCTAAAGATAACCATAGTCAAAGCGTACGCAATCCATATCCTATCTGGTCATATTGATAAGATTCCATCAATTCTCATTTCCACGAAATGAACGACAATTTCAAAATGTGCCCAAATGGATTTCAACATCAAACACAACGTCAATCAAGTGTGAATTGTTATCACAAACTGCGTGTACGCTCTTGAAAATCACATATCAATTAGAACTGACCATACCTTACATATTTGATGATAATCTTTTAGACTTGAAATTTTTATTCGGGATATTCTCATTACTACAATTTCCCTTCTTCAATATCAATCGCTGGTAATCAAATATTTGAAAATCACTTGTGTTTTGGAAGTGTGAGAGCAGCGAACATAAAATTCTTTTCACGTTCCAATTGTTTTTGGGGTATTTGGAAGCTGGAATCTAGCCAGAATAAATCAAATGATTACCTATAACACTTGTCGGGGAAGAAGAGATTGTTTTGATTACGTTTGGATTGGAATTTGTTATTGTGGATTCAATTGGCTTCCGGACTACACTTGAAGGATTGATCATTTCCATTCAAATGAAATTTATTGATATTAAGTGTTGATTTGGCAACTGCGGAATGAGCTTAAGAAAATGAGTTGGGCAAGGATGATAGTTTTATGCGTAGAGAGAAAGTGGGTCGGAGATTGTTAATTAGGGACATTGTTTGAAAGACATTAGAGTATAGGGGGGAAAACAGCAATTTATGGAAGAGCTTAAGAAAATCAAAAGAGTGGTCAGATGGCTCCAAGGATTGGGCGATGAAGAAAGATTAATTCTCGATGTTTTCTCAATCAATGCGTTTCACACAACAAGTAACATTTGATCAGGCTTAGATGATATAGCAACCACGCAGCGCAATAACCTTTTATTTTTCACGTCTATAGACACAATTCGACACCCAATCGTCCGCAACATCATCAAATTTACATTTGTAATAATTTAATAATTGAATAAACAAAACAATGCGAACGAAACGATAGTCGCATCGTATCATATTTTCCTCCAATAATCGCAAGCGCGACAACCGAAGAGAACAAGGAAAACTCACAGTAACTGGGCTTACGTCAGCATTGAAGCGATTACAAATTGTGACAAAAATTGCATAAGACAGGAAAATGGATTCGATTGTGTCGATAATAACATTGCAACAAGAAAATTGCGACAATGTGTTCATAAATTGTTGAATATGAGGAAGGAGTGGAGAGATGACTACGTCGGGACCATCAAAATGTGCTTCCAAAGGATCCATAAACTAGAATGATGTCTGAGAAGATTTGACCTATGACCATGAGTGTCCTCTTCGTCGTCAAATAAAAAGGAAATGATGTGTGGCCAATCTTGACATCGACGACATAAAACAATTCACAGAGATTAAGTTGCGTATAGCAACATTTCATATAGCAAACATCCACGCAACAAATGGACTATCAAAAGTTCTTCATCACCCACTACTATGCTCCCTTCGCATGGAAATATGTGGGCAGCGCACATCCCTTTGTCCGTAGTCCATATTCCGTCGTCATCCAAACATCCCCTGATACAAAGAGTGGTAGCAGTAAATGCAGTTGCGGCATTTCGATATGGATTATTCAATTGCAATCCACCCCCGTTGTATGCGCGTCGCATTTATTACTGTCGGTCGTAATCACGACACGCTGGCGACACACACTATCGCTTCTTTGTTTGACGAATATCAAAATATTACGTGTGTAAGAGTTCACACATCGACGCCGTACCATGATAACATTCGAGAGTTATGTACTTGGCTTTGATGGTGAATTGGAAGAGGGTAGACGACAACAAAACGTGCCAAGGCCTAAAAATAAGATGGAATATAAAGGTGAACAAATTTATGCACATCTTAAATTTATTTGTTAGTATTTTAGGTCTCTCGATTAAACATTTTTTCTTCTGTTTGTCGCCGGAAACAGTGAATCCTTGCAGATTAACATTAAGTACGATTCTTTGGTGTGAGTGTGAATTTTTCTACATTTAATCCATATATTTTTTGCACGAAACAACAAATTCAGCGACGATAGCTTCATTTGAGATGCAAGTGAAGAAGAAAATATTCGAAAGACGTATTTGCCATTCGAGTTGTTATCAGCGAATGTGATTCGTTTTTCGACTTCAAGGAAAAGTTTTAGATGATCTTCAATATTTTGTGGTGGTTAAGAAAGGCTTCTACGTTTGTAGGACTGACGATCTTAACTGATGATCTGGATATAAAACACGGAATCCTTCATTTCGATAGAATTTTGCTCTTGTTTACAAGTGTCATTATTTTCGTCAATTAATTCAAAGCCAGTTTTCTTATCTCCATTTTCGATACTGACGCAAAACATGATTGTTAGCTGTTTGTATTTCTTTATTTTAGATTTTTTATTGAACAAACGAACTGTTAACCCGTTTTACGTTCACATTGAACTAAGCTTCTCTATTTGACTGCATCTATAGCTCAGGTGATCTTCATTCTGAACTTTTTTATTCTTCAGACTATTCTTTCCGATCGTAATGCTACTGTGTCTTCAGAATTTTCTCAGAGGAAATATGTCCCTGATTCATTTCTCCTGAAATGACATGAAGGAACTGTAGATCTGAACCACAGTAAACAATCCTTTCTGACTGCTTGTACGAAAAAAATGTTAGTAAGAGACTGCATGCGGATTTTGGTAATGTTCATCGATAAGAATAGAACAAGCTTGGCACGTCTTGCATGGTGCAGACGCTTCGCAAATACTGCGGCCAATGATCGCTTAATTTTCAATAAGCTTCCACTTCCACCACATTACAACGATGAAGGAAAAGCAATCAAACTAGAAATAAATTTTTGGGTCATATAAAAAGTCTCCGCGGTTTTTGTCACTAGATGGTGTTGATGCCCATATATCGGCCAACACTAATTCAAATGTGTCAAACGAATATGTGTTTGCAAGGTGACATTTCAGACTAAATTTTTTTGTGAAGATAGTTCTGTAATTCGTCGTTCGTGTAAGAAGTTATATTGATTTGAAATTAAAGAAATATTTGAAGAATTACGGTATATGATGCTTTTTTACTATAAAAAAGGTAAAAACGCCGCAAAAACATGCCGAAATATTTGTGAAGTGTACGGTGAAAATGTTGTGAATTGACGCCGGACCCAGGAGTGGTTTGCTCGATTCCGTTCCAGAAATTTCGATGTCAAAGATGCACCTCGCTCTGGGCGGCCAGTCACTGAACAAGTCGATGGAATTTTGCAAATGGTGGAGCAAGAACGACATGCAAGCTGTCAGGAAATAGCAGAGGCACTGAACATCAACCACATGACAGTTTAGAATCATTTAAAAATGGCTGGCTACTCAAAGAAGCTCGATGTTTGAGTGCCACATGAATTAACACAAAGAAATTTGATGGGCCGAATTATCATCAGCGACTCAATACAGGCGATGAAAAGTGAATTAAATACGAGAATATTAAACGAAAACAATCATGGTCAAATGCCAGTGACCCTCCACAAACGGCTTCAAAGCCTGGATTGTCGGCAAACAAGGTTATGTTGAGTGTTTTTGGTGGGATTGGAAGGGAATTGTCCATTATGAGCTGCTACAAACTGGCGACGCGGTCAATTCGGTCTTGTACTGTGCATAACTCGACCGTTTGAACGGAGCACTCAAGAAAGAGCGATCGGAATTGATCAACAGAAAGAGAGTTGTGTTCCAACATGAAAATGCCAGACCACACACATCTTTGATGACTCGGAACAAATTGATGCAGCTTGGTTGGGAAGTTGTGATGCATCCACCGTACAGTCAGGACCTTGCACAGTCTGACTACTCTGCAAATCTCTCTTGATGACAAAAAATCAGCCGAAAGGAGAGCCGCTGAAAATCACTTGGCCAAGTTTTTCGCCGATAAACCACAGAAGTTCTACACCAATGGAATTATGGAGCTACCAGAAAAATGGCAAAAGGTCATAGATAATAATGGGCAATTTGCACTTGATTAAAATTGATTTTCAATTAAGAAAATTTTTGTTCAAAATTTTACCAGAAAACCGCGGATACGAAAACTAACATTTTGTCGTTTCCTTGTTATTATTGACTTCAGCTCGGATTTATTCGCAATTGAAAATATTCTGATTTGTCGCTCAAGTACTGACCACATATGTTCAATTGGGTTAAGGTCTGGTGACTGAGGTGGAGTTTTTAATTGTTTCGGCGTATTATAAAGCAACCACATCTTTCCAATATGTGGTCTTAGTTGGCAAAGGTCCGACATGCCTAGAAGCAGGAGCAACTTGGTACCTTTTGAAGATTCCCATCTCTCAACGTTGAAAAATGTGTTAGAATTGGTTTGTCGCGCGCTAACTAGTTGCAACGCATTTACCTTTGATCGAGCGTCTGTCGCTTGGTAAGCAACATTGAAACAGGATGTTAGCAGTGCATTTGACGCTTTTAAGCGTCAGCAGTTCACACAACGTATTATTCGAAAATGTGATGACTAATCTCTACAAATTTAATGTGTATATGATTTCGAAACGTGTGAAATGGTTATCTATGATGAATCATTATCACCAAACCCTAATTGAAATACAGTCGCCAGCCAGGCTGCTTGGCAAAATGATAATGCAAGGAAGAATTGCTCACTGAAAACGGGATCATAAAGTTATTTGCTCGCCACTGCCTGCTTTCGATGACGGTTTTACCCACAGTGAACTTTATAGATTCTTTGTCTAAAACATAACAAAAGTTAGAATATCAGTCAATGCGAACCCATCGTCTGATGTTTGCCACGGGCTTAAACACGTCCCCGTACCAACTTTTAGGGTATAAATCGAATAATTGACTGCAGGACAATCAGTTTCATTGAATTTATGAAAATATGAGCATCATTCTCATCCGCGCCTCTCAATAAGGTCACGGCCGGACAAAATCAAAGCCCAAAGCCGTTCGCGGTGACACAACTCCGCCTACACAAACCACGTCCAAGACTGCCCAGCCCCAAAATCAGAATTCTTTCAACATGTTTCCGAAATCGTGACCGAAAACAATATCGGGATCGCATCATAACAAATCGATTTGGGGCATTCACGGCCATCTGTCCCAGTTGCTCGCGTTTCCTCCGCAATCCGGGAGCAATAGCAATCATGGGAAAGACCATCACAACAACAGTCAGTCCCGCGGTGTCCGCTGTGCTAGTTTTTTCTGCGTGAACTCGCCAGCGACCAGATCAACGTCTTCCAATTCGCGGGCCGCTTCTTACAAGACAATTGGCTGGGCATCCAATCCATCCCAAGCTCCTAGTCGCGACGACAGTACCACGACGAGAAGTGGATGAAGCGTTGACCTGACGATTGGTCATGTTGGAAGCGATGACTCAACTGGAAAACAAGCAATTATGTATTCATTAGCGGGACGGCGAGTGGAGGCGACTGTTGTGCTACCTAGGAAGCAACGAATGGAAGGATTCGTTAGTCAACCAGGGCAGGAGTATGAAGATGAGGACCTTACGCAGCCAAGGAGTTAGTTCCTCAATTGGAACCAAGCAATGCTTGATAGGGAGAGATCCGATTTTTCTCACGGGATTTGTGGGCCAGATCGCAGCTAGTCAAGATGCCTCCCAGCTGTTGTGGGCAAACAAACTAGTCTACACAGCATTCACAGTTACGCGCGGCAATTGAAACTCAGCAAGCCCGAGACGATGGCCTCGAATCGGAGTCCCCGCAATGCTGGCGATCTGCGCTGCGCCACAGTTCCGCGCGACGACGACGTCTTGACTTTTCGACTTGTGCGGGAATTTAGCATTCACTGTTGGTGCAGCTGAAGAAAACAAGTTACGGCCGTAACTGCGCAAGGCCCAGCTCAGCGACGAGAAATCTGCGCGTTTCTGCAGAGCTGAGGCGCGATCGAGGTTAATCGCGAGCGCCACAACAAGCAGGCGAAGGGTGGAGGCGGCTGCGCTGGACGGGGGACACTTCTTTACAGTTATGCAGTTATGCGGATGGGATTGTTGTCTCCGCCAGATTGGGACAGGGAGCTGGTCGAAAGGACGTGGATGACAGCGGGCAGGGACTCCGCTATGCTACGTGGCTCGCCTTGCAGTCCTTTAAAGGCGAGGAATTCGACCGCGACACAATCGCAGTCTATTTCCGTGTCAGCGGATCTTTGAGGTGTTTCGCGGCAATGATCCACGCCCGCCGCCTGTCGAGGGAATCCCGCGATCGACATTGCGCCCAAGTGCGATCGGCTCGGCGTCAACAAACGCCGCTCGCCGACACGAAAATAGATCCCGACGAACCTGAGGCCGCATCCAAATCAACGCAGGTATTTTCAGGTGCCATTCGCATTCTTCTCGCCGGAAAGCTGTTGTTGCGAAAACTCCGAGTGGAAATCGAGTCGGCCCGCCGTGCGCGAAGCACAACTCTGGCGGGGCCACTCTTTGGGGCCCCGTTGTTGACGACACGTCGCTCTCGCCGTCGCCCGTCATGCATGGCTCAATCGTGCAGACAGCCATCATCATTCGCACGAACTTTAACTTCTCCCAAGTCCACGGAATTCGCAACCCTTCCCGAATCGCGATTGATCCCAAACACAATCACTTACCCAGCAAGCGGACGTGTCACACACGACCTCGATTACCGAATCAATTACTTCACTCGATCCGCGACAAAACGACTATTATTATCGCGAAGTTTGCGACGCAACAAACACTCTTCGTGGGGCGAAACCGTGATGATATCTTTTGGCAGTCGCGAAAACTTTTCTTGCAATGACGGATGACAATGGGATTCGGAACATCTCATTCCGTGTTTCACGGCACGGACCATTTCGGCCGTTGTTTCGTTTACATGGCGAGTGTGGGTGTATGCGTGTATGTTCTCCCGACCAGTCGTCACAATTTCTTCTGCAGAAAATCGTTTGGTCACACAAACCTGACCTGGAAATCGACCAAATCCATAACGGTCGCTCGATGCATGTAATTATTCACCGTTCACACAACAAATTCGCACGTACTCACCACGAAATCACAAAACAATTTGCAATTCACTCTCAAGATGGAAAACTTGTGCGTACACACCTTCACAATCTGGAAATTTTGACAGTTCTAACAATGGGGGCGAAAATATGTCAAAATCAACCCGGGAATATTCATTTCATTTCCAGCGTTCCCTATCATCGTCATAGGTTTTTTGAAATGTTTACTAATCACATCTCTGTCACAATGCACTGGTTGTCTCGTTCAGTCTGCAATTGAGCAAGAATTGCGTATAGTCGATAAGCATGCGTACTCGCTCGGCAGGAATCGAGTGAATGAAGGCGTAAGAGAGAAGACAAAATTGTTTACAACATTTCGAAATAATAGTTTTGTTTCTTTTTCGGTAAGAGAAACGTGGGAGAGGGAATTGGAAGAAGGAAATGAAATGATTTGTGTCAAAGGCCTATTGTGACAAAAGTGAAGGAGACAAATAACCCGAGATGGAATGAAATGGAAATGGAAAGTGCTGGGGATATAGTGTTCAATTTCACGCAATTTGTGTGATGTTTTTCGAAAAGATATTCCAACATGCTGTGAGGCAAGCGCCAACTCAGATATCACTGAATAAATATTCTGTTCAACGGCCGACACTAAACTTGCTTATCGCGTTGCCTCCCTCACACGCTCGCCGACGCAATCAAAATTCTAATCGGAGCCTCCTGTCACTTGTCAAAGCGACAACTGAGCAAACGAGTCCGTCCACTCACTCTTTCGCCTGCGCGTGAGTTGTCACTTACAAACCTCCATCCATCCCTTTTTCGTTCCTTTCCCAATATCTCGCGCATCTCCTTCTAAACACCTAACAACAATATTTTCCATTCACTTTTCATCTCGACTTGCATACAAACGGGAAAAATCAACAATAATCCTTCCCAAACGAAATTGCTTCGCATGCATTTCCAAACTCCATCGCCAACTTAGCTTATTTACACTTTTCATAACGCTCGAAATTTTCTCACCCACAATTCGCTTGTTTACCTGTTGCCAAACGAAGAACTTTTCCGAGCGACGAAAAATTAGATTGTTTTCCCCGTAGCTGCACGCATACACACGCGAACGCACTAGTCGCACGTACAACACACACACACACACAGTATCCCAGAAAAAAATCGTATCAAAGCAATCTGCAGGAACAGAGTATGAGAAAGGGAAGGAAAACTTGGTGAAAATTTCACGGGAAACCAAGAGAATTTGTCTTAACGACACACAACGCGGCCACGACGATGTTTTTCGGAGATATTTTCCTACCGCGGGCAAACCGGGTCGTTGACGAGTCGAACGGCGATTTAAATTGCAGAGGATTGACGAGGAAAATCGGGAAATTGCGAGTAGCGAATTCGATTGCGATTCGACTTCGACGAAACTTTTACGAGAAATTTGACTTTTCTGACAGGTTGTTGAACGATTGGCTAACTGGTGGGAGAGAGTGAGCGAAATGGATAGCTTGGAAATGAGAAATTAGCTCTATTGTGAATGAACGAATAGGAGGTTAGCATTATTGTGAATCTTGTAGACGGTTATTTCTGTAATAACCGTTTTATTTAAGCAGCCGTTACCCATTTTTGGAGTAAATAAGCGAAAACGATGGTACACTGGACGAACATAATTGAAAATGATTCAAACGAATATTTAAAGTAATCTTTGCTCCCAGAAATAAACGACAAACTTTGAAATTGCGAAAAATAGACCACTGCAGCAAAGGATCTACCAAATCATCAAAAAAGAATGCAACAAAATAATGATAAACGCAAGAAAGAATTATTCTACTAAAAAGTTTATCAGTTACCTCATCAACTTTGGAATATAGTAGATAATGTCTTACAAAAGACATCAAACTACACTCGTCAAAAAATACAGTAAATGAAATAGAATAATTGTACGACAAATCCATCAATCCTGATTAAAATACAGACGTGCTGGACAACCATTTCATGACTGTTGATTTGAAAATCATATCAGTGTTACCTCATATAGAGCGATCAAGCCAAAGCGTCCCGCCCAATTTCTAGTTTCATTTGAAATTAAATAATAAAAACACACAAGGGCCTCTCCTAGATCCTATCCTTTTACTGTTATATACGAATAACTTATCTACTGCAGGGTTAACTGCAATAGCAGTGATGTACGCGGACGATACAGTACTAATTTATTTAGAAAAGACCGAAATCGACATGGAGCAAACAACAATAAAATGCTTAGGTAAATATTGGCAATGTTTACTTCATAGAAGGTTAATCATGGACAAGGACAAAATGAAATGCACTATCGTTAAGCAAAAAAAATCAGATCGAACATCAAAGCTTTGATAAAAGTGAACAACAAAATTCTACAAAGATTTGATATAAAAATTAATAACAAAATTCGAAAAAATTAGTCGAGCAAACAAAATACCTGGGAATAATAATAGACGAAAAATTAACAAGGACTACATATATTATTGAATTGAGGAAAAAACTCGCAGCTATAAGCTGGTCTTCTACATCGATTCAGGTACCATCCTATCAATAATAAAAACGAAATTAAAAAGGCACATTCTCAGTGCTTTCAAAGAAAATACTTCAATTAAAGAACTGAACTACTCATATAAATTGCATCTGAATGAATTGATAAAATACATAAACCAATTTCAAATAAAATAGAAAATGGTTATCTCCATATTTCTCCATATGTTTTCTTTTATTTACAATGCTTTCGTAACAATCCTTAAAATTCACACTTTCAATATATTCCAAATTGGAACATATGCTAATTAAATTTTCATTCCAGAATTACAACACAGTGAATTCACTCCATAACGAAAGCCTACACACAAGTATTTTTTTCTTACAAAAATCCGGAAATAAATTTCACAAGCTCAAACCATAAAACACAAACCTATCCATAGGGAGATTGAAATAAATTTCACATTTATTACACCATGCTTTTATTTCGATTTTGGATTTGACTAATCTTGTATTTTTTCCGCCTTGCAGTTGTCTCGAAAAAAAGTTTTATTAATTATTAAAAAGTCTTGAGTATTTTTCAAGCAAGTTAATTATTTTCTAAAAAAAATATTTAAGCTCCAATAATTAAGCTTAGAAATTTAAATTTAAATCTATGACTTCCTATGATTATTCGCCATACTTAAAAACATTGTTAACTTTTTTACGTATGAATTACGTTATTTTCTTTTAATCCGTCAATTATTTTCAAATTAAAATATCAGCTTTGTTATATCCGAATTTAACGAATTTTTCAAAGCTTCAATCATTGTAAATGACTAATTTAGTCTAATTAAATATCATATTAAATTAACAAAAATTTTGCTTAATATTTTTTCATAATTAAATCATTAAAAATATTAACTGTGTGTATTAATTTCAATTATTTAAACTAGAATTTTCGCTTTTAAATTATGTTAGTGTCATTTTATGGCGAATTTCGTTGTCAAATTCAAGGAATTTCAAGAGTCGAGCGCCATTGTACGGTGTATCACTGCCAGGTGGATGTAGTCGCATCTGGATGGAATGGAAATTGCGTTAATTTTGTTGGATTTGCCGAATTAAAATCAATTTTCTCGATCATTTTATTTATTTTGGGAAGTGAAATTTGCAGTGTAGAGCTAAAAAGTTAAATTTTATTAATAATCATTTTTTTGTGGTTTTTTATTTCAATGTTAAGCCGAAAATACTTTTTAGATATGATTAAATATGCTGCAAATAATATTATTGCAGATTAATTATTCCTTATTAAAATAATCCTTAAATTTTTCCAAAGATTTCTAGTATTTTATATGTTGTAATTTTGCATATTTCTAATTTCATTTTTTTTTATCTGAACTATTCGCCGTCGAAATTCAGTCGAATTTCAGTCAAAATTCTGTCCAAATTCAGATCAAATTTAGTCCAAATTCAGTCCAAAATCAGTCAAAATTTAGTCGAAATTCGGTCCGAATTCAGTCAAAATTCAGTCCAAATTACGTCCAAATTGAGTCGAAATTTAGTCTAAATTCATTCAAAATTTAGTCCAAATTTAGTTGAAATTCAGTCCAAATTCAGTCGAACTTCAGTCGAAATTCAGCCCAAATTCAGTCCGAATTTGGTTCAAATTCAATTAATTTCAAAGTGAAATTGCAAAACCAAAATCATAAAATTTATATCCATTATTTTATCACCAAAAACTAGCAAAAATTCAATTTAAATTTGTTTTTTTATTTTTATTTTTGTTTAAAGAAAAAGCAATAATCAGTATATACCTTAAGCATCCTCTTCGTGATTAGATGTAGTAAGCATTTGTTCTTGTTGTTCACTTAATTTTATTCTTTGCTGAATTCATTTATTAGAATTGTTTATATTTTTTTAAAGAGAGAGTATAAGAAAAAATATTATTAAAATTAATTTAATTATTTATTTTGTGAATGATTTATATTTTTAAGAAAAGAAGGAAATACCAATGAAATAAATGATAATGTAAATTTGATATATTATTTTTTTCAAAGAAGAAATGAAGCAAAGAAATTTAGAAAAATTAGAAAGATATCTGTAAGAATTTTTTTAAAGTGAAAAATTAGCAAAGAACAACTGAATTAATGATAGAAAAAATAGAGCGATTGTTAATATAAATTAGTAACAGCTTTGAAATGTGTAGAAGCAAGCAAAAAAGCTGATTGGAAGCTACAAGTAGTTAGAAAATAATATAGTAAGTTGTTTACTACCATTTTAGACTAGGAAATAGTATGAAATAAATTAGAACAGCCTTATGAGCAATAAAAGAGTTGAAAAAAGGAAGTAAGTAAAGAAAATCAGTAATATTTTTTTTAAATTCACATAATTCAAAACAAAATTGATTTTTCGGACACATTATTATATTTTGTATTAAATTTTATTAAACACATTAAACATGATTACATTTTACATTATTTTTTTTTAACACCACATTGGCTGTTCTAAATCAACATTAATGTGCATATTAAACTTAAATTTATATCTTATGTAAAAAGTAAGTCGTATTAATCATTTAAGAATAAGTTATTTCATATTTCAATTAATTAATTCACCCAATTTTTAATGAAATATCCAAGCGTTTATTGAAATTAATGAAAATATTTATGGATTATTTCTCCCCATGGTTCAACATGATTTTTCTGATGTTCTTCCATATAAATTTATTTCAATTTTAATTAGTTATGTTAGTCCTGAATTATTTATTATCGTTAATATGAATTTTAATTGGTATTTTCATGATATTAACGATTTTTTTCTGTCGAGTTAAATGGAAATCGTTATAGTTTATTTATTTTTGAATAATTTAAAATGTGGTCGATGCTTCTTGAATTGGCCTAAACACCATTATCCGCTATTTGTTAACGATGACCTCATCTTTGGAGAACCTTTTCTGCAATGGTAAAAAAAAACACAAACACTTGACCAATAGCAAACATCCACCATTTTCTTGTTAGTTCAATATTTTGTTTGAGAATATTCCAATTGTTTTTGGTAGAAATTACACCAAAAAATATCATAAATTTTTCAAGCTACGAAATGTGGCGGTAGATTAAATAAAAAATCTTCCGTAAAACATTCAAAATTTAATTTCAAAAAATTTTATAATTAAATTAAGACCGATTTATTATTTCTATTCTCAAACAAAATATTCACTGAAGCATTTCTCGTTTCAAAATTTCACCATCAAATATAATTAAATGTCATATGTTTTAAACATGGATATCAACAATCACCAAATTTGCTAAATTTATGATGTGATCGTTAGCATTAATGTCCCAGCCTATTTTAGAAGACATTATTGGCATTGTGATTGATGGCATTGGTTTGTGCTTGGGCGTTGTTGTTTTTTTAAAAAAATGTGTAAAAAATAATTTTAAAAATCAAAGGATTATTCCTAAAAAATTTCAAAAATAATTATCATCTCACCATAATCCTGTATTTTTCTTTGCAAGCATAATCGGACTCGTCGACATCATCGTAACAATCGGATTTATAGTCTTCGGGCAATGGAAGACCTTCAAACTCGCATAGTTTATAAAGTGGTCGTGAACTGTGCGGAGGAGAAAATTTGTTAAGTGTTTTTGTTTTTATACCCAGCGTTAATGTTAATGGGATTGTAAAAGAGTAATCTGTAAAATTATACATCTTAATTTACACTATTTTTTTCAATTTATCGAAATTAATATAGTAAAAAAAATCCACGTAGAAAATTATCAAAACATTCAATCGAATTGAAAAAAGATTTTCTAATTAAAAATTCATCAAAAAAATTACTATATCATCTCAACAATATATTGAAATATAGAAAGCATTTTTAATAATTTTTCAATTGTAATTTGTTGAAAATTATGGTGGAAAATTCCAAAAAATGTTTTCACTGAAGTATTCACAAGGAATGCATGGAAAAAAATTCCCGCCTATCAGACGAATCATTTAGATGCCTTAAGGACTCAGTGGACGCAGAAAGCCAATCCCTTTTACGATTCGCAAACTGGAGGACGTGGACTGAGACAGCTGAAGACAATGTCTTTCGGTGGCCAAAGCTCGATTGGAGCTAATGCGCCATTTATGATGAAGGTTCCTATTATTAAAAAATAACTATTTCCTAGAAACCAGCCGATCAATTTCAAAAATGTTTGATATGAACATAATTTAAACCAATTTCCCCAAAAATTTCTAGTGAAGAAGACGAAGATTCAAATTTTGAAAGAAAACATTGCAAAAATCTAAAGAAAGTTTAATGCAAATCAAACCATTTTCACAAAAACTTCGTTGAAAAATGATATGAAATTCAAAAAAAAACTTTTCACAATATGTTTTCCCAAATTCTGAAACTGACCCAAATTTGGAAATCAATACTGAGATTCACAAACTACAAAAACTGTCTTCAAGACAGCAGGTTCAATTTAAGCTGGTACGCCATTGATGAAGATGGCATTCTTAAATGTTATTTGGATACAGGTTTTTGTCAAAAATTCATCAAAAAAAATCTGACACTCATTTTAAACAAATATCTCAAGAAAGCTGTGTGAAAATTCACTGTTTGATAGGTTGGAAAAATTCGTTGAAATTCGAGATCTATTTGCAAATACTGCTCGATTCGCATGAAACATATCTTGCCTTCTGCCTGTATATTCTATCTGAACCTGCAATCCATGCGAAATTTCTGGGAAATTTTGCTTTTCAAATTATTTAAATTTTGCTGTTGAAATTATTCAACAAGAAAATTTCCCAGAAATTTCGTATAGATTGCAGGCTCAGATAGAAGATACTGGAAGAAGGCAAGATATGTTTCATGCGAATCGAGCCATATTTGCAGTTCGAGGATACAGAACGGATTTATAATCAGGTCAGGTCAATATTCAAGGACTATAAAATTTTGAAAAAAAATCTGCAGACTTTATTTAATTCTGTTTATATTTTGTGATTAATTGCTCTATTTTGATCGTGTCAAAATTGCTGAAAGGACTTGTTTTTCAAAAGAAACATCCTTAGAATTTTATGTCTGTTTTTTATTATTCCTGAGCGTTTCCTAAGGAAAACCGAACGATTTCGGTCGAAAATCGATTCCGAATCTAAGGCACAAAATTAGTAGGAAGTTTGTTTTGAAAAACAATCAATTTTTTTTTGTGAAGATGAACTTCAATTACAAATACTGAAAAAATACTGAAATGAAAATACTTCAAATGAAATCGAAAAATATTGTAGAAATTTGAACATTGCCACTACTTTTATAAATTTCTTAAAAGAAAATTAAATATAATTTTTCTGTATTTTCTGTATAAAATTATGTCGGAAGTTTCCTGCAGATAAACTTTTGAATTTTTATCAGTAATTTTTATTTGAAAAAAAACAATCATAAATCATTGTTAAAATTCAAATAAATCAAATAATCTAAACTTTGACTTACCGAACAATTAATTTATTCAAACCGGACGGTTTTTGCATCGGACAATAGAACACATTTGGTGTTTTCTTATCGAACACAATCGATTTGCGCATCATATCCTTTTCTTTGATAACAATCTTATTCTTATCACTGTACTTCTCTTTGTCGCTGTATTTATCTTTGGCTAAAACAGTTGTTGTGAAGAGGACAACCAATAAAATTGCCACTGATGCAATATTGTGGTGCTTCATGATTTATGTATACAAATGTGTCTTCGGAAAATTTCAAGTGAATTCGTTGGAGCTGTAAATAAAAATTTAATTGATGATGAAAGATATTGCAGCGATTCGAATAAAATATTTGAAAATTATAATCATTTTGCAGGCATTAGCATATGAGCATATATGAAAAGTGGATTTGAATTGATGTGAATTTTGTGCGTTGCATGAATGTCTACTTCAGCCTTGAGTTGATTGCGAAATGGAAAAGATACAATAAGTTTCTAAACACATTGCATTGCGGCCACTTGAGTCTTTCTTTTATCTATTTTTTTCATCTTGTCTTTTTCTTTGAAACAATCAGAAGATGCAAACATGGCTGGATGTTAGCTCATCATCACTTTGATTCACCATCACTCACGATTCTTAATTGCTCACCACGCTTATCGCATCTCATCATGTACCTATATATTCGTAATTCACTTTCAACTCAATTTGATGACCATCAATCCGAAAGATACTCATCTCCACCTCATTTCCAGATTCGGTCATAAATTATTATTGAATTGCTGCGCAACTTTATCATTTCTTCGACTAGGATGTAGAAATGACCACTGGGCAGGCAATCTATAATTGTTTAGATCCACTACGTGTGTGGTTATCCGTTAAGCGGAAGAAATCACTAGCTTCTAGTAGATACTAACTGGTTGGCTAGGATGAGCTGAGATACAACCGCAACCGCAAAATCATATTAATTTCTAATTTATTTACGAGAGTGTTTTTTTAGGTGCAAGTATGCCGAGCCGGAGTAAGTGATGAAATTAAATAAAGGTTGATGGGGTTAGATTTTGGATAGGGAAAATGGTAACGGTTATTTAACGAGGATTTTGTCATCGTTAGAGGAAATTTTGATTGTAATTACGATTCAGGAATTTGAATTATTATTAAATTTGGAAGTACATAGGGGGTCATCCATATATTACGTAACGCAATTTTTAGAGTATTTTAACTACACCCCCCCCTATTTAGTAACATTTTCAAAAACATCCCCCTTTGATTACGCAACAAATTCATCGTGCCTCTCTAAGACTTTTGAATATTTTAATCATAAAAAATTAATAATATAAATACTTTTTCCCAAAAATACATTTTTTATTTGCCATTTATTATTGATAAAATTATTTTAACTAATTAAGTTATTTCAAATAATTTTAAATTTTGTTGCATAAAAATTTGCTAGACCCTCCCCCCTCTTCCTTCATGTATCACTTTTAACATTTTCAAATACATTTCCACCCCACCCCCTCCCTCCCAACTGGACTGTTACGTAATATATGGATGTCCTCTAGTCAAAATTTCTAGAACAATTTTTCTGAGGTAGAATATTTAGTTTTATTGAACCTTTTTGTTACACGTTCACCATAAAAAGGGCTGCAGAATTGACTGTTATTCACTATTTATTTATGTGATTACGTTTATTTATTGTTCTATTTTATGTCAAAGCAAAGAATAAAGTACGTAAAGTGGATTTAAGGCACAACGAAAAAAAATATTCAAACTAAAGGAAAAGTGGGTTGAAGATTGGAGAGGATTTCAAATGGACTTTGGACAAGGCCCGGTTTTAAGATCAATTGATGCAACGAAAATAGTCACTGCCACAAAAAAAAAAAACAAATTGATTTATAAAATTCGTTCTAAGAGCTTTTCATTATTCATAAAATGTAGGTTCCGCAAAAATTTTAAAGTTCTTTCGGAAAATTATCCTTAAAAGTTCTTTTAGGTTACGATCTTCAACTAAAACTATTAACTTTTTTTTTGAATAGAAAGAGGAGAGATATCATTTTGAAACTTTATACATATATTAATTAGTACTTTCGGTGTATTAAAAAATTTTTTTTTAGATTTTTTCATTCTTTTTCCCATAACAATTTTTAAAAAAAACATCAAAAAATTACGGTGGACGTGATTTCAGGTGACTGAATCATCTAGAGAGAAAAAACGTCAATTTAACCCTTGTTTAAATGCGTATGGCAGGTACCGCAATTATTTTTTTTACATTAAAAAATAACAAAATGGCGGCCATTTTTAAAAAAAAAAACTATTTATGAGAGTGGATAATTGAGTGAAAATCGGAAAATTTGATACCGATCATAAGGATTCCGCTACCGACTATAGCCGATATATATGTGTACAACAACATATTAAAAAATCAGAGTGATCAGTTGAGTATTTTTTTTGGAATCGTGTTCGCCAGCTTAAAAAACATAAATTCGAAAAAAAACGCGCATACTTTTTTTACGATTTTATTTTTTAAAATTAACTCCTCTCTTTTTCATCAAGCAGCATAACATCAAAAGGATGCGCGAATTAAGCGAAGGATTTAATGTATGGACCTGGAATCGACGACTCGATGTAAGTGGCTAAAAAATAACTTTAATTCATTAAATCGCGGTAAAAACAAAAATTTTAAACGCGTTTTTCTCGAAACTATGTTTTTCCGAGCAGTAGGCACGATTTCTCGAAAACAAATCGAACGATTTTGCTGAAACTTTGCACAGTTTCTCTTGATAGTATTGCCTCGTGATTGAATAAAGGGATTTTGATTCGGTCGACTCGTTCTTGTTTTATGCTAGAGAAAATATTTTAAAAACGATGAGAATCCGCAAAATGCTAAAAAAAATATGAGACAAAAATTCATTTAAATCCGTTTCAAAACTTGAAATTTCATTTTTTTCAATTCCTTCATTCAATCACGAGTCAAGGGCATAAACTATAAGAAAATTTTCGAATTTTTGATTTGAGATGAACCTGCACCAAAATATTCTGCCTACCGCAAAAAAAGGTTGGACGAGGCAAAATGCAGGAAAACTGAACATTTTCAATATTTTTAGCTGAAAAGTTTTTACAACTGCTTGAAATGCTAAACTTTTATGTGTGTAAATTTAAAATAAAATAAATTTTTGGTTTTTAAGATACAATTTTTTGAAAAAGTTGTTTTTTTCTTCAAGACCTAACATATGTAACCCATTAAAAGAGCTTAATTATTTCTGCAATTTGAATTTCCTTCGACTTTGATTTACTCGGACGGGTTTCTTCACAGTCCCGAATTCTTGCAATAATTGCCACGGTCTATAAATTTTAAGATCACAACCCACAGCGAGTTGTACAAGAAAATACTTTTCAAATTACGAAAAAAATGTTCAAAGGTCATTCTTCGCGTAACTACAGTTACAGTAGCTTTTCCGTACCAAGCAGCAACAGCAAACCCAAACAAAAAAAGGTAGAAATAAAACAATCATAAAATATAACTGCGAAATAAAGCTTGCTTTTCTTGAGACCGCACACTTTATACCTATGCTCTGAAAAATCCATGCCATCTGGAGCGGAAAACCTTAAGCAATATAAAAGATACAAATAAAATTACAAAAATAGAGTATCCACTATCAAAAAAAAATATGCTTTATTTATTTCGCTGGTTAGATCTGAAACCAGTTCAGATGAAAATGGACCAGTTTCTCAGCTAAATCCACATATGTATCTATCTATCCACTCACATATCTTTCGCAAGTAAAAGTGATTCGACTCGCGTAAAGTATCTTTCAATGCAAGTGCTGCTTGTAAATTCGCTCTCATTATTACTATTATTATTTTTGGTATGTGTTTTTTTTTTTGCGCCGTCCATGTCGGTTATACTTCAATTTCCGCGAGGTCGATAATTGTTACACGTTTTTACGAGAGCTTGCGAATTCTTAACGGTCTCCGGATTATTTCGATCTAACAACCTCTTTTTTTACAGCCGGATATGTTGAGATTCTTCTGGCTTTGCTAGAGCTTAGATATGTTTTTTTTTTCTGTTGGGCGAATGTATCTTTTCTAGTTTCTCGCATGTATTTATTGTTTTTGCCTGCTTGTTCTACGACCGATGGAAATTGAAAGATTTGAAAGGAATCGACGAAGCTAGGAAGCAAAAAAAAATTGGCTCTGCATAAATTTACATGGTTAAGTGCAAGGCCAACTACATGCCAATATGGATTTGGTGTTCATAGAACAAGGGGGCTCAATGAAGTTGATTTTCCACTTTTATTAATTGGTCACGCCAAATAGCATTTTTCTGGGGTCTTAGGCGGCTGTTGCCGAGACTTTCTCGAACTCTGGTAAGCTGGGTGGGGTTTAGTATCGTTTGCAGACATCGAGATGATGTTCTGATTGGAAGAGATACACAGAAGTATCTGACCTACATCAGAAAAATGATTTTTGAATGAAGAAATAGATTTTTTTATGGGATAGCAAATGTTGTATAGGGAAAGATGTTTCATTCTATGAAGGCAGTTTTTGGTGAATTTGGCTAGAAATTGTGTGGTACCACAATGGGCCTGTTGTGGCCTAAGTAAGCCACCTTTGGATAAAAGGGCTGCCACTACCACCAACCAACCAGCTAGAAATTAATTCTAGCTAACTTCAGGAATAGATGGGAAGCATCTAAAACATTTGTAGTTTTAAAGAATATACAGAAATATTTAACACTATTATTCTCTTGTTTCTATTTGCCTTTAGACCAGGGCGGATCTGGTTTCAGTTAACCGTTGGAGGGGGGGGTGTGGCACACTGATTTTTGCAGGAAAAGTTGTGGAATAACTCATATAACAATAATTGGCTTATAATCCCTCTCAAAAAGGTCGGGAACATTAAAAAAATCGAAATGTTTTAAAAAAATTAAAAAAAAAATGTCTTTCCTACTTTTCTCACTCCTCACTTTTAAACGGTTCATTTTAGAGCAAAGTTGTGTGTGAATAAAAGTTAAGTAGTAAAATATTCAATAAGGTAAGACTGGTTACAAATTTTAAAACAGTTAACCCTTGCCGCAAAATAGCATTAAGGGGGTCTACTCTCTTTATAATTTTCAAAAAAATCGATTTTTTAATTGCATTTTTGGAAAATACATACATACAGAAATATCATAGCGAAATCCTATGAATATCGGAGCAGTTCAACTGTATTTTAGGGTAACTTTGTCACCCGATCGCGATTTTCCGTTAAACAAAACTTTAATCGCGTTTTTCTCGAAACAACGTTTTTCGACGCCGCATTGATGAAATCTCGGGAACTGCTTAACCGATTCTCACCAAATTTTTACCAGACATTCTTTATGACTACAGCTATAGCGCAAACAGGAGGTTTTCCAAAATTTTGGTTTAAATTATTATTTTTTGGCCAAAACCTGTGGAAAAAAGCATGCTTTTTCGTAATTTTTCGAAAAATGTTCACCATTTTTTCAATTTCGCAAAAATCAAAAATCTCCCTATTTGCGCTTTATTTTTTAACATGCTAAACCTAAAACAGCATTTTCATTGATAACTCACATAAATGAATAAAAAAAAATTTTGTTTATCTCGAGAGTGTATTTTTGAGTGTAACCCCTCCTTTATCAATGTTTATAATTTAAACTTATCTATAAAAATATTAAAAATAAACCATTTTTACACAGCTGAAAAAGGGTAGACCTCTTAAATATATAAAAAAAGGGGAAAACCTTTTTTATTCCATTTTTTTTACCACTTAGAATACACTAAGAATTTCAAAGTTCACCTTAAAAATGGATAGAAGCATGGCTCCTCGGACTGATTTCGCAGCCGCCCAGCTCTGTTTTAGAGTTTATTACCAAGTTTAGCAAAAATTCCTGAGACTGCCCTTATAATCCGATTTTAATTTCGTAAAGTGAATTTCATATTTGAAGTGCTTTTTCATATGTGAAAAAAATTCAAATTTATATGCTTGAGTTTCTGACTTGCAAGCTTTCAAAAAAAAATTTGAATTTTTTTTTAAATAAATCGAAACCGAATCGATTTTCATGAAATTTTGTGTGCTATTTTAATATTATAAACATTTTTTACGGCTTACTATGAAGGTTCTAAGTGCATTCTAAGTGGTAAAAAAAATTAAATAACAAAAGGCTTTTCCCCCTTTTCTATACATTTAATGCGATTCCGCGGCAAGGGTTAAATTTTTAAAATTTCTTATCAATCTTATCTTATGTGAAATTTTATTACGCAACTTTTATTCCAGCACAACTTTACTGTAAAATGAACCGTTTTAAACTTAGGAGTGAGAAGAGTGGGGAAAAAACGATATTAAAAAAAATTAAACTTTTTAATTTTTTTTCATGTTCCCGACTTTTTTGAGAAGGAGGATAAGTCAATTATTGTTATGAGCTATTACACAACTTTTCCTGCAAAAATCAGTGTAGTCATCCCTCCCCCCTTCCACCTTCCACGGCCAAATGTAGTCGTTTTTTACAGATCCGCTGTGGTCTATGAGAGTTCCGTAGATTTGTCTCCTCAAAACTCAGGCAGAATGATATTTGGATATTGATATTGCTTCGGTTTTAGACAGCAATGAATGAGACTAATACCTCGGATTAAAAAAAACGAATAGAAAGAGTGGAATGTTCCTTCCACAACTTTCGTCCAATCAATACCTAAAATTGTGATAATCTTTTTTGGAAACCTTCTGGTGCATGACCGCAAAAGTGGAGCTCCCAACCAGAAGCCACTATGAAATCTTGCACCATTCGATCCGTAACGATTTGATTGATCAAACTAGAGCATCCACAGGTATTAAGCAATTTAGAATACGGTGCACAATTCCCCAAATTCGACCTATTTGTGGCACCACAGTTCTCTATTGCGCATTGTACGAAATTAGCCTTTCCCAGTGGAAGATTGCAAATAATTGTCCATACAATTTTCCGGAAAGAAAGATCTTTTCACTGGCAAATTCAAAAGACATACTACTTCTTTGCACATGACTTTTCCTCACTTGATATCCTATCCTCATTCCCAAGATGGTTCGCCTGCTTCGAGGTCTTGGACCATAAAGCAACATTCTTATTATGGTCAATGGAAATTTGCGTACAATGTAGGTATGTAGTTATTTATTTTTTGGGCATTGAAACTCTTCACGTTTCTTTGCAAGCTCTTCAATGGAACCATGATTATTGCGTTGCCAGACAACTGGAGTGTAACTCTTTTGAATGGCTCCCCACTTTCTTCGCGGGTAACTAACTCCTATTTTATCACAATCTATGTGCGTACACCGAACGTATGGGTCATAAATGCCGCTTAAGCTAATCCTAAAGCCGATTGAACTAACTGTACAATCATTTACACACATATAGAAGTGGGGGTCAGCTAGTTTCAGTATCTTAAGCTTAGCTTCTCGCTACGCTTCTAAAGAGAAGCATAATAGACATGGAAAACACAAGAATTACGTCACTATTGACCATTAAAGATGCATGGCTAGATACAGATACATTTTCAACAAACAGTTTAGATTTGAACTTGAGATCAATACTCGCTCGATGAATGCAAAACGATCAGTGAAGATCACCTGGAAAATGGGCTTTAGATGTATCTTTTGTCGATAGTTGGGCATACCTATAATTATATACCATCCACGCATGAACCATGGATTCTCTTATGGTGTTTGAACTTGGATGTTTGGTACGAGGTAAAACTAATTGAGATATCTTCACTGCAAGAGATGCTTTGCCTGCAAATGCAGAAATTGCATCAGATACGTTTGGGCACCTAACCATACTAGGTAGTTGCTTAGAAAGTCGATTTGTTCACACGGATTCGTCGCGGTAGACTGGAAATTAGCGCAACATTGCCATGGAAGGTAATAATTATCGAGCCGTGCCTAGAGTGCATGCAGGCTTTCCATTCATCCAATCAATGACTCAATCTCACGTGAAACTCGCATACAGTTCAAGTTGAATGAATTCATAGATATTTTTTTACACATTCATAGAAAATATGCAAACAATCTGCAGATGGTTTTGAGTATCTCACGGGTAAATTTATACTTTTTTTAACATTGTTTGTGAGGGAGGAAAGCATTGCTATAAATATCTAGACTGAAGACCATCCATTGTTTCTGTATAGTTTCCACGATAAATTACCAACGAAATTATTTCGTATCACTGGAAAACAAATAGTTCACAACCTTGTTTTCTCCACAAAAAAATAACCCACCTTTTCAATTGCTCCGCACTTATTTAGATAGCAAATGAAACTGAAGAAAACCCTATTTCGGTATTTACACAACACACCATCCACCACACAATAATAGACCACCTAAACTCCACCAACTTCTTTGGACTATGTTAACTCCGTTACCGTCGCGTTTTCTTAAGATACTGACGCAGCCATCTACCAGTGTATTCGCCTAACTGCTGACCCTGGCATTTTCTCTCAGTTTATCTACGACAAAGTCTTCGATACTTTTCCTCACCTGGCCCACAAACTTTACCACAGAAAACTTACACAAAACAACTCAACACACTAGCTAGCTGTATGTTTGTTTCACCTGAGAATGATTAAGGAGAAGTGGGGGGGGGGGGCGATAGTGTATAGTTATTCAGGTGGTTTAGTGTAGAAGAAGCGATGTTGTTGTTTGTTGGATTTGTTTTGCTTGCAGATTACCGTAAAGATGGGCAAAATGTTGCGAGTGATGGTTGAAAAGATGTAGTGATTAATCGGACGCAATTAGTCATATTGACCGAATTTTCTAGGAATATCATTTATGGGTTTAGGTTACGATTTTCAAAAAACACGTTTTCTTCGACGATTTTTTTTTCATAGAAGGAAAAAATTTATTGTTTGGAAATTTCGCACAAATATTCACTAACATTTCAAGCATGCAAAAAAAGATTTTCAGAATTTTTGAAACTGTTTTTTGGATTTTACGAATTTTTCAAAAAAAATGCCCAAATATGATGGCGGACGTGATTTCTCGAAACTGGAACATCTGAAAGAAAAAAATTCAATTCAATTCAATCAAAAAAAAATTATCCTTGTTTAAATGGCTATCGTGTGAACTAGGATAATTTTTTTCCGTCAAAAAATAACAAAATGGCGGCCATTTGAAAAAATTCAGTTTTTGAGGTTAGAAAATCGGCTTGAAATGGGAAAATTTATTTTCGATCAACATGATCCTAGTTCACGGGATAGCCAAACATGTGACTAACAACATACTAAAAATTCAGTATGATCGACCCAAGAAATTGTTTTTAAAATCATGGCCGCCAACTCTAAAAACGTGATTTCGAGAAATTAACGTTTAAAGTTTTTTCAAGTAACTGTTCAAAGTAAATCCTACGTACCTCTATTCTGCCATGCCTGCGCCATACATTAGTCCTTCCTCTTCCTTGTACTTCTCTTGAAGCTTCATTTTTTTTTGTTTTTCTTAGCTGTTCTAGCCTCTTTGGTGGCCTCAATGCTGCAACGATTCTTTAATACACTTGCAAATCCTTCATTAAAAATGCAAGAAGCAGTGTGAACAGCAATTTTCATAATGATCATGCCAGCAAAAGTGTGCTTAGGGATGAAATTCCAAACACAATTATTTGAATTTTCGTTATTGTTTTGGGTGTTATTTCTCAAACATCTTTCCAACAAATCGTCTGATGTCAAGTCTTCGTAGATGGATTTAAGGATTTCATGTGCTTCTTGATCACTTTTTTTTTAAATCACCAACCACCAATTATCCTGTGTCTGTGAATGATTTCCTTGTATTAATCTATGATGGGCTCATGTTACGGTAACTCCTGACGCTAAAAGAATTGCTGTATTTAGTAATGGAATTTGGAAGGGATTAAAGGAAATGATTCCAATAGGGGGTCATGTTATTCTTAATTCTACTGTAGGGGAAAGGCTACTATGAAAAAAAGCTCAAAAAAATGAAATAAAGAAAAATACTTCTGAAACAATGAATAGGATTATACCTCATCGCAATCCAATAGTTACTGGGAATGTATGAAGTCCTTTATTATAATTGCACCAAGAGTCAGCACCCACTGGACAATAAGTGTGCTGTGGATTTTGATCGGAAGAAATTTTGTGGTAAAACGCTGCCCACATTTATTTTTGCATTTTTTTCTTGGAATCGGAATTGCGTCTTATTGCCAAACCATAATAAGTTGACAAATTTTTCATTAATTTAATAGTTAATTTCGATAATTTTGCAGTATTTCCTTTTTTCAGATTTTTTTCGGTTCACTCTCTTTAAAAAAAAAATTAAAAAAAAATTAAAATAATTTTATTTTAAAAAAACTAAACAATTATTTAAAAAATGATGAATGCCACCCTCCCGCGCGAGTGAGTAAGGGGAGCGAGAGCGGAGGGAAGAGGGTGTCTCCAAAGCTTTATTCCTATATAAATTACATTTACGATAAAAATGACATTCATCAATTTTTTTTATTTGTTTTTTATAATTTTATTTTTTCCCCAAAAAAATCTTTTATTTTTTAATTTTTTTGGACTTTCCAACAAGTCTAAAAATAACTTCCCGGATCAATTTGACATTTTTTTCCATATGATCTCTTAAAATAAGCAAAATAACCATTTTTTAGAGGAGGAACCCCCATAACTTCTCATGGGGCCGCGAACTTTTTATGCCATAATAGTAGGGGAACCACCCTCTTTTGATTCCACCTACTTCGACCCTATTCGCGGGTGGGGTCATAATCTTAACTTTTACCACGATTTTTAGTGCTTCAAATTTCTTCTTCAAGAAGAAATAGAGGAATGCAACTGATGAGACCAAGTATCTCATCAAATTCGTCCTATTGATTTGAATCGAATCAAAATCACCATCATCAATTCAATTTCTAAGGTCAATATAACTTTGCTTTGGACCCACTATTTTTTTCTTCATAACACCCCCATCTCTCCTTTTTCTAACTCAACAAACACATCACGATCCTCCCCAATAGCATTCATACCGTCACGTATCTCTACTAAATCCCCTGCTCCTCACCTTCAGATACTCTCGCCGTTGGTAGGCAGCCTTACCTTCTTGATGCAATGCAGTTCCGGAGAAAGATTTGGATGCATCGCAGGGCCAGTAACCCACATAGTTTTTTTTTGCACCCTCCGTCTTTGCTGCAGATTGTTTGCGCGCATCAATCTTTCAATCCGTCGTACAATACCTTTGGGCAAAATAAAATTACCCATCGTTTCTAAATTCTATCCACACCATGCAACCATATAAATTCTGCAATATATGAGTTAGAATGGTTAAGCAAACCTACCTTGCTTGGCTGTGCTATAGCGAATTATCTTTTCAGCATTGCACCTCAACAACACGAAGAAGATACTTAAGGAAGTTTAACTATCTTTTTTTTCTCTCGATTTGAAGATATTATTTTACGCAGGCGTACCCATTCAGAGAGATACTTCACGGCCATTATCACAGTTTGTGGATTAGTTCAAGTGTTAATTTAATATTTACAGTTTTCTGTTTCGCTAGATGTGAATCCTTGACTGGCGGCTGGCTTCTAGACGATGGTCGTCCAATTATGCACTTGGCAAGCAATCTTTTGTTGTTAATCATAATAGCTAATTGTCGGCAAATAAAGTGGAAGATGAGGTACAAGTGGTGGAGGATGATGATGGAAAATGAATTATAACTATGCGGAACTGTAAAATATCTAAAATTTACATTTTTTTTGTTCCTTCGTCTCACACAATGAAGATGGAGTTGGATTGCAATGACGTATTTATGCGTTAATTGTGGAAGATTTGCATGTGAAAGTAGTCATTGGAGATTTTTGTTGTTGCAGAGATAGTCGAATTGCTTGGATATTTGGAAGTTTTAATTAGTATTTGTGGATCATTTGCTAATCGTTTCGGTGGTCTTTGTCATGGAGCTGAAGAATAGTTAACCCATTCTTCGAAGACTGGTTGAATTGAAATTCTTCCCGCCGAATCTCATCTCAAATCAAAATATAATAATTCAACGGGAAATTCTAGGAAGAGAACTTCTATCTTAAAACTGACTTATATGATTTTTAATCATTCTGCATGAGCAGTTCCTTTCTTTTTGATTTTTTTTCACATGGTATTTCAAAAAAATTAGTCAAAAGTGCGATGACTGACAAACAACACGTTTTCACTTAGCAACATTTTATATTGCTGACGGACTATTGGTCATATTCGCCAAATTCATCCAAAGATTGTGGGCCGATCTTGATGTTGCCTTATTAGGAATGTTGTGTATCGAAAGATGTTCAACTGTGGTGTACGAGTCATTGCGACATTATCAATTGTGTGTTGCCATTCGTTCTGAATGGGTTGTATTGTATATATAGTAGACATTTCAAAATTGTACGAAGAATTCTTTGAGTCTCTGTTGAACCAAAGGGACGGTCTACTCCTGGAATCTGGCCTGAAGAAGCTCCCAAATTTTGAGGAGTCCTCGACAATGAAATCCTCAACAATTCCGAAACTTTATGTTCATTAAAAGACAATTGGACTTGGAGGCCCACGTACACATGTAAAATAAAAACGTAGATGGGCAACAATAATAGTACCAGTTGGAAATGGTATCTATAGCTCTATCTAGCGCTAAGTAAGGATGCGCGTAATAAAAATAACGAATAACGGATCAATTATTAAAATCTACACATTTTCAATAAGAGAAAAGCTTGGTTTTGTTGAAAATTTATGATAATTTCACCTAACATATATTAAACAAGTAAAAAAAAGATTTTCAAGAAGTCTCATTCATTCTCATTGATAGCCCAGAATTTTAAAAGAAAATCTAATTTCGAATACTTAATAATGATTTACACACCAAATCACGCATTAAGCGGCATAGTGTTTTTTAGTACAATATTAGGAGAAACTGCACAGGATATACCAAAAGACCTCCTACACCAACTGAAAAAAAACAAGTCAAAATCTTTGATTTAATCTTCACAAAATGTTTTAATTGTTTTTCAAAAAGAACCATTTACTTATTTTAATTTTGTGTGTTATTTTATTAAGTTCGGAATCGATCTTTGGCCGTAGTCGATTCTAAATCTAATCAAACGACTCACAAAATTAAAAGGAAATCTTCAAGCAACAGCAAAAATACACAATTTGTTCAGGATACGCTGTGCTAAGTCACAAAGGAAGAAGTAGATATTTTTACTAAACTATTACTTGATCGCATTTGTCGAGGACCTATAGCTTTTATGAGTAAACTCTGACTGGTTTTCATTAGTTTCAATAGAGAGAAAAACAAGACAAAAAAGGAGCTTTTTCCTGATCAGATTTGCAAGTTACGTCATTCAAATTTTTTGATGATATTGAATCTATTTCTACCCTAGATAAAGCTAGGACCCAAAATAATTTTCCTCTCAACATTTTATCTTGTTGAGAAAACGAATAAAGTAAAAAGTAAAATATTAAAAATACAAATGAAATAATAAAAAAGCAGCAAATAAAATAATAGGAGAAAATGGTCATCAAAGCTAGACAAACAACTTAACAAGTAAACCCTGTACATAATACAATAAAAATGGGAGATAGCATTGACTTTAATCTTGATGCCAATGAAGCTTCATGTGTTGTGAATGTTATGATCTGATAACATTGCTTACCTCAGACTGCGAGTAGCACCTATATAGTAATGAGACAAGTGTCGTGTCATGAATTAATTTTTATTCTGTTTTTATTTACAATACTACAAAAGTTGTAGCACAAACGAATGAAAAGCAAGCATCCGCAATGACGTTGTTCGAATGATTGGGAAGAATCTATAGAGAAATGTCATTCAGATGGTATGGCAGTTTTAGAGTTGCCCTACACACAAATGTCTCTACCTCCATCTAGCGGAATTTCAGTCTTCATTGTGAACTTAAATCTGTTTATCGCTAAAATAATGTAGGAAATTTTTGCCTGAATGCTACAAAATGTCTTTTTCATCAAAAATTGGACTTAATTCAGTGTACCTTTTAGACACTGTTATAAATTTACCAAATTTTTGAAGATTATGTAAAAAAAGTGCATTTTTTTTTGTATAACCACGCCTGCTAACTTGAGAAAACTCTTTACATAAGATATTGTGAGCAAACACACTCAGTAGAGATATTGTAACAGATTTATGTGTCCTCATAAAGTAATAGCGATCTTCACTACACTTTCTTCATCCTAGTAGTATTTTTTGTTAGAAAGCTTTAAATAGCTTAAGTTGCTTGTGCAGTGTCACAATTCAGTTCATGCTGGAATATAACAAATTCTGCTGCGATATCATTTTGTAGATATTGAAACAGAGGTCCTTTATAACCACAACAGAAGTTGGTTCATATGTAAAACCTCACACGTAAACATGTTAACGATGGTGGATTTTTAATTTATTATTTTGATCCTGAAACCAACTGGAATGCATAATTGAAACACAATTGTTTTATTACGCTATATATAACTGTATTTCCTTTTGTTTTAAATTTCAAAAATGTTCGTCATCATCACCATTTTACGTTATTAGAATTATTAATCATATCTTATTTATTTCAATATAATTTAATGAATGCTTGTCTCTATTTTTTTACTCTTCCCATTTGAAAATATCAATAAAAATTTTGTCAGTTTTTTTTCAGCTGTTGTCTCTTCAAGTTAAATGGCGTATCAAATATTTGAATGTACTTGCTAAATTATTAATTTAGATTTTTTCCATATCAAATTTTGGATTAACATGAATCTAAAAATTGATTATTGGTTATATGACAATAGTTTATGGATGAAAGTGAATGTTTTTTTTTGCTGTTGTTATTAAGATATTATTTCTTGTGATAATAAGATTTGGCATTACATATTTGATTTTTGCGGATTTTATTTGTAGAAAAGTTTGAATGTGATGTGAAAAATGTTTCTGTTAGTGATTTTTTATATAATAGGTAAGAAATTGTGTCTTGTAAAGTTATTTATCTATTTATTATGATCTAGATTGTATAAGAAATGTTATTATGATATTTCATTAATTTGGCGATGATTCGAGCTAACACAAAAAAAATAATTTCAATTCGAGATCTTGTTTTCTTTTTCTTATTTCTTTTTTAAATTCGTTTATGTACGAAACACAAACATTGAAATTAAATTAAATTATCTAATTTTTTTAAGGAAATATTTCAAATCTTATGTGGATTGACGCAGCTGATTGGATTAATTCAATTTCAAATTTAGGAAGTTTTATATTTATTATTTCATATTCAAAAATTCCGATGCAACAAAATTTAAAAGTACATTTCGGAGATTTTAAAACAGAGTGACAAGATATTATTTCTTTATTACTTGCACGTATGCACTTTTGTTTAAACTACAATCAATCGATTCAATATTTAATTGGTAAAATTTTGTCGATTTCGTTTCACAATCAAAATGGAATTTCTAACAATATTTGAAGAAAGGACCTTTTTCATCAATTTACTTTTGTTTATGTCATCAAATTAAGTTTGTATCTTGTTTGTTTGCGCACTTTCATTACATTTGTATATGTTTAAGTGTGTTTTTCAATAAATGGCCATCTACTTAAAAGGCATTGTGTGAATTGATCAAGAGTTGAATATAACTCTTTCAAGCATATTTCATTTGATGTATTTTTATAGTCAATGGAATATAAGATTAAATCAACTAAAAATTGTCTACACAAAAATCTGATTGGCCCTTCCTTCAACAGAGATATTTGAAAAACACTTTATTCAAAAATTCTGCATGGTTTTTATTACCATCAAACAGTTTATTTGGCCGTGGTTGTGCCATTTTAATTTTCAAAATATAATTTATTTATATCCAATATATTCAAGTAAAAATTGCATAATATTTATAGTTTATATAGATTAGTTATATCTTGCATTTCCAATGTTTTTTATTTGTTTTAATCGCAAGATATAAACTAAATGGAGAAACCGTGAGGTAACACTACATTTCTTATTCTTAAGATTATTTGAATATATTATTAAATACACATAGTCAATGAAATTCATATATTGTTATTTTATTTAACAGATATATTTGTAAGGATAAATACATTTTCTTTCGTCGTTTCGTTTCTTTTTTCAACTATTTAAGATTAAATATGGAATATGAAGAGCAAATGATTGTTTTAAATCATGTAAACGGTTGAGCCTTCGTTTTTTTTTCTTGCTTCTTCAAACACTCTAATTAACGATTAATAAGTATATTTGTATACAGTTAATATGTGATTATTTGTAAATATTTGAATAAATTTTCAACAACTCATTGTTTTTTCGCCAATGAGTTGACTGAATTCCATAGTAAGTTCAAATTTGGAATATTAATTATTTGATTTTATAATTCAGTAAAGGTTATTTCAAAAATTTTTTGTTGATTATATTTTAGTAATTTAATTTGTTTATATTATGATGAGTAATATTTTTTTTAATTGTTAAAAAATTCTTTTTATTATGCCTTTGCTGATTTTTCGAGGAGGCTATTATTTAGCTGGTCAATCCACACGAATAGTTTTGTCTCAAATTTTTCGTTTCAACATCTAAATTGGGTTGTAAATTATTACAAATATTTTCACGATTATCAATTTAAATAAATTAAATTCATGCTACTCGTCTACGATGTTGGCAATTAAAGTTATTAAATTGTTTTCAACGTTGTTATTAGTGGTTGCATTTTTTTTTGATTCCGCCCATGGTAGTGCATTTCTGTTTATATTTAATGTTTAATTTATGTCTGCTATCATTTGTTGGTTATATTACTGCTACTTTGTCTTCAGCACTTCTTGTTGATGGATGAGCCACGCAAATCTCTTCGAGACGGTACTTGAATTTTCCCAAGACTTGAAGGAGATTTTTTGAGGGTTGACTGAATGTTGTAGTAGATGATGTCCAAAGCCCTTAATTGTATTCTGCTACGTGTTTTTCAACAGCTACATGTATCTTTATCTGAAGTCTTATTCATATATTTAGAAGACACATTTGTCTCTGAAGATTTCATAAAAAACATGTGGTCTAACATTTTGTAAAATTCAACTGAAATGTTTCAAATCAGGATCAAACATTTTTAATCTGGCTTCGCTACAGCTCAGCATTAGCTAATATCAATTTCAATTAACTATAACAAGTTTTAACTATATATATATTTTAAATTGTTTGACTAATTGTTTCAATAGCTACAATCACTACTATTTTCGAGTCTACGATTGAAGCGAAAAATAAATCGTTCTGATGAGTAGATAAGTCCTTAAATTAAGGACCTCAAAATGAATATCGAGCAATATCATGATGAAGACAGCAGATTGGCTTGAAACGACAGGATTTTCTAGAAGTTCTAGGACAATGCATCTATCTACACGGATGTATGTATCTAAAATAGTGTCTAGCTGATAGTAAGACAGTTTGTTTGGAGTCAACAGATTCTAGATAGTAGCAGCAGACTGTGTGTATTTTTTCACTTCATTGTCGATCTCTTTAAGCATTTCATAATGTTACATGTTGCTTGTTGTCTAGTACATACTTTATCTTAGCTTTTAGGGATTTTTTTTAATCATTTTGACTGTATAAAAATTCAAAACTACATTAAAGCAGATATCTAAGATATCTTGAACATCATGAAGATCGACTTTCATTACGACGATGATTTACATACGTTCTATACACGTTCTCAAACCAAATGAAAATTAAACAAACAAATCATCATTCAATTCTATTTCAAGTCAAGTTTATTGTTTTTCCTCAAACTCAATACGAATTCATCCATATTTTCCGTTCGAATTACATCATTACATCAAATTCGGTCTGTTTGTTGATATTCTTTCTGTCTTTTTTTCTTCTTCAACAATCGATTATTTATTTTCGTCCCAATTATTTCATTCTGTTTCTATCCTGAATTTATTATTTATTTTTCGATTATTTCATTCAACTTTAATCTACTTTTGATTTTGTATATGAAATATTTTGCATTGCATTTGATTACACCAATAGAGAATTATTTCGTTAGGTATGGATTTTAAACTTAAACTTTTAAAATAAATGAAATTTATTTCTCAAGATGATTGATTAAATTCATTGTGAATAAAATTCACATTGAAACGAGGCGAGATAATTCACGTGTTATGTTGGTTGTTCTCTTTTAAATTTAGGTTGAAATTTCAATAAAAATTGGTCGATAGATAAGTTATTAGTAATAAATATTAAATTTCATAGTAAAATTATAGAATAGTGCTCATGATTCGGTTGGTATTACATGAGCACACATTTGCCTTTTTCAGCCCATGGGTTGTTTTTCTTATCGGGCGCATGTATGAGGGGATCGTTTTTTTCATTTTCCACCACATAGTCTCGCATCCTGGAAGAAGAACAAAGGAGAAAATTCAATAGAAACTTGAGTATTGATGATATGAAATTATTTTGCGGATTTGGCAAAGAGCTTTGAAAAGGATAACGAAACCCAACAAATTTAGAAATCAAAAGAAATATCAAAATTGTATTCAATATTTGTTGAATGTTTTGAATCTATGAAATGCGGATGAATATCACTGAATTGGTTCGATTCGCATGAAGTTTAGACCACGATTCAACGATGAAATTGAACTTGCCACAAATTTAATAAGTTTTTAAATTTATTTATATTTTATAATATGAACCGCGGTAATTTTTGTTTCATTTGTTACTTATTTTTATTGATTAAGAGAGGAGTATGGTTAATTTTACATTTGTTAAGCATATTTTTAAGATGATTTTTTTTTGGAAAAAAGGGGAATATAAATTTATTTTTGAACAATGTACATAATAAAATTACTATTCAAGAGTATTCTCTAAAATTTTGATACAAAAATATTGATTACTGAGCCACTGACAGCAAATTTTCGTAGACCCTTAAAAAAAGTAGTTTGCGGTGCTCAGCCTAACTCATCATTCGATCATCTGATGACCAAAAAACCCCAAAAAAAATATTTCGTTACTTTATGAGTTTCCCAACGTAACCACATCAAGGCATATATTTTTTAACGATTTATCAATTTTTAGTATCAATTCTAAGTAAAAAAAAGAGTTTTTAAAAAAAATTATAAAAAATCGATTAATTTGTTATGATAAAACAAATTATAATCATTGAAAATAAAATATCTCGACGTGGTTACCGCGTGATTAATGTACAGAATAAGTGTGCATAATTTGAAAAGGATCGGATAAATAAATTTTGAGTTAGAGCGTTCACCGACTTTGAAAAAGCAAAGTGCTGGAAAACGCATTGAAAAAAAGAGAAATAGCCGATTTACAGTTTGTAATGCGACGAAGAGCAGAGTTTTGAAATCCTGTAGTTCCATCAGCTCTGTTCCAATAGCCTTAAAAAATTTACTGAATAGTCTTGAAGAGATCTTCTATCGAATAAAATAATAAAAAAATACAAAAAAAAATTAAAACTTCCCCCTTAATAGAGGGTGTTTTTTAAAAGTTTAAGAACTTCCGATATGGGTAACTGTTATATCAATATTATATTTATTTTACTTTGGCAAATTATCATGCAATGTCTCACACCCGAACAACGTCTCAAAATAGTGAAAACTTATTTCCGAAATTCGCGTTCTGTTCGCCAAACTTATAGAGCACTTCGTCCAATTTACGGCGCTCATAATCGCCCATCTGAGCAGCTCATACGCAATACTATAGAAAGATTTATAACCACGCATATTCTTTTGGACAATGTTCATGCAACACGAGCCCGTACAGTGCGTACCGACGCTTTCGCTGCAGTAGAGGAAAGTGTGACTGAGGATTCAAATTTATCGATTCGATGCCGGCCTCAACAACTTGGCCTCTGTCCGTTCACTACACGGAAAATGTTGAGAAAAGATCTTGGACTGAAGCCTTATAAGATTCAACTAGTGCAGCAATTGAAGCCTTTAGACCATCGTTTGAGTCTTACTTCGGTGAATACGATGGAAATATGTATGTCCACGGAAAATGTTCATCCAACACGAGCCCGTACAGTGCCTACCGAGGCTTTCGCGGCAGTAGAGGAAAGTGTGACTGAGGATTCAAATTTATCGATTCGATGCCGTTTTCAACAACTTGGCCTCTGTCCGTTCACTACACGGAAAATGTTGAGAAAAGATCTTGGACTGAAGCCTTATAAGATCCAACAAGTGCAGCAATTGAATCCTTAATATCATCGTTGGCGTCGTACGCTCGGTGGATGGGCTGCGAATGAGATGGAAGTTGAACCATAATTTTACCGTCAAATCATTTTCAGTGATGTGACTCATTTCTGGCTTAATGAGCACGTAAATAAGCAAAATTGCCAATTTTTGTGCAAGGATAGTCTTCAAGAGATTTTCGAAGCCCCTTACGTCCCAAAAAAGTTACTGTATGCTGCAGTTTGCATACCAGCGTCATAATTGGTCCTTTATTTTTCAAATCTGAAGGCATAACCAACGTCATCGTTAATGATGATCGCTACCGACAAATGATTCATATTTTTTTGATACCCAACATCATTTGAGGGACGAATGGTTCCAACAGGATGGCGCAATATATCTTATAGCGCGTGCAACCATCATCTTATTGGGCCGAACTTTTGGTAAAGCAAACATCTTAAGAAATGGACCTGTGAACTTGTCGTCCAGATCATGTACTTTGACTCCATTGGATTACATTTTGTAGAGGATATCCCCGGGGATATTTTTTTATAATGAAACTGCAAAAAAATAATGACAAGTTATTTCATCTGAAAATTTCATTAAGATCTTGTGGAATAGAATCATTAAACAACAAACATGTATCGAAAAGTTGAATTCCCTTTGAGCTACGCAACCATGCGAAATATGTATCACCAAATAAAGGATGAAACTTGATAGTTTATCATCATGACAAGCTTAGCACCCACACACATTTCACAAGAAGACCTACTAAGCAGTCAATAACCATACCATTAACTTAACACTCACGTCATCTAACCAATTTCTAAGCTATTCATCCTCATAATATTCATTTTAATTATACTTGGATAACTACTTCTCAAATTATTCATTGCCTTTTAGCTCCGTTATCTACCTCATCAACCATCGAGTCCCAGAAGTTTTAAGAGAAACAGACTGCCATCAAAATGTGTACCTTTCTATAATTTTCACATTTAATATACCAGCACCGAGGATAACGTTCGATATTCGTTACGCTACAGTCTCCTAATCCAATTTCGAAGCCTTAAAAGGATTTTCAGCTTCCGGGCTAGATTCTAGGGATGTTTCATTACCGGCTCAACACACTTCCTTCCCGGCCGTAACGTTTGAATAACGCTTCGGATGCGAGTTGACGTGAACACAGTGGATATTATTATGAAGCCATTTCATATTAATCAGGCTATGAACGTTAATATTATTTGGACAGGAATTTCATCTTGAAGCGCTAACAAGATTCAAATATGTTTCATCCGCGCGCACACACGCAAAAAAACGCATCTCCTCATTTTCACTTCAACTAAACGATTTTCGTGTCACGTTTAAAATTAGCTTAGCTTGAAGCGAAACAGCCTTTATATTTCACAAGCCCTAAATCAATACTCGAGCCGCTAAGGATATTTTTAAGAAAAACTTCTAATAACTTTGCTTTGACACTCCCAACGTTTTTTGTACACAACCTGAATTGAATCTTATTGCGCTCGAGGATATCCCCAGCCATCACCTTGCAAACAGGAAAAGGAAGACGGACAAAATACCAAGAGTTTGAAGTCTACCAAAAAAAATGTGGTCTAAGTGCGACCCTTGAGGCCCACACGACTAACTTCCCAGTGGAGTGAATAAAAAGCTATAATTTGCTTTTATTATTAATTACTATTATTAATAATAATTATTATTAAACATTATTATTCTAAATTAATATAATTACTGTTACTATTTTTATCAATTTTTTATCTAACCATAAAAGCTTTGGTAGAGGAAGACGTCTCCACCACCTGGTCATCCTCTACCAAAGCCTTGGCAACCTTGTCCTCTTCGTCCACATCACCCTTCTTGTCCTCCATCTCGGCCTCGGAATCCACAACTATTATTGAGGGTATTTAATTATTGTTTAAAATAATCATTCGTTATTAAGAATGTTTGACCGTTACTGAATAATTATAATTGAATTTATATATACAATATCAGATTATAACTAATATTATTTGATTGTTATTAACAATATTAAATTATTTATAACAATATCCAATTATTAACTGCATTAGCGTCTCTACTCCCATTCA